>CM032446.1:251588479-251683734 GCA_019049505.1 Pachyrhynchus sulphureomaculatus | reverse complement strand
AATACGAATTAATTATGATGAAATGGAAAGTTAACATTTCCTAAAGAATTCGAATAAATTGCAGCAACTCGAAAGCAAATAATTTTCTTAGAAACTGAGTGTTAAAGTAAAATTTATTCTATAAAAATTTACTGCGGTTTTTGGTATTTTGTTTGTTAAAAAATTCTTCAAGTGTTTTTTCTCTGGAATTGTAAAAATTATTATGGAACTAGTGGTATTGAATATACGATATTAAATTTAATTTGATAATGCAGTTTTTATGGACACAACACACGTACTGCAGGTACCCTTAAAGCGCTACAAGAGTCACGTATGTGAGGAAAAGAAAAAACCTCGAAGATTTCTATCTTAGCGTGACAGTAAGTGTGCCAGTTAATACGAGGATGGATTGAAAAGTTCGAGGCCTAGTCAAGAAAAACAAAATAAAATACGTACAAAAATATTTTTATTTTGCGACGTAATCTCCACCTAGCTCTATGCACTTCTTCCACCATCTTTCCAAAGCTTCCATCACCTGTTTGAAAAAAAGATCCTTCAGCTTCGACTTCTTTATTTGATGAAAATTTCTGGCTACCGAGGTGTTTTTTCAGGTTTGGAAAGAAATGAAAGTCCGAAGGTGCCAAATCAGGAGAATAAGCCGGGTGGGGCAACAATTCGAAACCACAATCACGAATTTGAGCCATAGACTCAACAGACGTGTGAACGCGAGCGTTATCCTAATGGAACAAAACTTTCTTTCTCAGTAATCCTGAGCGTTTCTCTTTAATTTCTTGATGTAATCGACGCAAAAGGGTCCAATAGTAAGTCGAGATTCTTGTTTCGCCTTTCAGAAGGTAGTCCACCATATTAATACAGAATTGCCTTCACTTTCTTTGGGGGTTCGGTTCACCAGATCTTTTCCACTGCTTGGATTGTTATTTTGACTCCGGAGTCATAGTGGTGAATGCAGGTTTCGTCCATTGTCAGAAACCTGTTAAGAAAATCTTGCGGATCAGCCTCAAATATGTCCAAACAGTCGCGAGAAATCGTGAGTCGAATTCGTTTTTGTTCAACTGAAAGCAATCTCGCGGAAATCTTAGAAAATCCGAGTTCGTTGGCAGTGATGTTTTGTGTTAGTTCATACGAGATACCTATAATGTCTGCAATCTCCGTGATAGTTAATGTACGGTGTTTCAATATGAAATCACACACTTTGCCAATATTTTCTTCAGTCGTAGACATCGTGGGTCGGCCGGAGCGAGGGTCATCTTCGATCCTCTCTCGTCACGTTTAACTTCTGCAACCCATTTTTTCACAGTGGTATATGACGCAGCAAATTCCCCTAGTGTTATGTTCATATCATGGTGGATCTCCTTTGGTGTTAATCTGTTTTTAAACAGGTACTTGATGATCGCAAGTTGTTCAATTTTTTTTCATTTTTCCAAAAATGCTGCACTTGATCTCACTAAACTCGTTTCTAACCTAAAAACCACAAATTCTACAGCAACAAAATTTTACACTGTGACAACCAAAAAAAGTATGAACTTATTGAGAGTACTATTATAAAAATATTATAACTATTTTTTTGGTGAGGCTAGGACTTTTCACTCCATCCTCGTATAAAATAGGGATGGCGATCTGGGATCGATTAATCGAAGAATCGATTTTTTAGGGTCAAAAAAATCGATTTTTGAATTGATCTTGAGCAGTGCATCGATCCTGTGAATCGATTACAGACCCCTCTAAAATCGAAATTCGATTCGACTTCTGTTTCACAACTAATTAACAAAAATTTAGTGATGAGATCAAAATATAATAATTCGACTAAGTTCACTATACTTAAAAAATTTTAATGAACGCAACGCAACCTTGAAACTATTTTAAACTATTGAGCGCATCCAAGATAAACAGTTATCAATAAACTCAATAGATGACGTGACTGATTACATAGACAGAGGATAAAAATTATCTATGGTTAGTTGGTTTTATAGATACTGTATGTACTGTACGTATAAAAGATCTCATAAATATTTTGAGACCGTTAGAAACTACAACTAAAGAAATATGAGGAGCAGAATATGTGACAGCCAGCAAGATTATACCCATCGTATCTTGTCTTACAGAAACATAGAACGAAATAAAAACTCAAACGGAACTCGGTGCTAAAACAAAGATTTTAATTATTGAAGAATTAAAAAAGAGATTCGGAACCGTAGAGCAAGTCTATTTGTTAGCAGCGACAACAATTTCGGATCTAGATTTTAAAAAAATCACTTTTTTTGACAAATTAGCCTATACCAGAGCAATAGATAGAGTAAATTCATTAATTTTAAGTACTAAGGCACAACAATTATTTCAAAACGAAACTGTGAATGAGGAAGAAGCAGGAACAAGTAACAAAGAAAAAGACATTTGCGATTTCCACCCACTTACTAGTTAAAAAACTACTCTGCAAATAATTCACATGTACAGAAAGATTAAGTAGGTTGAGGCGTTAAACGTAAAATATGAAAACTATTTTGTATAAATTTATTTTGATAGATTAATTAGTTCAGGTTTCATTTTCTATGAAAAATTTAAGGTCTTTAGGAAACTTATTTAAATAAAAATCGAAATTAACAATACATATAGTCTTATGGAGAATACGTCAATTTGATATAAAAATGACACATTTTTTGTTATAAAAAATGCCATGAATAGGAAACTTAACTGTGTTAGACATTAAAATTTAGCGATTATTTTAAAAAATTTTCAAATTTAATTAGAAAGCTCTAACTTTATGAAAAATAATTATTGGAGGTATTGTGAATGATTTACCTTTTATCACTAAAATAGCGAAGTTCATATAATTAAAACATATGGTGTGAGTAAATAATATTAAGTTTAACTATATAATAGATTTGCGATGGGTATTAGTTTTTATAAATAAAATAAAAATAAATAATTAAAGCATTTGTTTTGATTACTTGTTTAACTTATAATTACCTAGGGAGCTTCAGTGTTTAATGTTTCTTATTGTCCTTTGATATATGTGTACTGTCTGTTGATACTGTGTTGTGACGTTAGACATTTATCACACTTTATCGTTAGTAGTGATCCTAGACCAAAGCGTTTCTCATTAGTATATAATAACACATTTTTCATTAGTAATATAACACATGAAAGTGTTTCATTACATGAAGAATATTTTAAATTCGACGACCACTGTCACAAAGGTTAGGAGACTTACTTGATTTTCGGTTTCGTTTACCAACACTTTGTTGGCTTAATCTTTGATTGTATATAGCCTCAGTAATGCATTTTCGCTTCCACAGCAATTTTTTTTTATCATCCTCCGAACACTTTCCATGGAAATTCTTGTAGAATAGGCTCAAGTCGCCAACCATTCTTCGATGCAGCCCTGCTCTGAATAGAATCCAACAAATGCAGTGTATGTTTGAAAGCGGAGCCCTAAACATGGGAGCAGTATTCCATAGGTGGTCGAATTTGAGTAAAGAATTAACAATTGTTAGGATTGTATTAGTACTTTAATTTAAATATTAATAGGATTGTATTAGTACTGCACAATGTATTTACCTAATAATTAAACATATCAATACTAAATTGAAAACAAGTTTAATAATTATTAGTGACTCTCTTGGGCCTGTTTTGCAGAGCAAAGATTTTCGAAGGATAGTTTAATATTAGAGACAGACAGTCTGAGTTCTTTTTTCTATAATTAGTTGAGATCTATATTTTGTTTTCAAAGCAGCCGCGGCAGAAAAATCCGGTTTTGCAAAGGTAGGATGTTGAAAATGGTAATAGTATTACGAAATGCTCTTGTTTTCAGTGCAGAAAACTCATCATTCACCCTGCCCAAAAATCAAGGAGTGATTTATTGATAAATTGTTTTTGATTTCGCCACTTGGCGTGACGTCTATGAAGATTTCTTCTTCGAAAGTTGAGAGCCCTTCGGGAGTGTTTTGAAATGGATCCCTAACCCACTCACAACTTGCTACCAAGTTGTCAGAAAGAAAATATTTTTTGAAATTCTTTGACGACATGGGTAGATGGATTTTCAATGGTTACTAAAACAACTTTCACATGTTGTTCTTCAGCCTTGTATGTTTTAACACATTCACCCACATTTGCAAACATTTTCTAGGTTTTTTTGCTTTACATTTCTGCTCCACAAATCCAATTTTCTACAAAAAGCATAAGTTTATCACTTGTATCGAATATATTTGTATTTGTGCCTTGGAGTTGAAGATTTAAGGTATTTAGTTTCTCGAATATATCGACCAAGTAGCTTAATTTCATTACAAATAAGATAGTTCTCGGCTTCCGGTCGATTTTCCTCTTCTAGAAAAATGGCGATTTCATTTTCTTAATTCATAAACACGTTGCAAACATTTCCCACGTGATAACCATCTTGCCTCGGAAATAAAATAGTAAAGCTGAATGTTCGGCACCCATGTCTTTACAAAGTGCAGAAAAAATTCTAGATTTTAGGAGTCTCGTTTTAATTATAATTTACTACGGTTACAACTGTAGTGAGCACAATATTTAGAGCACGACTCATTTCTTTGGAAGCCAGAGCTTATTTGTGGACCATACAATGTGTCCACACACACAGTGGAGATTTTTGTTTCACAAGTGCTTGTACACTTTGAAATCTTCCAGACATTGAATAAGCACCATCGGTACACCACTCCATATTTGCCTCGTTTATAAAATCATTTAAGATAGCAAATAATGCGGGTGAGTTCTATTGGTTTGCAGAAAAATAGTTTCTTCTACTGCTGACATACCATCACCAAATCGAACATAGGCAATGAAATGATCGTCTTTATTGCTATCTGTTGCCTTATCAAGCTGAATTGAAAACAATTTGTCACGCAACTTCCCGAAAAGGTGATGCTGTACATCTTCAGCTATATTACCAATCCGACGGGCAACAGTATCATTTGATGTAGGTATGGATAGCAATCGTTTGGTAAAATTATCTCCAAACATAGTTTCTACAATCTCAATTGTTGCTGGCAAAACAAGCTCTTCACAATGGTGTGAGACTTTTTACATCTGTCTATTTTATATGAAACTTTGTAAGAGGCAAGTAAAGATTTTTCATTCACAAAGTTTTTTTAAAAAATGCTTTCTGCTTTACAAATGTTTTTAATTTTAATTCGAAAAATTTTCGGGGTTTGTTAAGGTACTCACTATGAAGCGTTTCCAAATGTCGTTTAAGTTTATTTGGTTTCATGCTGTCTGCTGCCAAGATTTTTGATCACACAGGGGCTTTTCCTCTTCATTTACTTCAGTACTGGTAAACCCTAAATTTAAGTATTCTTGAGAATATTTTCTTGATTTTATTTTTCGAAACCACGCTCGTCTGTGCACTTGTTGATGCTTTCACTTAAAAATGTATCCATGATTCTGTATAAATTTACTGTCGTGAATACTTAATACCTTGAATCTCAATTAACTCGTAAATTACAAAATACACATTCACGATAAATCCGATAGCAGTAGAAGGATCAACTCGACTGAGAAGGGCTGTAATTGAACGAGGTGCAGCATTTATACACTTTTGGGCAGACTTTCCGAATGTTCGAGGCAACTCGGAACTTCTCGCGAAGCCGCTACCGATATGGTGGACGTGACAGAGAGCAATAGAGAGGCATCGATTCTAGTTTTGTCAACGCAGCAGATATACGCTGCCAAATATGAATAAATTTACTTATTCTCGGTAGTTTGTAAGGTTTGTAAATAAGGTCATAGTGTAGCTTTAGCATCAAAATACTGAAAATACATTATTATTGCATGCATTGTTATTGTATGAGTGGGGGGAGGCGCGATGAAATTATTATGTTTGAAAATTGGGTGGCAAATACCGAAAGGTTACGCTGACCTACACGGCTCTGATGGAGTCATCAATTCCTATATTTATGCTAATTTTCAACTTTCTATATCAAATAGTTTCGAAGAAAATCGGTTGTGGTAGACGGACAAACAGACGGACGGACAGACACCGAAGTGACTTTATAAGTGTTCCATACGGAACACTAAAAAGAAAATTATAAAACAACCTGTAAAAAAGAATAAAAGTCATTAGCGTCTAGAGCCATTTCCGATCGGAATTAGAGAAAAAAACAGCTTCACACATAATAGTGCGCAAAAGGCGATTACACATTTTTTTTCATCGTACATTTTCAAGTGGTGGCGTGACAAAGATTTATTTCGAGGGTCTTTTATTGGGCCAGCAGGTTGCGTACGACAGAGTCATAAAACCGTCACCGCAGTCCGACCAACATTCGAACCTATTAAGACTGCATTAAATCAAAAGGACTAGAGTCGTTTGCGACCTTCGAGAAACGCGCATTAGTCCGATCCCTTGTTTAATTTTTTGAGGGTAACGTGCCTTTAGTGGCCCGAAGAAATATTGATTGTAATTAAAGTATTCCGGTCCCTTTTTTTTGGGAAAAGTTCTCTCCTTCTCTCTTTGTTATCGCCGAATTTATTTTCATGCTATTTTACAGAGAAACAATTATATTTTTACGAAATTGTAGTTTCGAATTTCTGTTCGAAATTATAATTTTATTCGTTCGATATTTGTCGGGTTATTGTGAACAGGGTGAGTCAACGACAGAGCAAAGTTCATTATCTCATTTGTGTCGGGAACGACGAAATAATGTTAAATATAATAGTTTTAGGGAATGTTAAAGTATACAGTTTTAAAATTATTTTTGAGTATACAGGGTACTTCAAAAAAATGTGGCCGGAAAAACGTTTTTTTTTTAAATGGAACATCCTATTTTCTGAAGGTGGAATACTCATAATTGAAACGAGCGTTCAATATAGATGAAAAAAAAGATATATATAAAGAAATTTGAGTTAGATGCTGTTCAAAATAAATTTATACATTTCGACTATTTTAAACTGAAAAATATCAAATTTTTTAAACGGCACACGCTGTATATTATTATTTTTTCTGATAGATTTTACAACACCCTCCAACTTTTATTAAGTATGTCGTATACCTATTTCTAATAGTTTTCGAATTATTTTGAATTGTTCAATTTTTATTCTTGTGTTTAATACACTTACGCTATTGTGAAAACATAAACAAATAGTTAGTAATAATTTTAATATAGTTTAACTTATCTAATGATTAATTATTATGACGTAACAAATGTTCAAAAATATGCCCGTCTACTTGAATACACATGTTTAGTCGCTTTACTATATTTTCCTTCACTTTCTTTAGCATAAAGGGCGTTATTGTCCTGCACGCATCCCGTATCCTATTTTCCATATCTACTGGTGTTGTAGGGGGATTCACATAAATACGATCTTTAATGTAGCCCCACAAAAAGAAGTCTAAAGGTGTTAAGTCACATGGTCGAGGGGGGCCAGTGAATGAATCCATCCCTACCGATCGTTTTAAAAATTCCCGAACTTCCCGGTGGTAATGAGCAGGAGCTCCATCTTGTTGAATCCATATTTGTTCCCTTTCAAAGTTACCAACTTCTTCAAGAAGACAGACAGACAGACAGACAGACAGACGCACAGACAGAGAGACGTTGCATTTTATATATATTATAGATTTTGTAGGCTTGGAGTACCAAAGTTTAGAGCAGCAAACTTTTTAATCGTATTCTGCGTCCAAAAAACTACCTATATGCCAAATGCAGCCTGTCAATGTTTAATGAGGGCTTTTCGACAAAATTTGCCTCTGACGACGGAGCAATTAGCAAGTAGGTATTGGAAAAATCGTTTTACCAATTATTTTAGTACATATTACATAGATGAGCTTTGATAATAGTTTACTTTTCAATCATAAACGTAGTGTAAAGGTTAGTTAAAATTTATTTTTATTAACGCTTCAAAAAAAAAAATAACCGGTCAAGTGCAAGTTGAACTTGCGCAATTAGTGTTCCGTACGTTGATTGCTTTTAAAATAACAAATTTAAATAAAATGATCAGTGACTTCACAAAACACACCCCAAATGAGTTTTCAAAACAAAGTTTGTTTCTAATCTTTAACGAAAATTAATGACCTTGATAATTTTCGTTCAATCTACACCCCGTGGAGAATATTCCAGAACTTTTTCAAAATTTTTTGATAAGTACTTTTCGAGATAAAGCGGGGGGACAGCGATTTTTTAAAAATAATACAAAGAAAAGTGCGCGCAAGTAATACATTATATATATAATTTTTTACTCGTGTTTTCAGAAGCTTTCATTTGACACCACACTCGATGACCTAGTAAAAAAAATTTTTTTTTCACTTCCGATTTCACCCCCTAAAACTAATCCCTTAAGTCAAAATTTAACTTTCAAAACTAGACGGCTCTGATGAGAAAATCAATTCCTATATTAGTACCAAATTTCAACTTTCTATGTCAAATAGTCTTCCGTACGGAACACTAAAAATTGTGAAACGAAATTTATTTTTGGACAAACCATTCCATCATAACGTCTTAATAATACCTAAGAAATGTAAGAACATGTAGAAAGTAATTCATTTTAACTCGGCATATGAGTATTATAAAAGTATTACTAAAACAAAAAGGTGTAAAAATTACGAGGCTTTTCATGTATTTTACAGAGTAACCAATTATAACTAAATAAGCTTACGCCGTGAAGTTTCTCCATCATTTTTACAGCTGAAATTAACTTTTGCGCTTTTCCAACAGAAAACCCTCAAACAATTTTCAGTTTATTTAAATTCCTTGGGCCATGCAAACTTTCCTTTTCACCATAATTAATTCGTATTATCTGAATGCAAATTTTCTGGGTTTCCTATTTGAAACCATCTTTATCCTTACTTTGGCGGGCGTAATTTCGACACCATACCACAGTAAACATGCTAGAGCAGCGAAACTGAGCTCCAATTTGGTGACGAGATTTTGATGGCGCGTGCGTCGACGGGTCCTTCTTCAAAATGGCCGCTCAGTGTTTACATCCGATCTCGGAATGTGTCTTTGGAAATGTATTGTCCATCGTTTCTTGATGTGACTGCAGTTTATATGAATATAAAGACAAAAGGAAAAGGAGAGTTTGTAGAAAAAGAGAATTAAAAACGTTTGTAAGTGAAAAGAATCGAAAAGGTTGAGAAACAATTTATATAATCATGGGGAAAGGAGGTTATTGTTGTGCCGTTGAGAATTGCAATATTCCATATAATTATTTTCGCAAATTACTTGCTCGAGTCACACTTTTTTATGCTCTAAAATTTGAAAATAAAAAATTTCTAACTCAATCAGGGCGCGCTAAGACTATTATTCTAAATCATAACTAAATTTAATTGTGCTTTATTTACAACATGTAATCATCAACAGTATTATCCGTCAAAGTTTAAGTTGCTGCATTAATGATTTTTTTTTTTGCAGTTCCTCTGTTTTTAGTTGAAACAATGATTTCATAGAAATCATGGTATACGATTAAAGTTGTTGGAGTTGTTGATTATTTTAATAAATCTCTATTCCTTGCTTTCACAAGACAACTTTTCACTATCTTAAATGCATTTTTGAAAAAATACATATGCATGAAACAATATTATCATTAATAATGTACATTTTGTTTAGGCGTATTTGTCCAAGAGACGGCCTTCCAGGGAACCTTGATTGATTTAATAAAACGTTCGTATTGGTAGAGTGATTTGGTCATTACAGCTTGAAATTTATTTCTAAACTTAGTTCGGCTGGTTATTTAAAAATCCTGACGTGATTGCTCAATTCTGACCTCGGATTCGGTTTCAGCGCCCAAAAATACATATAGGTATAGCAATCTGTTCGGTAGTGAAAAACTTTTTTTTTGTGTGCCTGCGTAATTTTTTTATGATTAATAAATAATCCTCCAAATTCTGGTTTTTAGAAAGATTTATTTTTGTATAAACTAGTATTCAATTATTTAAAACTATTTATATTTGATAAATTATAAATAAATTATTATTTTCTAAAAGGTGTATTCTCAAGAGGCTTCTAGTTTTCAATAACTTCATCTGAATTAATTGTTTGACACACCTTTTCTAATAATAAACCTGATAAATTTAACACTGTTTAATTGCAAGTACAATTAATACCCTGAAAGTTTTTTATTTTTTCTATTTTTCTCTATAAATTACATTACTCCTTTCTCATGCCAATCTTTCAAAAGTTTCTGTGAATATATTGTAAGGAATACAGAACCTATAACAACATATTTATTATTTTCAAATTTTAGACAGTATATTTTATTTTCTTATAAGCTGGGTTTGAAAGTTTAAATATTAAGTGTCGTGTTGAATTCACAAAACCACTGGGGAATGGGATTATTTAAATAACTGATATAAATGGATTATTGAATCAAATATGCTATTAAAATAAGAAAAATTTTAATGTGATTCTAAAGAAATTTTTGTAATATGATTTTGTCAGACGATGTGTGCCAGAGGGTAAAATATTCTGAAAATAAGTTTGTTAAATGGACAGTACACCTAATCGAAGTCCATTTTGATGGTAATTATGGTTACTATTAACATTTTGAAGATTTAGTTACCTGTTATTAATATTCCTTCTATAAAGAACTTATTTCTGTTGTTTGTTGTATACCTATATTTTAAATTAAATATAGTTATTTTCCTTTTAAACTGTAATTGACAATACTCAGTATATATGAATCATTTCTCCTAATGAAGCTAACATGGTTAGCGAAACGCGCGTCGAGTGCAAAAATAAAGTGTTTGGGGTAGTGGTGATATATACTGAGTAGTGTCATTGTGCCAAAGATTCCACATTCCCAATATAGTTGTAATTGACAAGTCAGCTTGGTTATAACGAAGTATTGTACGTAACTATAATTAGGAAATTACTGTATTGACTCTTTGATCTAAATATTAATTCATTGTAAATAAAAGTAAGCGTTAATTACATTATCAAAAATCAATACAGATAACAGAACACAAAAAGGTATAGAACCTCTAAGAATCATTCACATAGAAAATAGAGGTCTATACAATATACGTTCATAATTCATTAATAATATTATATTAACCTTTCTCGAAGTTACACAATATAGTTTTGTAGTTTAAGAAAAAATAAGTACCAAAAAAAGTAGATACAGTGTTTTTTAATTAACGAGAAATCTATCACACCAAACAACACATGACTGCTTAGAAAAAAAATGCTCTTATATTAGAAGATCTTGACATCTTAGTAATGACAATTAAAATTAAATTAATTTAGTCCTTAAAAAACATCTTTAATCACAAATTTACTTGAAAAATGATGTAAATAAAACTTTAACCTCAAACAGTGACGTTTAACTTTGATAGACTTTTGAATTTTTGGCTAAGGTTATTAAAAACTGAAGTTGAATATGAAGAATTCCATCAAATACCTTCCTATCAAGTTTTTCACCTGTATTCATTTATTTTCTAACAAAGTGCTCCATTCTTTTTGTTTTTTTTTTATATTACTCATGCTGCATTAACTTTTTATATTACTCATGCTATATTAAATAACAAATCAAAAATTTTCAAACATTTCTATATCTATGATTCTGAATGATAAAACTTTGCACAACTTTATTTGTATTTCAAATCTCGCGCCGGTCCACTTTTAACATGGCGGATTGCCACGTGACCTTCTGAAAACCAACCTGATTTTCCTATGCGATTATCCTTGAGTTTCGCTACTGTATAGTGTGTTTACTGTGACCATACACTCACTTTTTCTTACTTTTTAAAATATTATTGACTAGCAACAGGAAGCTACATAATAGTTATACAATGCGTATGTGGGCGACTGGTTGCGACCAGACTAAAGCAGGAAATTTTTAACACATTAAAATGTCCATATCAACCATTAAATTGAACAATGTGTATTATTCGGCAATTTTTGACCATTCTCTCATCTAACAATCGATCTCTGGACGCGTTTCGCTTTATCACTGCTGAAAAATGGATTTTGTCCAATTTTAGTGGTTCATATTGATTTTTATATACTTAAGGTAGAACCCTGTAAAGCGCTGTCAAGGTAGTTGTTCGCAATTCACTTAACAATTCCTCTATCGGCCGTGGCATTAATCAGGCCCAGACAAAGGGCAGATACGCTTTCACAGTTAGGCTTATGGTACATTCGTCAGGGATGCAAATTATTGTATCTTACTTACGTTAAAATGCGTCACCTCGATTTTTGCCAGTCTAGTCATATCGCTAACATCGACAAGTTTCTCCGATTTTTTTGTTTTTGAGCATCTATAATATAACAATGCATAATAAAACAAAAGAATTTGAGATCACATGAAACAACAATTTATTTTAACATCATAATTAATCTTGTAATATAGTCTAGTAATTAAAAAAATATAATTATATATATATATATATATATATATATATATATATATATATATATATATATATATATATATATATATATATATATATATCAGGGGTGCTCAAACTTGAACTGCTGGCGATCTACCTCAATATTGTTAGACTACGATCGATCGACTCTGAGAGGCTGCAAGTAAGTGTGATGCAGGATTGTCGTCTAGGTAGGGTGTATCGTGGCATAGATATTAGTTTTCCGCACAATATGCATTTTTTTAGTCAAGGTAAGTGTAGGTCTGCTCTAAAATGTCAATGAAAACACTCATAATTATTCAAAATTGCCAATTTATTGGTTCTTATAAAACAAACGAGTTCTAGTGTCTAAACTTAACTAAAGAGTGACTTTGGATGTTGAAGCGTGGCACTGCATGTCCTCAGCATACTTTTCATAAGATGGTACGTAATTACCGAGTGCTAATCGCAAGCATGATGACATATGTTCGTCAGTTAGTCGATTGCGATATTTTGACTTAATTATCTTCATTTCAGAAAATGCAGACTCGCACAAGTAAGTTGACCCAAACATTGCCGTCAGTTGAAGGGCGATTTGCCTTAGATTCGGATATTTATCTTCAGATATAAAACACCAGAATTTTGTACCAGATGCTGTGGCTTTGAGATGTATATCTGATATAATCTGCACTAACTCATTTTCAACAGAACATGAGTCCATGTTAAACTGACTTGCTATTTCAGTAGCTAATTCCTCAATGTTTTTACACGAAAAAGGATAACTCATAAATGATGCGATATTTGCCAATTTACTGAAATCATAAAAACGTATTTCGAATTGGCCCAAAATATTTGATAATTCTGCCTCATAAGTATGATAATTCAACTGAGGATTCCTTGCTTTCAAAGACGGAAAATTTTTCAGATCCTTTCTTTTCAGTTGATTTATCATAAGTTGCAATTTACTTTTGAATGCGTTTTTTATTCCGCTAATCATCTCAATAATAGTTTTTTCTTTACCTTGAAGCTCCAAAATAATGGTGTTTAAATGCATTGTGATGTCTGTCAAAAATGCCCAATCAGTCAGCCATTTTCCGTTTTTCAGCATCTGAGTGTCATCACCTCTTTCGTCCAGAAAAGCTGTTATTTCGGGCAATAATTCTTGAAACCTTTCTAGGAATTTTCCGCGACTCAACCACCTGACGTCCGTGTGAAGAACTAAATCAGTGTGTTCAGCTGACTCACTATCTTCCAACTGCAATTTAAAGAGCCGTCGTTGCAAGCTACGTGCACGGATAGAATTCACAATTTTTATTGCAATGCCCATAATCTCCTCCATGTTTAGAACTTTTGAACACAAAACTTGTTGATGTATAATGCAATGGAAGGAGAAAAATGAAGGTAAATCATCATTAGCTCGACACAATGCCACAAAACCGTTTTTGTTTCCAGTCATTACTGGTGCTCCATCGGTTATAATGCACACTAGTTTATATATTGGTAGCTTGTAGTTTGTTACAAAAATTGAAGAAAACGTCATATATATCTTCGCCACGGGTCTTTCCTTTCAGAGGAATCATTGTCAAAAACTCTTCCTTAGCCGACATGTTATTGACTACCATTCGAATAAAAATACACAGCTGGGCAGTGTCTGTCATATCGGTTGATTCGTCGAACTGTAAAGAAAAGTATGTACATTCCATGATATCATGTTTTAGTTTATCTGCCATGTCCTGACTCATGACTTCAACACACCTTGTGACAGTCGGACGAGATAACTGAAGTTCTCTAATATCAGACATAATCTCTGTTTTATTTTTAAAATCTCCAAATAAAGTCTCACTCGCTTCAATAAATGCTTCCTTCACAACCAGTCCATAATCAAATGGTTTCTTTTGTTTCGCCAATATATGAGATATTTTAAATGACGCGATCGTTGCAGCTTTTGATTGTTTGGCTGGTCTTGTGAACATGGTTTGTTCTTTTTTCAAACAAGTTATCAAATCACGTACTTTTGGTTTTCTTAATTCACTCTGTGACGGAAAATCCTTTTCATAGTTTTTATGAACCGTTTTATGATGCCTCTCTAAATTCCCACGCTTAGGTATTGCAACTGACGCACGGCAAATGAGACAAATGCACTTATCCTTTACCATACAAAAGAAAAATTCTTCCTCCCAATCGTTATTAAAATGATAAGTTTTACTTTTCTTCGCCGCACTCATTCTGGACTATTTATTAATAAACTTTGTATCGATGTATCGCCTTCAAGTTACAACTCAGACTGACTCCTATTTCTGCAGGCGCAATATTTATATCGGCGCGAACGAAGTCTCGAATTTTCCCGTCAAACACGCCGCCGGAAGTTTCTAGAAAAACCGGCGGGAATCAAAAACGCTGCTTTTCTTTGACAAGTACCGCGCGTTCCTTTGATAAAGCCGCCTTTTGCCGCTAGCAGGGGGTTATTACGATAAAAGAAAGTGATGAGGGGCTTATTCTGGCCTAATTGTGGATCGAATAAATTTTAGTAGTTTATTCATTACAGTTTGTTTTAGTTATCTAAAACAAAATCTGTGAATAGTTCTATATCGGAATTTTTTTCTCGAGATCGACTCAAAAAGCACTCGCGATCTACTTGTCGATCGCGATCGACCGTTTGAGCACCCCTGATATATATGATGTATTTTTAAGCCTAAAATTTTCTTCAGTAGCATCTCCTAAATACTTAATAATCCTTATTTTTTAGCGCCGATTTAAATTAATAAATTAAAACATCCTTCCTATTCATCGTCGAAATCTCATCTGCTCCAGTACATTAAATTATATTTCCTAACTAATTTAACCCCTCGGGTACGTAAAACAGGATCAGATGTACTTGTTATGCGACTACTCAAAACATTTAATGTTGAAGCATTAATGCTTAAGCGAAAATGTGGATCTTATTTTTGTAACATGTTCGTAGACCTTTTCCTGAAAGGCGTAGTTATATTCGGCACGTTTCAAATTACTCTAATCTCAGCTTACAAAACCCTCGTTAAGTTTTAGGCATGATTAACACACGTTTTTTTGTGCTTTTTTTTTCTTAGTGTTGCTCAGTTTTGAAGAACATCTAACGCAAAATTAATTAAAACCTCGTTTCCCAGAATAATAGTAATTAACCATACAGGAATTATAAATGAAATTAACACATTTGTAACTAAGTAACTAAAATTCTTAACTAGAGGTTTTTTTTTAGATTAACAGCATGAATTTTACTCTATATGTACAGTTTAAAAAATTTCATGGAATATCAGCGACATAGAATCGAGCTCTATCAGTATGTAATCAACAATCGATATCATCAGAAACCAAGAAACGCAACGCAATGCAAGAATAAGTTCATAGATAGTAGGCTATCACCTGTTGAGGGTAATAATAAACGAGACAAATACAAAAAACACAGATATCAATGAGCTGCAGATCATATGGTTCGGATCCATCATCGAATTGTAGGTCCCATCTAGTTGACGTTACTCAAAAATCTAATAAGGTTGACAAAAAGAATGTTTCATATTTATCATGTTGGCTATTATTTTCTGTCATTTGATATCTAATTAAAAGTGGAACTATTTATTATTAACAATTAAATAATAACAATTATATATATATATATATATATATATATATATATATATATATATATATATAGAGGAGAAGGGTACTCTTGACCGACTAGTTAAACAGCAGTATTACGTTCTTGGGGTAAGCGGTCTTTGGAAATGAACTAAAAGGTTTTGGACACCTTTTTAGCTACGCCAAGCTTTCGAAAATATTTCATTTTCTTCATCAGGGCTACAATTATAGTAGATTATCAGTATTTTTGAGATTAAAAGTAAAGAACAACTCTATTTTATATGTAACACTAAAGTACTTACTGCTAAGTGGTGTGTTCAAAAATTGTTGTTTGTGGGGGCACTTTATTACACTTATTCATACGAAAAAACAGGAAAAAAACATTAGAAAAACTCGACATACTCATCTCTGGGAAATATAATAAATTTTTACTTCATTTTGTTAGAATAGTACATAGAATTTTGTGGGTGTAAAATGATTTTAATTTATAAAGGATTTTTTTTGTTACGTTTTCTTATCATTTTGCTAAGGGCAGTGTGTTTCTATCTCTTAGTTAAGTTGTGGTTAATTTATATTTGAAAGTAGAATGACATTTGACATTTTGTTTGATCGTTTTTAAAGTTAAAAAATTAGTGAAAATCACTATTTTTGTGATTATTATCAAAAAGATATGTCGGAGATATTGTAAGAGTTTTTCATTCTGACTGGAAAAAATTAAACTCAGATCTTCAATGTCAGTTTTTTTATTGACCGAGTTCAGTTCCAGGGGGATTTCCACCATCTCCCTAAAGATTCTCCTGCCGAGATTTCTCTCTTTACATAGGATTTTGGTTTCAGCAAAATTAAATTCATGTGAAAATTGGCTACTATGTTGAACAAGCGCACAAGAGTTTTTCTTTAATCTGCAATCATTTTCGTGGGAAGTGATTCTGTCTTTGGGGACTGTAGATGTTTGTCCTATATAGATTTTTTCGCATTGAGAGCAAGGGATGCTGTAAACTACTTCTGAAACTTTTGTGAATTCATCTTTGTCTTTTTGACAAGTGAAAATATTGTTAATAGTTTTTTTGTGTTTAAAAGCAATTTTTAAATTAGGTAATTGGTTGAAAAGTTTAGTTGTTTTTGTGGAGATTTCTTTTATGTATGGAAATGAAAAATTACATTTGATTCGGTTTTCAGAGAGAAAGGCACTAATATCCGGTGTAAGATTGTTGTTTTGTTGTACAGGGGGTGTGGTTGAGTTAAATAATAATTTATTTATTAATTGGATTGGATAGGAAGTTGATGTGTAGAGTGTCTCGTAGTTTATTTAGATTTTTTTGTCTGAGGGAAGGATGAGAGATTCTCTCTATTCTTGACTTCAAGCCCAATATCATGTTTATTTTGATTTTAGTGGTATGAGAGGAATGGAAGTTAATGTATCTTCCTGAGTAGGTTGGTTTAGTATACCAATCTACTATGATGGAGTTATCTTCTTTTCTGACTAGAAGAGTGTTTAAAAAGGGGACACTGTTGTTTGTTTCCTCTTCAATGGTGAACTGTAGTTTGGGATGAAAGTCATTAAAGATTCTGAGAATCTCATCCAGTTTATTGTAAGGTATCGAGGTATGATATTATCGACAAATTTTTTTATGAATGGTAAGTTGAAGGAGAGTTTAGGGATGGATTCCTTGAGGAGGTCGTCCATCACGTATTGTGATATGATAGGTGAAAGAGTTTTCACATGAATTTAATTTTGCTGAAACCAAAATCCTATGTAAAGAGAGAAATCTCGGCAGGAGAATCTTTAGGGAGATGGTGGAAATCCACCTGGAACCGAACTCGATCAATAAAAAAAACTGACATTGAAGATCTGAGTTAAATTTTTTTCCAATCTATTACAAATAGGCAGTCAGAATGAAAACTTTTACAATACATCTGACATATCTCTTTGATAATAATCACACTGATTTTCACTAATTTTTTAACTTTAAAACGATCAAACAAAATGTCAACGTCATTCTACTTTCAAATACAATATATAATTTTTCTAATGTTTTTTCCTGTTTTTTCTTATGAATAAGTGTAATAAAGTGCCCCCACAAACAACAATTTTTGAACACAACACTTAGCAGTAAGTACTTTAATGTTACATATAAAATAGGGTTGTTCTTTACTTTTAACAGGTTGACTGCCGATCTATATTTTTGAGTTTCGTGGTTGACGCCGGTAAGATTTTTCCAAATATTTTTATTTTATTGTGGTAAATATGAATTAAAATGAGTCTTGGATGTGTTTTTTTTTTATGTGCCATTCAAAATATTAGAAAAAAAAAAAATTTCACTCCGATCGGAGTAATCGGCATTGCAAGTGAAAATTTTTACTAGATGCCGAACACTCCGATCGGAGTGTCCAATTAAATAAGTAAAGAAATAATAAATCGAACTCATGAACTCAAAACATTTATTTCTAAATCATTTTTGTACATTTTTATAGTAATCCTCAAAGCAATTAAGGCAAAAACCTGGTTGTCCAGGGCACATTTTGCATTCATACACTGTTTGCTTTCTTATTTTATTTTTCCTGCATTCTTTGCATTCCTTTCTGCTTACCCGTTTTGTTTCTTTAGTTCCTTTTTTTTCACTAACAATTTTTCCTACTTTGCTAATGCTGTGGACATTTATTTGGCCTGGAGGAATTTGCGGCAAATTAGTAATTGGTCGTCTGGCTAGTAAATTTCTTATGACATCCAATCGAAGTCATATAATCGTAACTGGTCAGACCGCGAATATTTATTGTACAAAAAATAGGCGTTTATCATGCTCATTTGCAGCACATGCATGAATAACTTTTTGTACCACCGAATAGTTTTACGGCTGCAAGGATAATATGCCATCATTTGATCCTGTCTATCTATACCGGACATAAAAGCATTATATCCAATGATTGCGGAAGGTTTTTCAGATTCTTGATTTCTTTTGTTTTTAAAAATGCCCATTTCGCTTCCAAATTCTGTTGAAATGTATTGAACATTGCGTTTATCGCGCCATTTTCCGACATGCACTCCATTGCAAAACATAGATTTATTCTCACCACGTTTTAAGTTTGCACTCATTACCTCTTTCGGATTATCTTTCCTCTCAGCTCTCAGCGTACCAGTGCAGTATGTATTTTGTTGAAGTAATTTCCTAGCTAAATTAACACTATTGTAAAAATTGTCTAGATAAACAGCATGTCCCTCACCCAATTTTTCCTCCAATAAATGTAAAACAATCTTTTCAGTATGTCCGCTTCCACCATGATGTTTATCTGTCGCACCTTCGTAGACACGAAATTTCAAAATAAGTCCATTAGGCTCTGTCAGCATGTATAACTTCATACCATACTTATGACGCTTATTCTTGATATACTGTTTAAACTGGAGACGACCCCGATAAAGTACCTCTCTTCCAGGATAGTAAATTTCTCCCATCTTGTTGTTAAAAAAATCTGCCACAAATCTAATCTTTCCTAGCCGATCTGCCGGATCCATATCTGGAGATGTAAAATGCAAACACCTCAAGATAAGCAAAAATCTATTCCTTGACATATATTTTCTAAAAACAGGTAGATTAAATAGCGGATCAGTTTTCCAATAATCGTTAAGACGGCTCAAGGATATTGTGCCAGTGTGAAGTAACAGGGCCAAGAAAATTTTTAGTTCGTCAAGAGTAAGATCTTTAAAATTAGTAATACGTGATTTTGTACTTGTTTCTGGGCGCAGCAAAACCTCGACTGCGTAAGAGTTCGTTCGTTCTACAATAGTTTGTAAAAAATCATCATCAATGATCATTTCGAAAAAATCGATAGGTGCACCCTGTCCTGGAATTTGCACCAATAATTCCTGGGTTTTCTGGAACAAAATTTGTTTTAACGCACCTCTGTCGTTCCATTTTATCTCATCAAGGCTAGGAAGTGTTTGATGTGGCCGAATAGGGTCTATAAAATTCTCTTCTTCGGACTCGGAGCTTGAATTTACATCACTATCGTCTGTGTCTGGTACGTAATGTTCGTCACTACTACCTCCGCTTTCTTCCAATAGCTGCAATAATTCAGTGTCAGTTAGCTTCTTTTTCTTATCATATACCTTTTTTTTCATCACTACAATGTCTTTTTTTAATACCAGAAGGCCCAGGTTGATTGTCCATATTGTACGGCAGATTACAACCAAACCAAAAACAAATCCGCGGAACCACTTAAGCACCTGTTAGAACTTGCGTTTTTAAGCAACGCCACCACTAGAAACACGTTTCATATACAACGCCGATGGAATACTAAAACGTTTCGTAAGAACGCATGTCGAACTCCGATTGGAGTAGACGGCGTTGGCGAAGAGACCCGACGCACTTCGATCGGAGTGGTCGGCAGTCAACCTGTTAATCTCAAAAATACTGATAATCTACTGTAATTGTAGCCCTGATGAAGAAAATGAAAATATTTTCGAAAGCTTGGCGTAGCTAAAAAGGTGTCCAAAATTTTTTTAGTTCATTTCCAAAGACCGCTAACCCAAGAACGTAATACTGCTATATATATATATATATATATATATATATATATATATATATATATTTATATATATATATATATATATAATATATATATATATATATATATATATATATATATATATATGTATATATATATATATATATATATATATATATATATATATATATATATATATATATATATATATATATATATATATATATATATATATATATATATATATATATATTAATTAAAATTTGAATTTAACTGTTACAAAATTAATAAAAAAAAGCTATAGCTTCATCTAAAAACGTCTTTTTTTACATTGCCTATATATTTTAAAATGCAGGCAGGCATTAAAACCAAAAATATATAAAATATTTTATACTCCCATAAAACTTCTACTCCATAACAAACAGAAGCATAAAAAAAGATACTCTCGATATAAAAACACCAATAAAACAAACCGGGCTGGAATCTTTACGCGAATAAATCTCGAATGGGAATATAATATTCATTCGCACCTGTGGCCTCTGCCTTAACAGAAGATTTTGTGGCCTTGACCTGATGTTAAACCTTCCCTGTACTTCGGGTCGCTTCAGATATACGATTAACCTTAAAACTGACCAATAAGAGACCTCCATTTGCTATTGAAATTTTAAGTACAGTCAAACATTAACAAATGTATTTATACTACGCAAATCTCAGCAAAATCAACAGGACCGGAATTTTTACTCGAATCAATTTCGAATGTCAACATAATATTAATTCATGCCTGTGGCCTCTGCTTTAACAGAAGATTTGGTAATCATGACCATACGTTGAAACTTTACTTTACTTAGGGTTGTTCCAAATTTACTTTAAAACTGAACCATAAGGAATCGCTAACAGAATAATAAATTGTGGTGTGTAATTCCTATGAATTCAACATAACATCTGCCTTTTAAAACAAATATATCCTCTACCAATGACATACACAGAAGGTGAGGTAGATGGGTCGATGGAGCTCAATTTTTTTGAAGAAAAACGTAATACTGAACTATAAGAGGAGGGTATTTTTTTTTCCGGACCCATGGAGGAGGAGGAGGGGAGGAGGACTATGTTCTTTCTGAGCTGATCTTCCCCTCTACGCCACTGTACCTCTTAAACTAGCTGTATATAAATGTTTATATGAATAAAATTCAAATTTTTTACTTAATTTAGTTTTTATGTAAACACTTTTTAAATTAAGCTATACATATTCAGGATACTTGCCTTCAATTGAGCTAAAACCATACGTTTTCTCTTAAATATAGGAATTCTTTGAGATATGCTGCGTTGATAATGCTTGAATGCAAGTATTCCAATTAAATGTAATTTCTGTGACCGTATATTCTTATATTTAATACATTTTTTTTAACTCGTCAGTAATTAACTTTTTATTCCCAGTAAAGTAACAAAAGCTTACTTTTTTTTTTTGCTGAATCTCCACTAAACTAGTTAGTTACTAGTTTGAGCAAATCCTTTTTTTTTGCTTAATTTAAACGACCTGTGACTATTGCTTGGCGATGTGATTTAGCTGGTAACTCCCCTGGTAATGTTGTTACCTAGTTTCATTTTTCATAGATTAGAGGAGTATTAAGCAAAACAAAGAGAAGAATATAAGAATAGGAAAGTTTAAAGATTTAGCTAAGCAAGTGAATAACATAGGTCATTGTTGTTGCGATATAGCCTCTACTTAATATTGTGAATAATTATTACATAGTAAATAATTTTGCACCATTCCTGTAATAATTAATATACTAATTCCCTTGAGTATACCTTTAAAATCTCCAAGGCCACATTACCCAAGACTTTATAAATATCTGGAAAATGTCGTGACCAACTTCTAACGTTTGTATTTTGCATTTAAAGTGTAAACATTGTTCAACAATGCCAGCGGGATACATTTATAAAACTGAAGTTATGCAAGGCGAATTTAAACTTAGTGCTTTTAGTCTGAAGGTTCGTGATATTAGAATATCTAAATATTTTATGTAAATAAATTGTACTTAATCCATCCAGGCAAATTTATCGACGTCGTATTAAGGCTTCGAGATGCAATGCTGCTACTAGTGTCAAAATAATGCTGGCTAAGAGCCTTGATATAATATTTTTAAATTAGTGTTAACACCACAGTGTAGGATATTGTTTCTTTTAGTATATTAGTTATATATATATATATATATATATATATATATATATATATATATATATATATATATATATATATGTATATATATATATATATATATATATATATATATATATATATATATATATATATATATATTGTAACATTCATTTTTTCCTAGATTTTAAGACCATATAATGTTACTGATTTTTCTCTTTATAATGTACTTCTTTTCATTTTTGTATCGAGCGGTATATTAATCAGAAATTCCAAGCCGCTCGGTATATAGTGTGCTGTGCGGGTTTGCGACCGAATCTATCGATACGCCGGGATTGGTCAAATGTTTGTATCCGGAGTTTTGGTTCCGGCGCGTCGCCATATTACAGACAGCGTGCCCACGGCTTATTTAAGGGTCCGGAGGACAGGAATCTTGGCTTAGAACACCGAGCCGCCGCCGCCCGGCTTAGAACACCGAGCCGCCGCCAGGCTTAGTAACATCAAGCCGCAGCCAGGCTAATTTCCACCGAGCCGCAGTAGAGGCTTACGACAATATCTACGAGAGCCAAGTTAAGCACGAGTTTTTTTTATCATAAAGCCGTAGTGGGCGTTGTGTATTTTCTAAATGGAGCAGTTAAAGTAGGTTCTTCTCAAAAGTGTGAAATCGGTTTTGTGTGGCATTGAAGGCTTAGAAGCCCATAGGAAGACCGTAAGTTACCAGAACATACATCAATAAATATATTCCCCGCAAAAGTGTTTTAACAGCAATTTGAACTGAAAAATCGCGAAGTGAAAAACACGACTCTTCGATTTCGGGTGTAGTCAAGATTTAGAAGTAAAATCTCTGATTTAGGGACTCTAATTTATAAAAACTACTTTTAGGCTAGGATTTTTTTGTATTCCTTAAAACTGCAAAGGTTGGAACTTTTATTTGAAATCATGAATAAATTTTCTTTTTTTGTAGATTAAAGCTAGTGTCTCACTGAATACCTATTTTTCTTTTCAGGATAAGAAAAGTTGTACTAGAAAATTCTTTTTAGTAATAACAGTAAAACCCTTCAGTATTTTTTCATTTTTTTAACTGAAGTTAGATCCTTTCTATTTTAAAATGAATGGTGCCCAAAAATTTGTACGACTGAAGCTTTTTTTAAAAAAATAGAAAATAATTCCAAAAAGACGTAAAACAATTATCTCTTACCCATATTTCTCTACCAAGGAAAACTGAGCTAGTGTTTGTTTAATTTCTTTAGTTCTTTTAAAATCATTATTCACTCAATTCATTCTCAGAAATTAAAAAGAGGTTGCAAGAAAATTGTGCCCAAGCGTGGGAAAAACAATTTTCACAGGGTACAAAATGACGCCGCAAAAAGCGGGCAAGTAAAAAACACATTACAAATATATATATATATATATATATATATATATATATATGGATATATATATATATATATATATATATATATATATATATGTATATGTATACTTAAATATAAAATTAGTTGGGGAACTCGGCAAAGGGCGTGATAAATGTTCATTTAGCCCATATTTCGGTCCTTGGTTGGGACCTTCAGGGCACAAACTGAAAAGGAGAATGAGTCTACTAATTGAGAGAACTTGGGCAAAAAATTAAATTATTCATATTATTATTAATAAACTGGTGTTGAAAATATAATAAAATATAATAAAAGATATAATAAAAGACAAAAACACTCACATGAAGAGTGCGACGTTGAGTTAACATGAATGGCCATAATTAGAAGAGTTAACTCAACGTCGCACTCTCGCACTCTTCATGTGAGTGTTTTTGTCTTTTATTATATCTTTTATTATAACTTTTATTATACTTTATTATATTTTCTACACCAGTTTATTAATAATAATATGAATAATTTAATTTTTTGCCCAAGTTCTCTTAGTTAGTAGACTCATTCTCCTTTTCAGTATGTGCCCTGAAGAAGATCCCCACCAAGGACCGAAATACTGGCTAAATGAACATTGTGTGAACATTTATCACGCCCTTTGCCGAGTTCCCTAACTAATTTTTTATTTAAGAATTTTGTTAGATACGGCAACTTTTGCTTTTTTTTTCTTTATATATATATATATATATATATATATATATATATATATATATATATATATGTATATATATATGTGTGTATATATATATATATATATATATATATATATATATATATATATATATATATATATATACATATATATTTGAAGAGTATGGTTTAGGAGTTTCACAACGTTGTCTAAAATAGTGTCTTGATATATTTTAGCCGAAGTTTTCACACCTTCTTCACAAAAATAAATACTGGTATCTTTATCAAAGCTGACCACTCACCAAATCATAACTGATGTTGGATGATGATCCCTCTGAACTTTTGGAACAAGTTCAGACGCTTCCTTAGAAGATCTGGCATAAATCTTATTATTTTGCTTATTGAATGATGGTTTCATAGTGAACATTTTTTCGTCGGCAAACAAAACTTTTCTCTGTTCGTCATTAGCGTATTCCTTCAACAAACTTTTAGATTTTTCCCACCGCTTTCGTTTTAAATCTTCCGTAAGCAATTGACCAGTGTGTCTCTTATAAGCGCCAAGTCTTAGGTCTTCTTTAATAATATAGTCATAGAATTTGACGAAATTTTCATCTCACGAGATACAACTTTGTGGAGAGGATTTCGGTCAATTTGCACTTTTACAGCTTTAACAGTTTGTGGCGTTCGAACTGACCTTGAACTTCCTAAACGTTGGCTGTCTGTTATGTCTTCCATCTTAGTAAATAATTTTATCGCCCGGTAAACCAACATACGGCTTATTTTAAGCGGTTTAAAGCTACAACAGCATTCCTCTTTTCTCGATCACCCCACTACATTCTTTAAATAATTCAAAATGTAAATATCTTTACACACAATATCTGTATAACAATTGAATAACGTAACCTATAAATGCCTTCCAAAATCAAACAATTAATTAATGTTTATAGAGGGCGTACGTAAAAGTTTCTAACAGTATTTATGGGATTATATATATATATATGTATATATATATATATATATATATATATATATATATATATATATATAACATATATATATACATATATATATATATATATATATATATATATATATATATATATATATATATATATATATATATATATATATATATATATACATATATATATATATATATATATATATATATATATATATGAATATATATATATATATATATATATATATATATATATATATATATATATATATACATATATATACATATATATATATATATATATATATATATATATATATATATATATATATATATATATATATATATATAACATATATATATACATAAATATATATATATATATATATATATATATATATATATATATATATATATATATATATACATATATATATATATATATATATATATACATATACAGGGTTACAGAGAAAGTCGTCCTAGATAATTAAGGACGTTATAGTTTAGGTCGTTTCTGACCGATTTGACTCTATGACATGATGTCCTAAACTTAACCGTTTTCGAGATATTGAAGTTTAAAGATTTTCTAAAAAAAAAACATGTTTTTTTTTGCTTTTATATCAATTTTTTTTTATTAGAGGTTCTCGAGTGCGATTTTTTGGTTATTTTTAGTTAGTCTGTATGTCAAGTATCAAAAATCATCAAAAAAAGTTGAACTAGTTACTAACAGTTTCAAATGGCGGCTTGTTAATGTTTCTAAATTACGAATTTTGTTTCCTACTTTAAATCAATAAAGAGAAAAAAAAATGTATGGAAGTTATTCTGCAAATTATTTTAAAAACTTTTACGTCTTTTTAGCTATCGAAAACGGTATAATATCTACTGGATCTCTTGAAAATTCTAAGAAAATGAGATTTCAATAGGCCTAAATGTAGAGTAACATCATAATAGAATTTAGATACTACCAATTACCGGTTTACTACCTGCACCTTCAAACAATAAAAAGGGTTGGGTAAGCATTTTTTCCGGTCGGGGTACTCTCTGTGCGAGTGACATTTTCTGTTCACTAAACATTATTGAATGATTTTTAGTCTGCTCATGCGATTCGTCTGTGGAAGATGTGCTATACCGTGCTTTTCAAAAATATCTGTGTTTCATCTTCTGACTGTGTGAATTGGCTCGTAACTGGATTTTGATCTCTGCTTGTGAATATGGCAACGTATACCAACGAGGAATATGCTGACATCCTAATGTGTTACGGATTTTGCGAAGGAGTGTCGTCGCGTGCACGTGATGAATACATATTGCGATATCCTACTCGTCGTGTACCTGATGTTAGCGTATTTGATGGAACTTATCGAAGACTACGAGAAACTGGTTCCGTACAAAGACGGCAGACTGACATGGGACGACCACGTATCTTTGACGAAGACGAAGAAAACGAAATACGACGTCTCTTTGAGGTGGACCCAACAACATCTACAAATGTTGTCGCACAACAGCTTGGTATTTCGCAGTGAAAGGTATGGTTTGTAATGCATACTGTTAGGCAACACCCTTACCACTATACGCCCGTGCAAGTCATTGAAGAAGGGGATCCGTTGCGACGATTAGAATTCTGCAGATTTATGCTCAATACCGATGTCGAAGATGTATCTTTTTTTAAGAAAATATTATGGACTGACGAGTCAAAATTCGACAAAGACGGTCTTACAAACTACCACAATGCCCACTATTGGGCTTCTAAAGAGGAAGGCAACCCAAACAAAAAAAGAACGAAAGGATCACAAACAAGATTCAGCTTAAATGTGTGGATGGGTATAATTTCAAATTATTTGGTTGGGCCATTCTTCTTGCAAGATAATTTGAATGGCGAGGAATACGACAATTTTTTGCGGAACGATTTACCTAATTTGATGGAAGACCTACCTATTCGTTTGAGACAAAACATGTATTTTCAACACGATGGCTGCCCAGCTCACTACAGAGGAAGTGTTCGTGCATGGCTCAATTACAATTATCCCAACAAATGGATTGAAAGAGGCGGACCCAAACCTTGGCCGGCGAGAAGCCCAGACCTAACACCGATGGATTTTTATGTGTGGGGTCACATGAAAACTCTCGTATACGACCAGATGACTCCTATCGAAAACATGGATGTCCTAAGACAAAAAATAATTGATGCGGCTGACGAAATGAGGCGGCACCTCACAACCAGCGTTGTGAAAAGTAATTTAAGAAAAAGAATGAGAATTTGTGTTAGAAATAGGGGCGACCATATAGAACTTGAATTATAATTAATAAAAAATATTAAATTGCAAGGTTTTTTGTTTTATTTGTGTATTTTTCGTATTCTCACCTAGAACTAAAAAATTTACCTTTTGTTACCCGAGCCCGCTTTAGGTGTCATTCTGTGTACAGTTTTCCTATTAAACTCCTAGTATTATACCTTTTTTGATAGCTAAAAAGACGTAAAAGTTTTTAAAATAATTTGCAGAAGAACTTCCAAACATTTTTTTTTTTCTCTTTATTGATTTAAAGTAGGAAACACTTGGTAAAAATTCGTAATTTGGAAACATTAACAAGCCGCCATTTGAAACTGTTAGTAACTACTTCAAATTATTTTGATGATTTTTGATACTTGACATACAGACTAACTAAAAATAACCAAAAAATCGCACTCGAGAATCTCTAATAAAAAAAAATCGATATAAAAGCAAAAAAAAAAACATGTTTTTTTTTAGAAAATCTTTAAACTTCAATATCTCGAAAACGATTAAGTTTAGGACATCATGTCATAGAATCAAATCGGTCAGAAACGACCCAAACTATAACGTCCTTAATTATCTAGGACGACTTTCCCTGTAACCCTGTATATATATATATATATATATATATATATATATATATATATATATATATATATATATATATATATATATATATATATATATATATGTATGTATGTATATATATATATATATATATATATATATATATATATATGTATGTATATATATGTATATATAATATATATATATATATATATATATATATATATATATATATATATATATATATATATATATATATTCCCCGTGGGGGGGCGGGATAGAATATCTCCCCCGGTATGTTCTGCCTGTCGTAGGAGGCGACTTAAAGAACAATCTAGATGGTAGATGCCCAGATCCCACCAGCATCGCCCGGTGTGATACCATCGCATCGGCTTAAGCTGCGTGAAGTTGCTTAACGTTTCGTGGCTGTGCCGATGTCCCGGACTGTGGGACCAAATAGCATGATGAGGCACCTGGATACAAAAAATTCCGGAGGTAAAATAGCCCCCCGTTCGGATCTCCGGGTGGGGGCTGGTTCAGGGGCGTCGACATGCAAAGAATAGAATTTCAAAATGGATTTTTGCAACATACGAGGTTTAAATTCGAACATAAATTCAGTGCACCAACACCTGCAATCAAATAAACCTCATGTACTCGCTCTCTGTGAAACTAAGGTCAGTTCATCGACCAGCACAGTAAACTATCTTTATCCTGGGTACGATTTCTATTCCCGATTTAGTCGTAACTTTGGAATCTGTCTTTATGTCAGAAGCGACCTCTCTTGCCAACGAAAAGAGGCTCTGGAGCCCCCAAACTTTGATGTTATGTGGTTAAAAATAACGACTCAACCAACCACAAGGTTCGTTTGTATCCTCTATCGACCACCAAGTGATACAAACTTTAGAACACTTTTCGCTTCTCTTGCAGACACTATAGATCATTTACAAATTAACTATCCAAATGCCGAAATTGCCATCCTGGGCGACTTTAATGTCCACAACATCAACTGGCTTAAATATTCAAATGCTACCGACGAACAAGGTCGTGAAGCCGAATCATTTTCAATCAGTTGTGGCTTGACTCAGCTTATTGATGAACCAACACGGATCCCTGATCGAGACGGAGAGTTCGCCAGTCTTCTTGATCTGTTTTTAACCACTAATCCGGAGATTTACACGGTCAGCGTAAATCCACCGTTAGGTTTCTTCCGACCATAAACTACTTTCGACATCGAGTATTCTACCAATCAGTGACAGAGAGGCGCCCAAACCGCGCAAGATTTGGCACTACAAATCTGCTAAATGGGAAGATCTCATGGAATATTTTCGAACTTTCCCTTGGTTGGACGTTTGTTTTCGATCCGACGACCCATCTGACTGCGCCAGGGAGGTTTCCGATGTTATTTTGGCCGGTATGGATGCTTACATCCCTTTTTCGAAGAAATGCCCTTCCAACGGCAAGCCTTGGTTTGACCTAAAATGCAAAGAAGCTGTTGCTTCTAAACATCTTGCATACCGACAGTGGCGTGAAGATCCTAACACCATAAATCGTAACATCTTTGTTCGTGCCAGGAACAGATGCAAAGAAATTATCGACGAAACCAAGGAGGTACACAATCAACGGATTAGAAACAAACTTCTCGCTTGTCCCGGCAATTCCAGGTCCTTTTGGTCAGTCGCTAAGGCAGTTAGTCAAAATTTCACCAAATCCACCATACCACCACTCACACGGCCAGATAATTCTATTGCAACGACACCTGTTGAGAAAGCGAACTTGTTGGCTGACCTCTTTGCTTCACATTCTACTGTCGATTTCCAAGGAAAAACACCACCTACTATTCCCATAGTGCAGTCAAGGATGCCCGATATTGTCTTCAGACAGCGTATCATAAAACGTATTTTGATGAAGCTAGACACCAAAAAGGCTTCAGGCGCTGACGGAATACCTGCCATAGTTCTCAAGAACTGTGCGAGGGAACTAACACCAGTTTTCTGTAGACTTTTCAACCTATCCTACAGAAAGGGAATATTTCCTTCCTGCTGGAAATGTGCCACAGTTCAGCCGATACCTAAAAAAGGCAAGAAGACCTTGCCAAATAACTACCGACCAATCGCACTACTCTCAATAATATCGAAAGTCATGGAAAAGGCTATCAATCAGCATCTTCTAAAATATCTTGAAGGATTCAACATTATTAGTGATCACCAATATGGCTTTCGTAAAAATAGATCAACAGGAGATCTTCTGACTTATGTAACACATGTTTGGAACAACGCAATTGAACACTTTGGAGAATCTCGAGCGGTTGCTCTTGACATATCCAAGGCATTTGACCGTGTTTGGCACGATGGCCTGTTGGCTAAGCTACGTTCTTATGGTATGTCTGAAAAGTTCTGTTTGTGGCTCTCATGTTTCCTCAGAGAGCGTTCTTTACGAGTGGCAGTTGACGGATTTTCTTTCTAATACCTTCACTATCAACGCCGGTGTGCCCCAAGGTTCCATACTGTCTCCTACTCTCTTCCTCATTTATATTAACGATCTGCTGGAAAAGACCGAGAATCCAATCTACAGCTTTGCAGATGATAGTACACTTATCTCTTCATTCACTTTGAACGCTCGGACATCGACTACTCAGACGAATATCCGCAGACAGCAGGAAGTCATTCAACTCAACAAAGACCTGGAAGAAATTCTATCTTGGGGTGACAGTAACCAAGTGGAATTTAACGCTACAAAAACCCAGGCGGCAGTTTTTTCTAAAAAAGTTAACGTTGCAGAACCCGACATAGTTATGTCGGGGCGCTCCATCCCTCTAACATCGTCACTCAATCTGTTAGGCGTTAATTTGGGAGCAAATATGTCCTGGCATGAACATGTTGCAGGCATAGCAAGAAGAGCTTCTCAAAAGTTGGGAATATTGTTTCGAACCAGAAAGCTTTACACTCCACAACAACTGTTAATTCTTTACAAAGCTCAAATTCGACCAACTATGGAATACTGCTCCCATGTTTGGAGCTCTGCTCCCAAACATACACTGCATTTGTTGGATTCTATCCAGAGAAGAGCTGTTCGTCTGATTGGACACCCGGAATTGACCGACGGCCTTGATTCGCTGGAACATCGAAGAACGGTTGACGAGCCTATTCTACAAGTACTTTCATGCAAAGTGTTCGAAAGATGTGGCCCGTTTGATTCCTCCCAGAGCGGTGCATATTAGAAGTACACGTCGCGCTGATGCTTCACATCCGTATGAGGTTCAGCTTGTTACTCCTCGTACAACGCTTTTCAAGCAGTCTTTTATATGGAGAACATCATACCTTTGGAATGGTTTACCCAGGACTGTGTTTCCCATTGAGTACAATCTACAGCGATTCAAGAACAACGTGAATCGTTTTCTCCGCACACGTGTCGCTCCTGTAGCGCTTTAAGGACTTCCCTGTAGCACGTGTGCTAGACCCATAAAAAAAAAAAAAAAAAAAAATATATATATATATATATATATATATATATATATATATATATATATATATATACTACTCAGTATATATCACCACTACACCAAACAATTTATTTTTGCACTCGACGCGCGTTTCGCTAACCATGTTAGCTTCATCAGGAGCGATGATTGACTACTGAGTCAATCATCGCTCCTGATGAAGCTAACATGGTAGCTTCATCAGGAGCGATGATTGACTCAGTAGTCAATCATCGCTCCTGATGAAGCTAACATGGTTAGCGAAACGCGCATCGAGTGCAAAAATAAATTGTTTGGTGTAGTGGTGATATATACTGAGTAGTATCATTGTGCTAAAGATTCCACATTCCCAACTTAGTATATATATATATATATATATATATATATATATATATATATATATATATATATATATATATATATATATATATTATTAGAGACCGGTTTATATGCAACATAAAAATCTTGAAATATGCATGAAAAGGGTCAAAATATGCAATATTACGTAATAATAAAAGTAGTTATTTTTAGTTTTTTATTTCAAAATCAGCATAAAATTAACAAGTTATCGACGATGTTTAAATTTAATTAACATTTATTTAACATTTTTTAAAATTATTTAACATTTGTATTCTTGTACACGTAAATAATAAGGTATTGTTCCAAATGTTGGGTAGTAAGACTGTGTCTTTGATCATTTAAAATATTTTTACAAGTGGAAAAAGACCATTCCACATCCACTGAGGTAACTGGGCAGTATTTGAATTTGGGTGCTATGTTAGCACTTATTGTTTCTGGCAAAAGTTCACCCGTCCCATTAATAAAACTATCAATTTTGATATAAAGGTTCAAAGCCTGGGTTATGGCACAAAATGTTTTCAAACTTTTCTTTAACTCTACGCGGGAATACATCTGGCAATGTGGAGTTTATTTGACGGATTTTATTCATCAACTGAATTGATTCGGTCAACGCCAAACCTCGAGTTTCAAGCTTTTTAATACCGCAGGAATGTGGGAAAAGTGAGTGATAATCAAAGCTATGTTTTTTTTAATATCAGAATCGTTAAATGCTTCCTTGAATTGACGAACTGCCATAGCCTCTGCACTATCGAAGTCATTTACTACACCTTTGATGGCCTCGAAATGTTCATTGTAAAATAGTAGAACTTCAATCCATGTTCCCCATCGAGTTACCACTGGTTCGGGAGGTAAAGGCACATTTGGCAGTTTTTCTTTATAGGCGTTATTGCGAGCAGGTGCCTTAAGAAACAGTTTCTTTGTTGATGAAATCAGTTTATTTACATTTCCAAACGTGGATCGTACTTCTTCAGCGAGTCGATGGACTCCGTGAGCAAAGCACGTCACATGAATTAAATTTGGATAAAATACTTGGAGGACTTTGGCTGCCTTGATCATATAGGGAGCAGCATCTGAGAGAAATATAAACACTCTTTCATCTGCAGAAGATTCAGGAAATATTTTTTTAATACAGTCATTCACAAATCTGGCGATCGTAGAATGATTTGTCTTGTCAAGTTCTTTGCGGGCCACCAAATAGGAAGAAGAAGGCTCTAATCTTAATTCACCCACAATTAAATTCGCAATATAGCGACCAGAATTGTCGTAGTTTCATCAGCTGAAATCCAAATAATGTCATTCTTAAGTTCATTACGTATTTCTTCCAGAACATGTTGGTAAATTGTTGGTATGTAATTTTTACGCAGTGTTGATTCATCTGATATTTTTTAATTCAAGCAATATTTTCGCAGAAAATCTTTGAATGTAGGATTTGTATGTTTGAGGAGAGGAATATTACTTGCAAGCAATGCTTCACATAAATCCATGCTAAAGTGTGTTTTTTTTGTTTGCCTATAGAAGTGGAATCACTGCTACTTGCTGCTGTTATGAGTTGTTGTCGTGGGACTTTTTTTGCAATCCTGCGATATGAAGACTTGTCTTGACATGCTGGTAAGTTTGAAACTTTTTTCTGCACGAAACATTTTTCGACAATATAAAACATTTCCTTCGTATGTAAATGTTCCAGGATAATCAGCTACCCACGAAGAGACACTTTTTTTGCGGGTGGCATGGTACACGTTAAACTTTAACACAACACGTTAAAAATTGCAAAAAGACTACACTGATGCAAGCGCGTCAACAATAATGTTAAAACTGATATCTTGTTTTAAAATAAAAATTCGTCTTTGAGAAAATTGTTTATTTGATCCACGCTCAAATAAATATTCTTAGAAACTAACTACTTATCACTTAATATCCCGACCAAGAAACAAAGGAATAAAATACCGTCGTAATTTTGGGTATTCCCTTGGCACTATAACCTAATCAATGTTTAGACTATTGCAGGTAATGTCTCGGCGATAAGATCGGTTCCAGACGGCGACATTAACTATACATATACATACATATATATATATATATATATATATATATATATATATATATATATATATATATATATATATATATATTTATATATATACATATACATATATATATATATATATATATATATATATATATATATATATATATATATATATATATATATATATATATTTATATATATACATATACATATATATGTATATATATATATATATATATATATATATATATATATATATATATATATATATATATATATACAGTCCCTGGCCAAATTATTAGACGCACTGTATTTTTTTTAGTAATTTTATGTTTCTTAAGAGTTTTTATGCAATAATGGTATATTTAAACTACAATATTATTGATTTTTATTTAAAAGAATTGTTGTAGACTACATATTTGTATTTATTTTTAACATATGGCAACACTGTGTTGACAAAGTGATACATGAACGTAAACAAGTACAAACCTGTATCAGTCGCGATCGGAATCGAGTCAGGTACGGACGTGTTTTCTGTGGCTTTATGGACTGTGATTGTTTGTTTAACAGTTTTATACTACTCAGTTATTAGTTTATTTTGTATGCAGTGTTTTAAAAAAGTAATTGGACTATTTTCATTATGGGTAGAAAAGGCGATCTTTCACCACGTAAAAAAGCTGAAGTGAAGGCCCTTGTGATTGCGAAAACATTTACAAACCGAGAAATATCACGAAGATTGGAGGTTTCTGAAGCTAGTGTACGACGCATAAAAAAGAAAATTGAGTCAAGGAAGGAATTAAGCCCGAAAAGAAAGAAAAGATGCGGTAGAAAACCAATTTTCACTCCACGATCAGAGAGATGTTTGAAGAAAATTTGTGTAGAAAACAGATTTGCTACCACAAAGGTAATAAAATCACAACTTCAGGATGCTAGCGTAAATGCTTCTGAGCGCACTGTTCGAAGAAAATTGAAAGAATTAGATTTTAAGGCCTGTCGCCCCGCCAGGAAGCCCACGTTAACAGCTGCAATGAAAGCAAAGCGCCTGAAGTGGGCCAAACAATGGCAAGACAAGTAAGATACAGCAATTTAATCAATAATTGATACATTATTATCATTTTCAGTTAAATAAAGCAAATAAACATGGAAGTTTATATATTTTTCCTATTTTTGACAGGTCTGCTTCAGTGACGAAAGCACATTCGAAATTTTGCAGAATAAAGCTCGTATGTGCGTCGTCGTCGTCATGGAGAAAAGTTTCATCCTGATTGTGTCGTCCCGACGGTTAAACATTCCACCAAAGTGATGATTTGGTCAGTCATCAGCGGCAAGGGCACTGGACGTCTGTACGTCGTCAAAGGAATAATGAGGCAAGATCAGTACAAAGAAGTATTACAAAATCGGTTGATTCCGCAGCTCAGAGAATGGTTTCCAAATGGGGAACCATTCACTTTCATGCAAGATGGAGCTCCCTGCCACACTGCTCGGTCTGTTAAAGCATTTTTGGCAGAAAAAAATATCCCTCTGTTGGATTGGCTCTGATATGAACCCCATTGAAAATGTGTGGGAGCTGATGAAGAGAGAAGTGGCTAAAGATGTGATTACCAACAAAACCCAGCTCCTAGAAAAGATTATTCATGTGTGGAATCATCATCCTCAAATGCAGGAGACAGTACAATCTTGCATTGATAGCATGCCGCGCAGAATTAAAGCTTTGATAGCGGCTAAAGGTGGCTCAACTAAATATTGACTTTTACTAACATTAATTTCACTTTTCTTTAAAACTTAATAAACTTATGCTTTTCTAAATTAATGCTGTTTTATTTATGTCAAATAAATAGGTAATTGATTGGATAATATAAAAATAAAAACCAAATCAATTTAAAATAATAAAACGGTACAATATCACTCGGTAATTAATATTTTACATGAAATCTTGCAGTGCGTCTAATAATTTGGCCAGGGACTGTATATATATGTATATATATATATATATATATATATATATATATATATATATATATATATGTATATATATATATATATATATATATATATATATATATATATATATATATATATATATATGTGTATATATATGTATATATATATATATATATATATATATATATATATATATATATATATATATATATATATATATATATATATATATATATATATATATATATATATATATATTCTCCTAAATACTGTTAGAAACTTTCACGTACGCCCTCTATAAACATTAACAATTTTTTGTTTGATTTTGGAAAGAATTTATAGGTTACGTTACTCAATTGTCATCCAGATATTGTGTGTAAAGATATTTAAAATTTGAATTATTTAAGCAATATAGTGGGGTGATCGAGAAAAGAGGAATGCTGTTGTAGCTTTAAACCGCTTAAAATAAGCCGTATGTTTGTTTACCGGCGATAAAATTATTTACTGAGATGGGAGACATAAAAGACAGCCAACGTTCAGGAAGTTCAAGGTCAGTTTGAACGCCACAAGCTGTTAAAGCTGTAAAAGTGCAAATTGACCGAAATCCTTTCCAGAAAGTTTTATCTCGTGAGATGAAAATTTCGTCAAATTCTATGACTTGTATTATTAAAGAAGACCTAAGACTTGGCGCTTATAAGAGACACACTGGTCAGTTGCTAACGGAAGATTTAAAACGAAAACGTTGGGAAAAATGTAAAAGTTTGTCGAAGGAATACGCTAATGACGAACAGAGAAAAATTTTGTTTACCGACGAAAAAATTTTCACTGTGAAACCATCATTCAATAAGCAAAATAATAAGATTTATACTACTCAGTATATATCACCACTACACCAAATACTTTATTTTTGCACTCGACGCGCGTTTCGCTAACCATGTTAGCTTCATCAGGAGCAATGATGTCAATCATCGCTCCTGATGAAGCTAACATGGTTAGCGAAACGCACGTCGAGTGCAAAAATAAAGTGTTTGGTGTAGTGGTGATATATACTGAGTAGTATCATTGTGCCAAAGATTCCACATTCCCAACTTAACATATGTATGTTTAAAAAAAAAATCAAGTAAATCGGATAAGTGGTTCTCCAGTGTTAAGTGCACTAACCGACAGACAGATAGACAGAGAGACGTTGAATTTTATATATATCAGAGAGACGTTGAATTTTATATATATTATAGACGATATTACGTGTCTTAAAGAAGATCCCAAGCTCAGTCAAAAGAATCAAGAATAGCTCGAAAAGTGCTTAATACTAAACAAAATGAAGAGTTGGAAGGGTTACTTTATAGTCCTAGAATAGCTGATTAACTGTAAGTATGAATGAAATATTATCGAAATCTTTAAACGCTTATGTCTCCAAACTACTTTTTTCTGTCTCGCATCCAAGATGCCGTCATTACCGCGTATCCAGTCTCTTCGAAATTTTGACACAGTGTTTAGAAATGCTGTCATTTTCGGCCGAACGATGGAAAAATTTTCATCTCTGAATATTTTTTTATCAACGATTTTTGAGCCGAAAATTTGGCGAGAATCGAACCTGAAATTTTGACTAGCCGCCATTTTGTTATTTTGCATGGTAAAAATTTTTCCATGCCAAATAGTCCGGTAGAAAATTACACTTATATATTTTAAGAAACTTTTCTGTTTCAGACGTTGCTAGAATTCAGAATCATGGAGCCTAGCGAGGTACCTTTTTTTAACATGCCCGTATGCAGATGTGTATATCTATCTATATATACATATATTTATATATATATATATATATATATATATATATATATATATATATATATATATATATTTATATATATTTATATATATTATATATATATATATATATATATATATATATATATATATATATATATATATATATATATATATATACATAAGAATTAGACAGACTCAAAAAAATTTACGAATGTACTCCAAGGTTTCATAAATAATATCTTTTTTTTTATAATTATGTCTTATATTTTTCAAAAAAGTTCTCAAAAAAAAGCGAAATTTCCATGGTCTGGAGTAGGATAGCCCCGTAATCAGAACTAAAACACCTTATAACAACAATTTTCAGTATCGAGATATATAAACTTCATTCAAAAACAGACATCGCCCCAGGTGTCTTCTAGGACTAGAAGTCGAGTAGATCAGTTTCATGGCATTGTAGAGCTTCAATACATACAGAATATTACAGATCACCCATCAGAATTTCTGCGGAAACAAAAAATTTAAAGTACATGCCCCTAATTCCCCTAATATTTCTGACCCGGCAAAAATAAGATTCCCCTTGAAAATCTAAGTTTACAGTATGCCATGTAACTATGGTAAAACCTATTTCGGCGAAACGTGCAGGAAACTATACACTGAAAATTACATCAAGTGGTAGTACAACTTCGTAACATTTCCATTTTAGCACTTGGAGAACACCATTCTTTTTATAGGCACAGTCCTGCAGAGAAATGCCTACACGCTACATGTTACGAGCTACATGTGTGCGTAGTAAGCGACTCACGTTGATCTTGAATCGCTTTAAAATGGTATTTGGTGGAAAACATAGTCCTGGGCAAATTATTCTAATGAGAAGAAAGAGGTGTACGATCAATGACAAGCTGACTCTTATACGGATGTGAAGTATTAGCACACCTTGTTTTCCTAGCATGCACCACTCTGTGAGCGCTATATTAATCAAATTCTTTCCATGAAAATACTTCTACAATAGTCTCAAATAGTCAACCGTTTTTCGATGTTCCAAGGAATCAAGGCTGCTGATGAGTTCTGAATCTCTAATCAGGCAAACAGCTGTAACTGTTCAAGAGTCTCAGAAGTGTTCAATTGCGTTTTTCCAAACAGGTGTTAAATAAGTTAGACGAAGACCTTCTTTGCTTACATCAGCCATATTGATGATCGCTAATAATACTGAATCCTTCTAGATATTTTAGAAGATGCTGATTAATAGCATTTTACACGATTCTCGATATTATTGAGAGCAGTGCGACGACTGGTAGTAGACAAGGTCTTCTTACCTTTTTTGGGTTTCGCCTGAATTCTACCGCATTTTCAGTAGGAAAGAAATATTCTTCATCAGCGTCAGAAGTTTTTTGGTGTCTAACTTTGTTTAAAAACGTTTCATGGTACGCCTTCTAAATACAACATCCTTAACTGCACTATGAAAATAGTTGGTGGTATATTTCCTTGGAAATCGACCATTATGAAACAGGCCACACAATTCCCTCTGATCAATCAAAGATCCTTACAACAAATTCCTTTTTCTATCCCAGGGACATTCTGGACTCTATTAAAATATTTAAATATCCCAACAACCTTAATCTATCGCTCACCAATATGGAAACAGATCACCCATGAAACCAGGATCTTTCCCCCCACACCCCAATCTATCAATATAAAATGCTTTCTTATGCGGAATTAAATTAGTTTCGTGCTAAGTTCAGAGGAAGATAGTTTTTCGGACGAACTCTGAAGTAGCCGGCAAGATGATCGACGAAACGTCAGCATCACCTTTTCAATCGACACAGGAACAATTATACTTATAAAGTATTTTTTTAATTACACTTTATTTGCTACCATAAATACGAATAATTTGTATTCATATGTATGTTTTTAATTAGAAGTTAACACGAAATAAAAGCCGTATTCTAATTTATTAATCAATATTACCCCTTTCAACCCATTTTACCTGTAATTAAGATCTCATAGACCTCTGCTTATTGGCAATAAACTGGATATTGGCCAATGATTGCGAGAACTGGGGCCAGCTGGGGTCGCCAAATTTGCTGTTAGGTTGAACAGCAGGTGCAAATGAATATTATATTCCCCGCAAAGATTTATTTTAGTTGATAATTTTCCGCGGTATTAATATAACAAGTATATGAGTATGAACCTATACCGGGTAACACAGCCAACATGTAACACCCTGTAATTTTTTTATTTTGAAAGTTTATCTATTCAAGAGGACTGCATCGATGTCGATTAATAAAAAAACCGGTCAAGTGCAAGTTGAACTTGCACAATTAGTGTTCCGTACGTAGATTGTTTTTAAAATAAAAATTTTTGTTAGGATGGTATAAAATGATCAGTGACTTCACAAAACACACCCCAAATGAGTTTTCAACAAAGTTTTTTTTTCCAATCTTTACTGAAAACTGGTGACCTTGAATTTTTTTTTTTTTTTTAAATACCAATCAATCTATACCCCATGGAGAATATTCCAGAATTTTTCAAAATTTTTTGATCAGTACTTTTCGAGATAAGGTAGGGGACAGCGATTTTTTAAAAGTAATACGAAGAAAAGTGTGCGCAAGTATTACATTATATATATATTTTTTACTCGTGTTTTCACAAGCTTTCATTTGACACAACACTCGATGACCTAGTAAAAAAAAATTTTTTCACTTCCGATTTCACCCCACAAAACGAACCCCTTAAGTCAAAATTTATGTTACGGTGGTATAAAATGTTCAGTGACTTCACAAAACACACCCTAAATGAGTTTTCAACAAAGTTTGTTTCCAATCTTTACTGAAATCTGGTGACCTTGAAACTTTTGTTTTTTTTTTTTATGTACCATATAAATTATTAAAGGTAATGCACTCGTGATAATTTTCGTTCAATCTACACCCCGTGGAGAATATTCCAGAATTTTTTCGAAATTTTTTGATAAGTACTTTTCGAGGTAAGGCCCGGGACAGCGATTTTTCGCGAATTTTTAAAAATAATACAAAGAAAAGTGCGCGCAAGTATAATATATATATATATTTTTTACTCGTGTTTTCACAAGCTTTCATCTGACACCACACTCGATGACCTAGTAAAAAAAATTTTTTTTCACTTCCGACTTCACCCCCCAAAACTAACCCCTTAAGTCAAAATTTAATTCTCAAAACTACATGGCTCTGATGAGGCCATCAATTCCTATATTATTACCAAATTTCACCTTTCTATGTCAAATAGTTTCGGAGAAAATCGGGTGTGGCAGACGGACAGACAGACAGACAGACGGACAGACAGACACCGAAGTTATCTTATAAGTGTTCCGTACGATGATGAGTGCAAAGAAGTTACACATGTTATATTAAAGACATTCGATAGTGTTTGTCATAATGAATTAATAGCTAAACTGCATTGTGATGTTGTGTCTAAATGATTGTTTTTATGGTTTTCGACTTTTGCTATAGATCTTTCTTTACAAGTTGCAGTTGATAGATTTTTTGTCGATACCTTCACTATCAACGATGGTGTACTGAAGGGCGTCATAATATCTTATACTGTCCCTTTTTTAGTGTTTCTTACGAAACACTTATAAGATTACTTCGGTGTCTGTCCGTCTGTCCGTCTACCTGTCTCTCACACCCGATTTTCTTCGAAACTGTTTTACATAAAAGTTGAAATTTGGTAATATAGGAATGGATGGCCTCATTAGAGCCGTCTAGTTTTTAAAGTTAAATTTTGACTTAAGGGGTTAGTTTTAGGGGGTGAAATCGAAAGTGAAAAAAATTTTTTTTTACCAAGTCATCGAGTAGGGTGTCAAATGAATGCTTGTGAAAACACGGGTTTAAAAATATATATAAATATATATATAATGTAATATTTGCGCACACTTTTCTTTGTATTATTTTTAAAAAATCGCTATCTCCCCCTTTTCTCGAAACGTATTGATCAAAAAATTTTTAAAAAATTCTGGAATATTCCCCATAGGGTGTAGATTGAACAAAAATTATCACGAGTACATTACCTTTAATAATTATAATTTATCTGGTATATAAAAAAAACAAGAATTTTAAGGTCATCAGTTTTCAGTAAAGATCGGAAAAAAACCTTGCTAAAAAATTCATTTGGGTGTTTTTTTTTTTTTTTATTGGTCTAGCACACGTGCTGCAGGGAAGTCCCTAAAGCGCTCCAGGAGCGGCACGAGTGCGGAAAAAGCGATTCACGTTGTTCTTGAATCGCTGTAAATTGTACTCGGTGGGAAACACAGCGCTGGGCAAATTATTCCAAAGGGATGACGTTCTCCATATAAAAGATTGCTTGAAAAGCGTCGTACGCGGAGTAACAAGCTGAACCTCATACGGATGCGAAGCACCAGCGCGACGTGTATTTCTAACATGCACCGCTTTGGGAGGAATTAAGCGGGCTACATCCTTCGAACACTTTCCATGAAAATACTTGTAGAACAGACTCAAGTCGCCAACCGTTCTTCGATGTTCCAGCGAATCAAGGCCGCCGGTCAATTCCGGGTCCCCAATCAGACGGACCGCTCTTCTCTGAACAGAATCCAACAAATGCAGTGTATGTTTGGGAGCGGAGCCCCAAACGTGGGAGCAGTATTCCATAGTTGGTCGAATTTGGGCTTTGTAAAGAATTAACAGTTGCTGTGGGGTGTAAAGCTTTCTGGTTCTAAATAATATTCCCAATTTTTGAGAAGCTCTCCTTGCTATGCCTGCAACATGTTCATGCCAAGACATATTTGCTCCCAAACTAACGCCCAACAAATTGGGCGACGATGCTAGGGGAATGGAGTGCCCCGACATAACTATGTCGGGTTCAGCAACGTTAACTTTTTTAGAAAAAACCGCCGCTTGGGTTTTTGTAGCGTTAAATTCCACTTGGTTACTGTCACCCCAAGACAGAATTTCTTCCAGGTCTTTGTTAAGTTGAACGACCTCCTGCTGTCTGCGGATATTCGCCTGAGCAGCCGATGTCCGAGCGTTCAAGGTAAATGAAGAGACAAGCGTACTGTCATCTGCAAAGCTATAGATTGGATTCCCGGTCTTTTCCAGCAGATCGTTAATGTAAATGAGAAAGAGAGTAGGAGACAGTATGGAGCCCTGGGGCACACCGGCGTTGATAGTGAGGGTGTTAGAAAGAAATCCGTCGACCGCCACTCGTAAAGAACGTTCTCTGAGGAAACATGAGAGCCACAAACAGAACCTTTCAGACATACCATAAGAGCGCAACTTAGCCAACAGTCCATCGTGCCAAACACGGTCGAATGCCTTGGATATGTCAAGAGCAACCGCTCGAGATTCTCCAAAGTGTTCAATTGCGTTGTTCCAAACATGTGTTACATAAGTCAGAAGATCTCCTGTTGATCTATGTTTACGAAAACCATATTGGTGATCGCTAATAATATTGAATCGTTCAAGATATTTTAGAAGATGCTCATTGATAATATTTTCCATGACTTTCGATATTATTGAAAGCAGTGCAACTGGTCGGTAGTTATTTGGCAAGGTCTTCTTACCTTTTTTAGGTATCGGCTGAACCGTGGCACATTTCCAGCAGGACGGAAATATACCCTTTCTGTAGGATAGGTTAAAAAGTCTACAGAAAACTGGTGTTAGTTCCCTTGCACAGTTTTTGAGAACTATGGCAGGTATTCCGTCAGCGCCAGAAGCCTTCTTGGTGTCTAGCTTCATTAAAATACGCTTTATGATGCGCTGTCTGAAGACAACATTGGGCATCCTTGACTGCAATATGGGAATAGTAGGTGGTGTTTTTCCTTGGAAATCGACAGTAGAATGTGAAGCAAAGAGTTCAGCCAACAAGTTCGCTCGCTCAACAGGTGTGGTTGCAATGGAATTATCTGGCCGTGTGAGTGGTGGTATCGTGGATTTGGTAAAGTTTTGACTAACTGCCTTAGCGACTGCCCAAAAGGACCTGGAATTGTTGGGACAAGCGAGAAGTTTGTTTCTAATTCGTTGATTGTGTGCCTCCTTGGTTTCGTCGATAATTCCCTTGCATCTGTTCCGGGCATGAACAAAGATGTTTCGATTTACGGTGTTAGGATTTTCACGCCATTGTCGGTAGGCAATATGTTTAGAAGCAACAGCTTCTTTGCATTTTCGGTCGAACCAAGGCTTGCCGTTGGAGGAGCATTTCTTCGAAAAAGGGATGTAAGCTTCCATACCAGCCAAAATAACATCGGAGACCTCCCTGGCGCAGTCAGATGGGTTATCGGATCGAAAACAAACGTCCATCCAAGGGAAAGTTCGAAAGTATTCCATGAGATCTTCCCATTTAGCAGATTTGTAGTGCCAAATCTTGCGCGGCCTAGGCGCCTCTCTGTCACTAATTGGCAGGATACTCGATGTCGAAAGCAGTTTATGGTCGGAAGAACCTAACGGCGGATTTACGGTGACCGTGTAAATCTCCGGATTGGTGGTTAAAAACAGATCAAGAAGACTGGCGAACTCCCCGTCTCGATCAGGGATCCGTGTTGGTTCGTCAATAAGTTGAGTTAAGCCATAACTGATTGAGAATGATTCAGCTTCACGACCTTGTTCGTCGGTAGTATTTGAATGTTTGAGCCAGTTGATATTGTGGACATTAAAGTCGCCCAGGATGGCAATTTCGGCACTTGGATAGTTACTTTGTAAATGATCGATGGTGTTTGCAAGAGAAGCGAAAAGTGTTCGAAAATTGGTATCACTTGGTGGTCGATACAGGATACAGATGAAATGTGTTTTGTGAAGTCACTGATCATTTTATACCTTTGTAACAAAAATAAGGTTGTTATATTGGATAAGAAAGATTATTTTGAACGAGTAGATAATCTTATCGAATCTGGCCCTTATAAAAAGGTAATAAGAAATCCATTACCGAGAATGATATCAGAGGTTAAAAATTCTTTAAAAAAATGTAAGAACCTTGTCTCCGATTCGCTAAAATTTAAATTAAATGTGAGTAATCCGACTATACCAAAATTGTATTGCTTACCCAAAATTCACAAACCTGGAAAAGCAATGCGACCCATTGTTTCATCGGTCGGATCACCCACATATTTAATATCCAAATGGTTATCAAAAGAACTTGAGAAGTTACCATTAAATACTTTCGCAGTGAAGAATTCGTTAGAATTCATTAATAAAACAAAAAATCTAGTTCTTAATGAAGGTGAAGTCTTAATTTCTTTTGATGTTAGTTCTTTGTTCCCAAGTGTGCCAATTTCACAAACTTTACAATATCTCGAAGAACTACTTAGAATGAATGACTTTGAAGACGAAATTATTCGTGAATACTTAACGTTATCTAAACTTTTTATGGAACAAAATTATTTCCAATATAACAATCAATTTTATGTTCAGAAAGAAGGAACAGTTATGGGTAATTGCTTGTCAGCTTTCATAGCCAATTTATTCATGAGTAAGTTTGAAATCGAAGCCAGTCAAGAATTCGATTATTTCCCAAGGGTATAGTATAGGTATGTGGATGATATTTTCGCGATTTTTGATACAAAGAAAGCAAATATTGATGATTTTGTTTCTAAATTAAATAGCCGGTATGATTCCATTAAATTCATTTACGAAGTTGAGAACAAAGGACAATTGCCTTTTCTAGATATTTTAATTATTAAAAATAATAATAGATTAGAATTTGATATCTATAGAAAGGACACAATAACAGATAGATATATTCCTAATGATTCATTTCATTGCAAACAACATAAATTAGCCTCATTACATTTTTGAGTTCATCGTTTGGTCACTTTCCCTCTGAATAGAGTAAACTTTAATAAAGAAAGGAATCGTATTAGAAATATAACTAGAGTTAATGGTTATGACGATGACTTAGTAAATAAGCTAATAAATAGACATAAATTTAGGTTTAATATTCAGAATTCCACCTTTTTTACACGCGAAGAAAATAACACCAAGTATGTCTCCATACCATATAATCCGAAATATAGCAAGGGACTCAATAAGGTATTTAATAAGGTAGGCCTCACCTTAGTCTATAAGTCATCAGACAATCTGAGGAATATCTTAGGAAATCCCAAGGATAAGATTCCTAATTGTGAGAAAAGTGGAATTTATGAAATTAGTTGTAATGATTGTGACAAAAAGTATGTTGGGCAAACTAGAAGGTCAATTAAAATACGATTTAAAGAACATTTAGCACACTTAAAATATAACAGAACAGAAAAATCTAGCATTGCCGAACATGCTCTTGAAGCTGATCATACTGTAACATTAGATAATCTAAGATTAATAAAAAATGTATCTGATAGGAGATTGTTGAACGCATACGAAAGTATGGAAATCATAAAATGTAAAAGTAGTTTAAATAAAGACAGAGGGCCTATTCCTTATAGTCCCCTCTACTGGTTACTTAACCGGAACTGATGGCCTTGCCTATGTCATTAGTTCCGCTTGAGTAATTCAAGGGTTAGGCTAAGTATAAATAGGGTAGATTTGGTAGTTTAGCTTTAGTCAATCATCGCTCCTGATGAAGCTAACATGGTTAGCGAAACGCGCGTCGAGTGCAAAAATAAAGTGTTTGGTGTAGTGGTGATATATACTGAGTAGTATGTATGATTAATAATAAGCAAAAAATACGTTTATCATGATCACTTTTTTAAGAGCAAAGTTACAAAACAAGAGAGAGTTTTTTTAAGTTTTTAATAATTTTCTGATACCAAGTATACTTTTTTAACTGTAACTAAAAAAAAATTGTCCGACTTTATTTTACCATTTCGTACTGCTTTGAACATAAAATTTCCGGCGGTGCACTACAGCAGGCACATTTTCCTATTTTATAACTCAATTTTTAAATAACACAGACAATGTGGGTATTTTTAATTATTCTTATATTGAAGCTTAAGGTATAATAATGATATATGTACAAAGATTTTTTTTTCAATACTATATTTTATTAAATACTAGCGACCCGCCCCGGCTCCGCACGGGTAGTAGAGCATATTATGCCTACATGTTTTGTCTGTCGTAGGATCGCATCAGCTTGATGCGTCGAATATGTGGATTAGATTTAAATGTAATATAATATCTACACTACTTGAAGTATTTTAATGTATTTTATTATGTAGATATTATAAACATACAAACAAACTAAAATATTTCTTTATATACAACATTGATAACTTCTGCCTGATTACGTGTAAAAACGAACATATTTTGTTTAGAAGTTACACGTGACAGGGCAACATACAATTGTCCGTGTGAAAAGCATGGAGTGGTTAAGTCAATTCCAGCAACTTTTAAAGTTTGACCTTGTGCTTTGTTAATAGTCATTCCAAACGCTAATTTTATTGGAAATTGGAGCCGTTTGAACTGAAAAGGCAATTCTGAGGGTATCATAGGAATTCTTGGTATAAAAACAGTTTCACCAGTTCCGTTGCCAGTTCATTCGATCAAAAAATTTTTTAAATTGACTACCTTGAGTCTTGTACCGTTGCATAGTTTTGATGTATTTAAATTTCTTAGTAATATAATAGGGGAACCTACTTTTAATATTAATTTGTGCGGCGGAATTCCGGGAGGCGTCAAAGAATTCAAAAATTCAGTTGGATAATGTACTGCCTCCTCTCTATCCACGACTGTGTCAACTGAGTAGTAGGTTTTGATGATGCTTCAAATTTTGAAAGAATAAAATCATTTATTTTATCAACTTGCTCATTAGTGGGTGATAGTATAGCCCTTTCTTGAAACCAATTTAGTGTCTTAGTGGATATGTTACTAATGTCGGGATATACCTTTTCAATCAATTCTTCCACATTTTTCACCAAAACACAAAGATTATTGAGAGTGATACAGACATTTCCAGCTTGAAATTCACCATTACCTATTTGGAGCAAGTCGTTAGAAAATTGCCTATTATCTTCGCTAGACGATTAAATTCTCATGTTAGTTTTAAGTTCGCATTTCGTGATATGTGGCCAAAGATACGATCTTTTGAGCGATGCATTGACTTCATCTGCTCTCGTCCCCTTAATATTAATTAACTTTAAAATGATTCACGATGTGAAAAGAAACCGAAATAAATGTCTAATAACGTTGACATTTGATAAAATTCAATGAAATAAAAGTATGTTCAGAACTATCAATTTTATTAATAAGTATGTAAGTATCTATTTATCTACCTAAATTTTAATAATAAGTATGTAAGTATCTATCTATCTACCTAAATTTTAATAATAAGTATGTAAGTATTTATCTATCTACCTAAAGACAACAAACACAAAACCAAAATGCGACCTTGAAATTTTACTCTAAAATATCAAAACCAACGCAATTGCAACCTTCCAACAACACCCAAAAAGAAAACAAATACCTTTCAGTCGTCACCTCCATTCGCTCCAAAAGTCTGTTTATTATCGGAGTACGCGCGTTGTCATTGTCATTGTCTTTATTGAATTTAAGTTAGGCTATGCCTCTTACTTACATTTATGATAGCTTATATTCCTATACTACTTAACCTAGGTTCTATACAGTAATCCTAATTAACTTAACCTAGGACATTGGGTTTTAATTACATTGGTTGACTAATCTAACTTAACTAGAGCTTAATTCTAAACTAATCTAGAACTTAATTCTAAACTTAATCTAGGTTACAATCTTCATGGGGGTGGGGGAGGGCCATCGTCTTCGTCGGATATGGGGTCAGAAGGTCTTGGATAGTGATGGCGGGCGTTGGCGGGCACGTGGAATGCGCTCCTTATGGTGGCGTTTGGGTGTTGTAGCGCCTTTGCGAAGAACTTGATGTTGGTGGACCTCATGTGTGCCTTGATTGTTGGCACACCGAGGTCTCTATGCAATTGCCGGTTTCGGACGAACCATGGGGCTCCCGTGATCATCCTCAGGGCCTTGTTCTGTACTGCCTGAAGTTGAGCTCTGCGTGTCTTGGTGAGTTTAGACCAAGTAGGGCAGGCGTGTGTGAGTCCTGCCCTCACGATGGTTTTATAAATTAGCAGCTTGATTTTTGGTTGCAACTTACTGGACCGGCTGATGATTGGGTACAGCTTGCCCAGTAGTTGCTTGGCTTTCCTTGAGGCAGCACAGACCTGGTCTTTCCAGATGAGGTGGGAGTACGCGCGCGTTATCGCTCGGCTTATATAGAAACAGTGGGCGACAACGGGGGGGGCGCGGCGCGGGGGTGTGATCGCATCAAGTGAGTCCCGTCATCGGTGTGAGAAACGCGCTTGAATTTATTTTCGCGCGCGTTATTTTTTTGCGATAACTCCTAAGATATTCATTTAAATTATAGGAGGCTGGTTTGAAAAGTCCGTGCAAAGTCCGAGAGATGGCACCACCGGCGCGTATCGAGGTCATGTTTAGTTAGTAGCATCTCTTGAATGAACGCACACCAAGTTTCAGCCATATTGGTCTATTTCTTTGTGTTTGGCGTTCGTGTGAATCAAGGAAGTCGAGTGATTTTCAAGAAATGGACGAAAAAAAATTTCGTGTGGTGATTAAACATTACTTTATGAAAGGCAAAACGCCTCAGGAGACTAAAGAGAAGCTTGATAAACATTATGGTGACTCTGCACCTTCGATTAGAACAGTTTATAAGTGGTTTCAAAATTTTCGGACTGGCACAAGTGACGCTGAACGTTCTGGACGGCCTGTGGAGGTTACGACTCCAGAAATCATTGATCAAATCCATGATATGGTGATGGATGACAGAAGAGTTAAGGTGCGTGAGATTGCTAGTGTTGTGGGCATCTCGACTGAACGGGTACATAATATTTTGCATAAACATTTGGACGTGAGAAAGCTATCCGCAAGATGGGTGCCGCGATTGCTCACGCTTGACCAAAAACGGAATCGTGTGAAGTGTTGCAAGGATGGTTTCCAGTTGTTCCAGAAGAATCGGGAGGACTTTAAGCATTGTTTCGTCACTGTGGCTGAAACATGGATACATTACTATACTTCTGAGATCAAACAACAATCTAAACAATGGGTTACCAAGGGGGAATCTGCACCAAAAAAGGCGAAGACCGTTCCTTCGGCCGGAAAGGTTATGGCGATGTCTTTTGGGATTCGCAAGGGATAATCCTCATCGACTATCTGGAAAAGGGTAAAACTATTACAGGTGAATATTATTCATCGTTATTGGACCGTTTGAAAACCGAGCTGCAAGAAAAACGCCCTCGATTGGCCCACAAGAAAGTCCTTTTCCATCACGACAACGCACCAGCACACACCTCAGCAGTTGAGGTCGCAAAATTAATGGAAATAAGATTCCAACTCGTTTCACATCCCCCCTATTCTCCAGACTTGGCTCCCTCGGACTACTATTTGTTCCCCAATTTGAATAAATGGCTGGTGGGACATAGATTTTATTCAAACGAGGAGGTGATTGAAGACACTAATGGATATTTTGCAGACTTGAACAAATCCTATTATTCGGAAGGGATCAACAAACTAGAACATCATTGGACGAAGTGTAAAAGCCTAAAAGGAGACTATGTCGAAAAATAAAAAAGGTTTACCCCAAACACATAAGTAGTTTTTATTATTGCACGGACTTTTCAAACCAGCCTCGTATGGTGTAAAAGATTATAATAATGTGCATGAAATGCTTAAGGTAACTAACGTATTTAAGTTGATAAGGATTAATACTGTATCCGTCTAAATAGCTTTCCAATTACCGCATTGTACGTGACCATTTTTTTAGAAGATATAATGGGTATAGTAAGCTATCCTTAAAAGATAGATATATGCCATCGCGGACTTTTTTGTAGATCTATAAAAGAGGAATAACCCACCATGCATTATTTTGTTATATCTCAAAGGGATTAGGTAGCATTTTCGATGAAAGCTTCCAGGCGGCTTGACTTTTTCCGACACTTCCAACAATTATCGTTATATTTCAAACCAATTTACACAAAACCTTGACAAATTATATACCTGAACCTTCCTCATGAATCACTCTATCTATTGGTGAAAACCGCATGAAAATCCGTTCAGTAGTTTTTGAGTTTATCGCGAACAGACAGACAGACGCGACGGAGCGCTTTGTTTTATAATATGTAGTGATTTGTAATTTACTGTATTCCCATTAAAATTATAGTTTTAAAAATTATAAAGCAACAAACATAAAAACTATTACTATTTAAATCTGGAAAACGTGGTGCTATTAGTTTTTCGATATTTTTTTATTTTTCGAGATATTACCTAAAAACCAAATTTTTGCTTTTTTTTGGATTTTGTGGGCTTAGCAAACTTTTTTTTATCATATTCTAGGTCCAAAAAACTACCTGTGTGTCGAAATGCAGCCTATTAACATTTAATGAGAGCTCAAAATACCTGGCGACTGGGCTATAAAGTTATTAGACCAGCGTCTCTCAACCTGCGGGGCGTGCCCCACTAGAGGGGCATGATTACACTATTGGGGGGGCGCGAGAGTATCGAAAAGAAATTATTATTAAAAACATTCATTAGAAACCTTTAATATGATTTATTGAAAGGAAAGCGCAACAAAATACGCTCTGACATAATAAAAAATAAAATACACATTTACACTGATATAATACACCTATAAATAGAATTGTATTAGTACTGCAAAATGTATTGCCTTGGGCCTGTTTTGCAGGGCAAAGATTTTCGAAGGATGGTTTAATATTAGAAATAGACACTCTGAGTCGGTTTCGTAAAGGTAGGATGTTGAAAATGGTAATAGTATACGAAATGCTCTTGTTTTCAGTCCAGAAAACTTATCGTTATTCATCCCTGCCCAAAATTCAAAGAACGATTTATTATTAAATTGCCTTTTGATTTCGCCACTTGCTGTGAAGTCTATGAAGATTTCTTCCTCGACAATTGAGAACCCTGCGGGAGTATTTTGAAATGGATCCCTAACCCACTCGTAACTTGCTACCAAGTTGTCGTCAGTAACAAAAGACTTTCTAAAATTCTTTGTCAACATGGTTAGACGATTTTCAATGGTTACTAAAACAACTTTCACATGTTGTTCTTCAGCCTAGTATATTTTAACACATTCACCCACATTTGCAAACATTTCTAGATTTTTTGCTTTACATTTCTGCTCCACAATTCCAATTTTCTACAAAAAGCATTAATTTTATCACTTGAATCGAATATATGTGTATTTGTTACTCGAATATATCAACCAAGCAGCTAAATTTCATCACAAATAAACTATCTCGAAACTTCTCGTCTTCCGGTCGGTTTTCCTCTTCTAGAAAAATGGCGATTTCATTTCTTAATTCATAAACACGTTGCAAACATTTCCCACGTGATAACCATCTTGCCTCGCAATAAAATAGTGACGCTGAATATTCGGCACCCATGTCTTTACAAAGAGTAGAAAAAATTCTAGATTTTTAGGGGTCTCATTTTAATATAATTTACTACGGTTACCACTATAGTGAGCACAGTATTCAGAGCAGGACTCATTTCTTTGGAAGCCAAAGCTTCTCTGTGGATCATACAATGTGTCCACACACACAGTGGAGATTTTTGTTTCACAAATGCTTGTACACCTTGAAATCTTCCAGACATTGAATGAGTACCATCGGTACATATTCCAAAGCAATTTTTCCACTCCATATCTGCTCGTTTATAAAATCATTTAAGATAGCAAATCATGCGAGTGATGTTGCTTTGAATTCTATTGGTTTGCAGAAAAATAGTTCTTCTACTGCTGACATGCCATCACAAAATCAAACAGCAATGAAATGAGCATCTTTATTGCTATCTGTTGCCTCATCAAGTTGAACTGAAAACAATTTGTCACGCAACTTCCCGAAAAGTACATCTTCAGCTATATCACCAATTCGACGGGCAACAATACCATTTGATATAGGTATGGATAGCAATTGTTTGGCAAAATTATCTCATAGTTTCTACAATCTCAATTGCTGCTGGCAAAACAAGCTCTTCACCAATGGTGTGAGGCTTTTTACATCTAGCTGTTTTATATGAAACTTTGTAAGAGGCAAGTAAAGCTTTTTCACTCACAAAGTTTTTTTTAAAAAAAATGATTTCTGCTTTACATATGATTTTAATTTTAATTCCAAGAATTCTCGGAGTTTGTTAAGGTACTCACTATGAAGCGTTTCCAAATGTCGTTTAAGTTTATTTGGTTTCATGCTGTCTGCTGCCAAGATTTTTGAGCAAATAACATACAGGGGCCTTTCTTCTTCATTTACTTCAGTGCTGGTAAACCCTAAATTTAAGTATTCTTGAGAAAATTTTCTTGATTTTATTTTCGGAACCACACTCGTCTGTGCACTTGTTGATGCTTCACTATCGTACTAATGCTTGCTTACGCCCACTTAAAAATTTATCCATGATTCTGTACAAATTTACTGTCGTGAATACTTAATACCTCGAATTTCAATTAACACATAAATTACAACATACACATTCACGATAAATCCGATAGCAGTAGAAGGATCAACTCGACTGAGAAGGGCTGTAATTGAACGAGGTGCAGCATTTATACTCATTTGGGCAGACTTTCCGAATGTCCAAGACAACTCGGAACTTCTAGCGTAGCCGCTACGGATATAGTGGACGTGACAGAGAGCAATAGAGAAGCATCGATTCAAGTTTTGTCAACGCAGCAGATATGTGTTGCCAAATATGAATAAACTTACTTATTCTGGGTAGTTTGTAAGGTTTGTAATTAAGGTCATAGTGTAGCTCTAGCATCAAAATACATTATTACTTCATGCATTGTTATTGTATGAAAGGGGGGGAGGCGCGATGAAAATTATGTTTGAAAAGTGGGTCGCAAATACTGAAAGGTTTAAAAATGCTGTATTACGAGGCTGGTTTGAAAAGTCCGTGCAAAGTCCGAGAGATGGCACCACCGGCGCGTATCGAGGTCATGTTCAGTTAGTAGCATCTCTTGAATGAACGCACACCAAGTTTCAGCCATATTGGTCTATTTCTTTGTGTTTGGCATTCGTGTGAATCAAGGAAGTCGAGTGATTTTCAAGAAATGGACGAAAAAGAATTTCGTGTGGTGATTAAACATTAGTTTATGAAAGGCAAAACGCCTCAGGAGACTAAAGAGAAGCTTGATAAACATTATGGTGACTCTGCACCTTCGATTAGAACAGTTTATAAGTGGTTTCAAGATTTTCGGACTGGCCATATGGGCACAAGTGACGCTGAACGTTCTGGACGGCCTGTGGAGGTTACGACTCCAGAAATTATTAATCAAATCCATGATATGGTGATGGATGACAGAAGAGTTAAGGTGGGTGAGATTGCTAGTGCTGTGGGCATCTCGACTGAACGGATACATAATATTTTGCATAAACATTTGGACATGGGAAAGCTATCCGCAAGATGGGTGCCGCGATTGCTCACGCTTGACCAAAAACGGAATCGTGTGAAGTGTTGCAAGGATGGTTTGCAGCTGTTCCAGAAGAATCCGGAGGACTTTAAGCGTCGTTTCGTCACTGTGGATGAAACATGGATACATTACTATACTCCTGAGACCAAACAACAATCTAAACAATGGGTTACCAAGGGGGTATCTGCACCAAAAAAGGCGAAGACCGTTCCTTCGGCCGGAAAGTTTATGGCGACTGTCTTTTGGGATTCGCAAGGGATAATCCTCATCGACTATCTGGAAAAGGGTAAAACTATTACAGGTGAATATTATTCATCGTTATTGGACCGTTTTTAAAACCGAGCTGCACAACAAAAACGCCCGCGATTGGCCCACAAGAAAGTCCTTTTCCATCACGACAACGCACCAGCACACACCTCAGCAGTTTGTGGTCGAAAAAAATTAATGGAAATAGGATTCCAACTCGTTTCACATCCCCCCTATTCTCCAGACTTGGCTCCCTCGGACTACTATTTGTTCCCCAATTTGAAGAAATAGCTTGCGGGACAAAGATTTTTATTCAAACGAGGAGGTGATTGCAGACACTAATGGATATTTTGCAGACTTGGACAAATCCTACTATTCGGAAGGGATCAACAAACTAGAACATCGTTGGACGAAGTGAGAGCCTAAAAGGAGACTATGTCGAAAAATAAAAAAGGTTTACCCCAAACACATAAGTAGTTTTTATTTTTGCACGGACTTTTCAAACCAGCCTCGTAGACTTAAAATATATTGTTCTAGCAAAACATACCTATTTCTGGTTTACCCTATAAATCCAAGAGATATTGCGAGGTAAAAATGCTATCCAAAAATTATTACAAACGGTTAAAAAATAACGAAGTTATCAAGGGTTACAAAAAACTCAGAGCCTGTAACGTATATACTTCTCTTAATACTAATCCGCAGCTATTTCTCAAAGCTTTTTATTAGTAAATAAATAGACCGACCTTTTCTTGTGTTTTCTTCAAATTAACGTAAATTACCATTACAACGTAATTTTAGATCGCTCTTACTAAAAGGCGCAAGCATAATATGGCCCGAATCTGGAACATTTTAAATTTTTTATAAAAAGTAACCATTACACAACCCACCTAATACATTTAGCCTGCACCCGAATTACTGTTTATCCCATTTGCTCTCCGGATAAATTAAATCTTCAAAAAAGGTGTGCCCTTTTTCTTGATTAAATTCATTAATAATTTGCATCTGTTACACCGTAGAACTGCCCAACTTTTTACCTTTTAATTAAAATGTTATTTATGCAGGATATTAATCCTGCTAAACCTCTTCTTTGTAGCAAAACTCTTTACTAAAGTGAACGTATAACTAGTGGCATCGGGAATACTTCTATTTTGCAACTTGGTAATTGGGTCAAAAAATGATTACCTGAGGGATGTAATGAGAGTATATGCAAACGTATTTTGTTAAGAAAATTGGGAGATTAGCTTTTTCTTAAACAATATTCCGTAGATATATCGTGTATCTGAAAGTGTGTATGTTAGTATAGATACACAATAGCATACAGCGAATATGGCTACAATACTTGCTAAACGATTGCATCAATTACACAAGCGGTCCCATAGAAAAATTTATTCTGAAAATATTTGTAAAAAAGACAAATTTAGAAATGAAAAACCTCAAGCAATCTTACAGACGAACAGGTCAATCCTCGGTACTGCATTTCCATGATCACTATCATTTATTGTCGGATTTTTTCTTGTAGAAAAAAGACTAATACTTGTAACTTAGGCGTAACTTTGGAATCTGTCTTTTTGTCAGAAGCGACCTCTCTTGTCAACGAGAAGAAGCTCTGGAGCCCCCAAACTTTGATGTTATGTGGTTAAAAATAACGACTCAACAAACCACAAGGTTTATCTGTATCCTGTATCGACCACCAAGTGATACCAATTTTTGAACACTTTTCGCTTCTCTTGCAGACACCATCGATCATTTACAAAGTAACTATCCGAGTGCCGAAATTGCCATCCTGGGCGACTTTAATGTCCACAATATCAACTGGCTCAAATATTCAAATACTACCGACGAACAAGGTCGTGAAGCTGAATCATTCTCAATCAGTTGTGGCTTAACTCAGCTTATTGACGAACCAACACGGATCCCTGATCGAGACGGGGAGTTCGCCAGTCTTCTTGATCTGTTTTTAACCACCAATCCGGAGATTTACACGGTCACCGTAAATCCGCCGTTAGGTTCTTTCGGCCATAAAACTGCTTTCGACATCGAGTATCCTGCCAATCAGTGACAGAGAGGCGCCTAGGCCGCGCAAGATTTGGCACTACAAATCTGCTAAATGGGAAGATCTTATGGAATACTTTCGAACTTTCCCTTGGATGGACATTTGTTTTCGATCCGATAACCCATCTGACTGCGCCAGGGAGGTCTCCGATGTTATTTTGGCTGGTATGGAAGCTTACATCCCTTTTTCGAAGAAATGCTCCTCCAACGACAAGCCTTGGTTCGATCGAAAATGCAAAGAAGCTGTTGCTTCTAAAAATATTGCCTATCGACAATGGCGTGAAAATCCTAACACCGTAAATCGTAACATCTTTGTTCATGCCCGGAACAGATGCAAGGGAATTATCGACGAAACCAAGGAGGCACACAATCAACGAATTAGAAACAAACTTCTCGCTTGTCCCAACAATTCCAGGTCCTTTTGGGCAGTCGCTAAGGCAGTTAGTCAAAATTTTACCAAATCCACCATACCACCACTCACACGGCTAGATAATTCCATTGCAACCACACCTGTTGAGAGAGCGAACTTGTTGGCTGAACTCTTTGCTTCACATTCTACTGTCGATTTCCAAGGAAAAACACCACCTACTATTCCCATATTGCAGTCAAGGATGCTCGATGTTTTCTTCAGACAGCGCATCATAAAGCGTATTTTAATGAAGCTAGACACCAAGAAGGCTTCTGGCGCTGACGGAATACCTGCCATAGTTCTCAAAAACTGTGCAAGGGAACTAACACCAGTTTTCTGTAGACTTTTTAACCTATCCTACAGAAAGGGAATATTTCCGTCCTGCTGGAAATGTGCCACGGTTCAGCCGATACCTAAAAAAGGTAAGAAGACCTTGCCAAATAACTACCGACCAGTCGCACTGCTTTCAATAATATCGAAAGTCATGGAAAAGGTTATCAATGAGCATCTTCTAAAATATCTTAAACGATTCAATATTATTAGCGATCACCAATATGGTTTTCGTAAACATAGATCAACAGGAGATCTTCTGACTTATGTAACACATATTTGGAACAACGCAATTGAACATTTTGGAGAATCTCGAGCGGTTGCTCTTGACATATCCAAGGCATTCGACCGTGTTTGGCACGATGGACTGTTGGCTAAGTTACGCTCTTATGGTATGTCTGAAAGGTTCTGTTTGTGGCTCTCATGTTTCCTCAGAGAGCGTTCTTTACGAGTGGCGGTCGACGGATTTCTTTCTAACACCCTCACTATCAACGCCGGTGTGCCCCAGGGCTCCATACTGTCTCCTACTCTCTTTCTCATTTACATTAACGATCTGCTGGAAAAGACCGGAAATCCAGTCTATAGCTTTGCAGATGACAGTACGCTTGTCTCTTCATTCACCTTGAACGCTCGGACATCGGCTGCTCAAGCGAGTATCCGCAGACAGCAGGAGGTCGTTCAACTTAACAAAGACCTGGAAGAAATTCTATCTTGGGGTGACAGTAACCAAGTGGAATTTAACGCTACAAAAACCCAAGCGGCAGTTTTTTCTAAAAAAGTTAACGTTGCTGAACCCGACATAGTTATGTCGGGGCACTCCATTCCCCTAGCATCGTCGCTCAATTTGTTGGGCGTTAGTTTGGGAGCAAATATGTCTTGGCATGAACATGTTGCAGGCATAGCAAGGAGAGCTTCTCAAAAGTTGGGAATATTATTTAGAACCAGAAAGCTTTACACCCCACAGCAACTGTTAATTCTTTACAAAGCCCAAATTCGACCAACTATGGAATACTGCTCCCACGGTTGGGGCTCCGCTCCCAAACATACACTGCATTTGTTGGATTCTGTTCAGAGAAGAGCGGTCCGTCTGATTGGGGACCCGGAATTGACCGGCGGCCTTGATTCGCTGGAACATCGAAGAACGGCTGGCGACTTGAGTCTGTTCTACAAGTATTTTCATGGAAAGTGTTCGAAGGATGTAGCCCGCTTAATTCCTCCCAAAGCGGTGCATGTTAGAAATACACGTCGCGCTGGTGCTTCGCATCCGTATGAGGTTCAGCTTGTTACTCCGCGTACAACGCTTTTCAAGCAATCTTTTATATGGAGAACGTCATCCCTTTGGAATAATTTGCCCAGCGCTGTGTTTCCCACCGAGTACAATTTACAGCGATTCAAGAACAACGTGAATCGCTTTTTCCGCCCTCGTGCCGCTCCTGGAGCGCTTTAGGGACTTCCCGGCAACACATGTGCTAGACCCATAAAAAAAAAAAAAAAAAAAAACCTTTAATTTTGAGCTCTCCCAACATCGAAATCAACTCGAATAATTGGCAAAGATGGGGTTGAAGTATGTGATGTCTCCATTTTGCTGCCGATCTCCGTGTATAGCCGTCAAAATTTTGTTGAGCTTGTTTGAGAAAGTTCTCAATAATTTCCACATATGACTGCAAATTAACAGTTGTATATTGGGGCACATTTTAAGGGAACGCAAAAGTTTTTGATTCCATTATACAAAAATATCTGAAAAAAGAATTCGGGAGTCACAAACTTTCTTCGGATGAGGAGTTGAAAGCCGCTGTACCGTACATTGTTTACAATTTTAACAGAATCATTATGTGAAGGTTAACATCATTTTTCATTTATTGGGTATCGAGCCATTTTAAGTCAAAATTTAAACACACATGTGTCGTTTTAATCAATGACCTTGTGCCATTTTTTTGGTAATTTTCGGGCGAAGACCTAAACCAAATAACTTTTACGAGCCTCTATTGAAGTCAACTTTACACCATTAAAAAAATTCTATAGAGACCAAAACAAAAGATATATTGATGGCACTAGAACTGAACTACATGGTAAATGCACTGAAATTTCCCGGACAAGCTCTCTTTAGTTCTTATCGGGTTGTCAAAAGTATGCGTTGTCGGGCGTTGTCATAATGGAAAACAATACTTTTTCTGATGATAATTATTGCTGCTTTCTGATAGTAGAAACAACAATTAATCATTTGGCTAAGTTGTAACATTTCATGAAACACGGTTCAATTCCATTCACAGCAAACTCAAAACATCTATTTTCTTGATATTAATCTTGGCCTTACCACCGTTTACCTCACCGAGCGTCGACAACCATATTTTTCTCACCTTGTTCTAGGTGGTTCATTTCTGATCTCTCGTAATGTAACGTATTACAAATGAATCGATTTCGTTTCATCTTAACAATGTTTCACACACGAAAGTTCAGTCACTTGAATTTCTCACTATTAATTGTAATGTAACACCCAACCATCGATCTTCTTTTTATATGTCAGCACTCTTTAATGGTCTAAAACTGGTAACATATTCATGGCTGCTGATGTGCCACGATGCTCAGTTTTTTCAAATTTTTTTGAACACTTTCAGTGATTGGTCGATCAATGCAAGGTGCATATTTGAAACAGAAATTTCTTCTTCTTCTTCTTCCCACAAGACAAGGTCTTAGTTCGCCTGTTTTTAAGCGTCTTGTAACGTATATGTCCAGCTTTCGGCCTTTTTGTGGTGGTTGACCGGGAGGTCAACGGTCTGTTTCCGGTTTTTCATCCTTTGCCCCTGTTGACCAGCTATTAGCTGGCATCCTACTTACGTGATCCCTTCAATGTCGACATCTTGATCTTGCGAAACGGACGATGTCTTGAATCCTGAATTCTTCTCGTATAATTATACTTAGTATCTATCTTTCAGGGTTATTCCTTTGATAGTCCACAGTATTTTTAGAAGTTTCTAAGACGAAACCGAGCAAACCACCTATTGACTGTTGTTTTTGATAAATTATCCTGATTTTAACCAGCATAAATTTTTGCGCAGCATTATTCCTTCTATCGCAATGAAATTGCAGTATATAGCGAATCTTTTCAAATATTTCAGTCATTTTTAAGACTTTGGACTCAATCACTAAACTACTCAGTATATATCACCACTACACCAAACACTTTATTTTTGCACTCGACGCGCGTTTCGCTAACCATGTTAGCTTCATCAGGAGCGATGATTGACTAAAGCTAAACTACCAAATCTACCCTATTTATACTTAGCCTAACCCTTGAATTACTCAAGCGGAACTAATGACATAGGCAAGGCTATCAGTTCCGGTCAAGTAACCAGTAGAGGGGGGACTATAAGGAATAGGCCCTCTGTCTTTGTTTAAACTACTTTTACATTTTATGATTTCCATACTTTCGTATGCGTTCAACAATCTCCTATCAGATACATTTTTTATTAATCTTAGATTATCTAATGTTACAGTATGATCAGCTTCAAGAGCATATTCGGCAATGCTAGACTTTTCTGTTCTGTTGTATTTTAAGTGTGCTAAATGTTCTTTAAATCTTCTAATTGACCTTTTAGTTTGCCCAACATACTTTTTGTCACAATCATTACAACTAATTTCATAAATTCCACTTTTCTCACAATTAGGAATCTTATCTTTGGGATTTCCTAAGATATTCCTCAGATTGTCTGATGACTTATAGACTAAGGTGAGGCCTACCTTATTAAATACCTTATTGAGTCCCTTGCTATATTTCGGATTATATGGTATGGAGACATACTTGGTGTTATTTTCTTCGCGTATAAAAAAGGTGGAATTCTGAATATTAAACCTAAACTTATACCTATTTATTAGCTTATTTACTAAGTCATCGTCATAACCATTAACTCTAGTTATATTTCTAATACGATTCCTTTCTTTATTAAAGTTTACTCTATTCAGAGGGAAAGTGACCAAACGATGAACTAAAAAATGTAATGAGGCTAATTTATGTTGTTTGCAATGAAATGAATCATTAGGTATATATCTATCTGTTACTGTGTCCTTCCTATAGATATCAAATTCTAATCGATTATTATTTTTTTAATAATTAAAATATCTAGAAAAGGCAATTGTCCTTTGTTCTCAACTTCGTTTAATTATTAAAAATAATAATAGATTAGAATTTGATATCTATAGGAAGGACAGTAACAGATAGATATATACCTAATGATTCATTTCATTGCAAACAACATAAATTAGCCTCATTACATTTTTTAGTTCATCGTTTGGTCACTTTCCCTCTGAATAGAGTAAACTTTAATAAAGAAAGGAATCGTATTAGAAATATAACTAGAGTTAATGGTTATGACGATGACTTAGTAAATAAGCTAATAAATAGGCATAAGTTTAGGTTTAATATTCAGAATTCCACCTTTTTTACACGCGAAAAAAAAAAAAACACCAAGTATGTCTCCATACCATATAATCCGAAATATAGCAAGGGACTCAATAAGGTATTTAATAAGGTAGGCCTCACCTTAGTCTATAAGTCATCAGACAATCTGAGGAATATCTTAGGAAATCCAAAAAACAAAGATAAGATTCCTAATTGTGAGAAAAGTGGAATTTATGAAATTAGTTGTAATGATTGTGACAAAAAGTATGTAGGACAAACTAAAAGGTCAATTAGAACACGATTTAAAGAACATTTAGCAGACTTAAAATACAACAGAACAGAAAAGTCTAGCATTGCCGAACATGCTCTTGAAGCTGATCATATTGTAACATTAGATAATCTAAGATTAATAAAAAATGTATCTGATAGGAGATTGTTGAACGCATACGAAAGTATGGAAATCATAAAATGTAAAAGTAGTTTAAACAAAGACAGAGGGCCTATTCCTTATAGTCCCCTCTACTGGTTACTTGACCGGAACTGATAGCCTTGCCTATGTCATTAGTTCCGCTTGAGTAATTCAAGGGTTAGGCTAAGTATAAATAGGGTAGATTTGGTAGTTTAGCATTAGTCAATCATCGCTCCTGATGAAGCTAACATGGTTAGCGAAACGCGCGTCGAGTGCAAAAATAAAGTGTTTGATGTAGTGGTGATATATACTGAGTAGTATCATTGTGCCAAAGATTCCACATTCCCAACTTAGTCAAGTCAAGATTAGAGAGTTTATCTCCTATATAGAGCTTTATATGTTTTTTTTTGGGTTTTAGGAATCGAAGGAAATTAAAAATTAGGTTATTTTCTTGGTACTTTTAATTTTAACCAAAGAAGGGATGAAAGGGTTGGGGTCATTAAATATTGTTTCAATATTATTTTTAAACTTTTTTCCAGGTTTCTTTAGATAACGTAAACAAATTTTAAACATATTAATTATTTATAATAAAATATTTGAGAGGTTAATGGGGTGGGGGTAGAAGGTTAAAAGAGTTGTTTCACATACATGATACTATGTGTCATTTTCAGAGTTCTTGGACTGTGGAAAAATAAAAATTAATTTATTTTTTCATTATTTTCCATTCTAATAGCGAAACGGAGTGAAAGAAATGGTAAAATCTTGTATAGTTTCAATATAATTTTGAACAATATTCCAGGTGTTTCAGATGGAATAATGGATATACTTTCATCGTAATTACTTATAATAAAACATAAACAGGGCCAAAGGGGTGAAGAAGGGAAGAGAGAGAGCAACTTCCTATTCATCATGTGTCTTTTTTAGCGTCCTTTTAGTCAAAGAATCGAATCATTACATTTTTCCATTATTTTCATTGTAAGCAGAAGAAGAAGGTGAGAATAATAGGAAATTCTGTATTGTTTCAATAGTACTATGAAAATTTTTTCTGGTTTTTGATTTAATTAGTGAATAATTATTATAAAACATATTTTTTCCAGTAAAATATATCTCGTTGCTACCTGCCATATCAAAAATGTTTGGAAAGTTACTGTTAAAACGTCTTAAACCACTTATAAATATAACAGATTTCCAGTTTAGATTCCGAAATCGCCACTCAACAGTAGATGAAGTTCATAGAGGGACAGCTGTTATTGAAAGTGCGTTTGAAGAAAAAAAATACTGCCCTGCAATATTCCTTGACGTGTCACAGGCATTTGACAGAGTATGGCATATGGGACTGATCTACAAGATGAGCAAATTGCTGCCGCGGAACTATTTTCAGTTATTGGAGTCGTACCTTTCCGAAAGAAAATTTAGAGTGTCACATGAAGGAACATTCTCAACATTCAAATTAATCTCGGCTGGAGTTCAGCAGGGTAGTGTCTTAGGACCATTCCTCTACCTGCTCTACACTGCCGATATCCCAAAAACAATAGAAACAGTACTTGGAAAATTTGCTGACGACACAGTCATTATAGCCAAAGATACATCTCTGCCTAAAGCAATAGAAAAACTACAAGTTGCAGTTAGCAAAATCCACAGATGGACTAAAGACTGGAAAATACAACTTAACAGCTCGAAATCTGTCCATGTCAACTTTGCGTTGCGGCGAAAAGACAGCAACCTAATCATATCACTTGGGGGATGTCCAATCCCTCAAGTAGAGTCAGCGAAATACCTCGGCATCCATCTCGATGGTAGACTCAATTGGAAACATCACGTTAGGCAGAAAGCTGAGCAGATCAGACTCAAAATTAGACAACTATACTGGTTAGTCGGAAGATACTCCGAACTTGACCTAAGATCAAAGAGATTGATTTATCAGTTCATAATAAAGCCAATATGGACTTATGGGGTGCAAATATGGGGTTGCACTAAGACATCAAATCGACTTATAGTCCAATGCTGCCAAAACAAATTTCTCCGATTGATTATCAATGCTTATCGCTACGTAACCAACGAAGAACTGCACGATGATCTCGAAATCAAATGGACCCACGAATTTATTCAAGATTTCGCCATAAAACATAAAAGAAGATTACTGAATAACACCAACGTGGAAGCAATACTCCTGGCCAACGCGCAAGAAATCAGAAGATTGGAGCGAATCGAACCACACGAACTTGTATAAAGTGTTAAACCTAAGTTTAGATGAATTTAATTTTGGGAAATGCATACTGATATATTCAGCCCGCACTCGCCTTACTTGGTGGTGGTGGCGATGAAGTAGGAGGCAAGAAGGAAGATTGCGTATATATCGTATTTCAGCTACAAAAGTTGTAGATAAGACATGTCAACAAAGGGATGTATGATCCCATATTAAGTAATATCAAAAATAATAAAAAAAAAAGAAATCTTACTATTTAAACACATTAATACAAGATATAACAAAAAACATAACATAGATATTTATAACAAACAAATTTATAATAAACAAAGTACATACTGGAGATGCCTCAACTAAGTAAGGATGCTATAAAGAATAACGTTCACACTCCGCCCAGTAGATAACTTTCAAATTCAGTTACAGAATAAAAAGTTTTATTTAATAGTATAGTTTTTATTTGTTTTTTAAAACGTGCCATTGATTCAATCCTTTTTACATTTTCCGGCAGCAAGTTAAATAGTCTGCAACCTAAGTAATGATTAGTTTTTTTAACATATTCATGATTGTGTTTTTCAATATAAAAATTTTCTCTGTTTCGAGTCGGATAACGATGAAAAGATCCATGCGAAATGAAGCTATCTTGATTTTGATAGATATACATTAAGAGTTTTATATATATAAATACTTGTAACTGTTAATATTTTTTTCTATGCTTAAAGACATCTCTACAGGATGCGTTATATGGCATACTAAAAATTAGTCTCATGATTCGTTTTTGTATTACCAGCACTCTGTCCAGTTCCTGCGCACTTCCCCCAAACCGCCCGACCATAGAACATGGCTGGGTACGCATTAGCGTAATAGACACTTAATGAGTTTTTTAAAGATTTTATCATAAAACAACATTTATTTAGTCTTGAGCAAACGTCATCTATGTGCAAACTCCATTCGAGATTAGAATCTATTATGATTCCTAAAAACTTTGAACTATGGCTAACAGGCAAATTCATATTATTAAATACAATATTTAGGTTTATTGGTTTGCGCATTTTTGTCTTAAATTCCATAGATACGGTCTTTGACAGATTTATTATAAGGTTATTCTTTTTATACCAGTTTGAGAACTCAGTCAATATTATTTTAATTTTTTTCTCCAAAAGTTTCTCATCTTTGGCTGAGATGACTATGGTCGTATCGTCAGCGAACATAAAAAAGATCCACATGAAATGTATTCAGGTAAGTCGTTTATGAACAACAAGCAAATTAGAGGACCCAGGACACTGCCTTGAGGGGTCCCTAAGTCACAGTTCGTCATTTGCGAAAAAACATTACCAATTTTTATTTTAAAGTTTCTACCTTTCAGAAATGAATTAAACCAGTTATTTAGTGGTCTTTCAATACCTAGCCTTTCAAATTTTTTAACAACAAAGCCTGGGTCTATTGTGTCAAATGCCCTTGTTAGATTAAATAGTAGAGCTACTACTTTCTCATTTATATCAAGTTTATTATATATATTCTTTATAAAGTCGATCGCTGCGGTCTCTATAGAGTGCTTTTCTCTAAAACCGTGCTGGTGTGAGGTTAGAACTTTATTAACATCAAGAAATGGAGTTATCTTATTGTAAATAACTTTTTTCGAAAACCTTTGAAAAACAGTTAAGTAAAGATATAGGCCTATAATTTTCAATTAAAAGAGGATCGCCCTTTTTGAATACAGGTAAAATGTTAACCTCTTTCAGTCGCGAAGGGAAAATACCTTCATAAACAGACATATTTATTAAATAAACCAGGCAAGCAATTACTTTAGGCGAACATCTCTTTAACAAAGCAATTGGTATCTCATCTGGTCCCGTTGATTTTTTATTGGGTAACTTTTTTATGGCAGACCTAACATCCTGTGAAGTTACACTAGTATATTGAAAGGTATCAAAAATTTTTTTTGACACAGTGCATTCCTGTGATAAACCGTTACTGAAGTGAGAATTTAACTTATTTTTTACAACAGTAGATAACTAGTTACTAAAGCTACTTGCTATATCTTCTGCATTAGTAAGAGTGACATTATCTGTGCATATTTGGTGAATGTATCTTTTGGAATTGTTTTGGTTTTTGCCATTAAAAAAATTAATTATATTCCAGGTGGTCTTTGTTTTGTTTTTTGAGTTATTTATTTTCCTGTTATAGTAGTGTTCTTTTTTCTTTCTTAATTTTACTATTTATGTCCTTTTTTTAGGTGTTTATATTTATTTTTTAGTTGAAAGTCCTCAGTACGTTTCTGTAACCAATGTAAATTTTTTAAGTTTTTAAGATCCTCTAGGAATTCATTAGAAAAATTATTTTTTTTTATTGTGTAGCTTATTTTCCTTAACCTCTTTATTTGGACAGCTTATTTGAAAGCACCAATTAAACACATCAAAGAAGTGTTCAAAGTTTTTTTCCATATTGATTTGAATAAAGTCTATTTTAAATGAAACAAAAAGAAAATTAAATTCGTTAATTGAACCATTATCAACCACCCTATGGTACCGGACCAGATACTTTTCCTTCAGTGTTCTTGTTTTTTTCCAAGTTTACCAGAAATAGTGTATAGAAGGGATTAAGATTTGAATACAGGGTAACCTAAGAAAATGTTGGGTTGAATATAAAACAAATTTTAGGAATATAAACAGTTAAGTTGGCGAAAATGTACTTATGGTAAAGCATGTAAATTATTGTCTTGTCTATGTCTCTTGCTAAAGGCAATATCATATTAATGAAAAGTTACCCTCGGTAATTTTTCTTTTCCACAGGTTTTCGGTTCGAAATATAATTCTTTAAGTTCCACTTTCATAATAAATAATATTAAAATCACAAGAATAATAATCTATCCACTCATTACAAAAAAGATTTATTTTTTTGCACATCAATACGTTTGCAATTTTTTATCTGTATTGTCTACATTTTTTTTAATTAAATATTGTGCAGTATTTCTTATATTAAATGGTCGTCTTTAGAATGGAAAAGCGTGAAGAGGTAAAAGAAATAACCTAAAAAATTATATCAACTCTAATAGCAAAATGTCAAATATAACTATATTCAATAAAGTAAGAAAGCTCTCAGTTTATTTTACCGTGAAAATCATGTTTAGTAAACAATAATATGGAGCTGTCTAATCAAAAATGACTTAAACTTCTCAAAAGTAGGCTTACAACTAGGAAAACTTTATTCCTCGAACACGTACCGCAATATAGCTGCCTTTGCAGAGAGTTTCATAAACTTCCATAAATTCGTTTTTACACTTTCAGTGTACTCAAAGGTTGATTTAACTTTATGAAACAGTTTCAGTGCGGCGTTAACGTGTCAACTACAAACCACACTTTGAAAAGGTGCGGAGACCCCGAACATCAAAGTAAAATCTCGTGTGGCTTTAGGAAGTCCAAACAATGCTTTGTTCTGTTTTGGTCAGCGAAATGTCCACTTTGTTCAATATTCGTTCTCTAAAAAGTTACTAACTAAAATTCGACGTTTTTTTAGCAGACTCGAAATTGGATTTTTTGTTTACATGGGCGCCATGAAAAATTGATGTCTAAAATGGCGAGGAAATAAACTGTTCTAAATTTACTGAAAAAGTTCTGGAACTTGCTACCATGGGAAGTACTTAGTATCATCCGTTAACGTGCACAAATAGAATTCAAAAGTATGGTTCAAAGATGTTATTATTGAAATATCATACATAACATATGAGAGAGAAAGGAAAAAAATTCAGTTTATTTTACTTTTCTTTCGACCCTAATAACGGTTTTAAATCCGTTCTTTCTTTAATGAGGCATAAAATCTTGTCATACTGGGGGCCATTTGCAGATTCTGACTTAATATGAAGCAACTCAAAAAATCAGGGAAATATTTGTATTGTTACGAAATTTAAAAAGAAATTAGGCAGATACTATCCTGACCACATGTAAACTAAGTAGTTTAAGATATATAATTTTAGTATACAGTTGATATTAAAACAAAAATAAAAAAACCGGTCAAGTGCAAGTTGAACTTGCGCAATTAGTGTTCCGTACGTTGATTGCTTTTAAAATAAACAATTTTGTAATGGAGGTATAAAATGATCAGTGACTTCACAAAACACACCCCAAATGAGTTTTCAACAAAGTTTGTTCCCAATCTTTACTGAAAATTGATGACCTTGAAATTTTTGTTTTTTTTTTATGTACCAGATAAATTATTAAAGGTAATGCACTCGTGATAATTTTCGTTCAATCTACACCCCGTGGAAAATATTCCAGAATTTTTTGATAAGTACTTTTCGAGATAATGCGGGTGGACAGCGATTTTTTTAAAAATAATACAAAGAAAAGTGCGTGCAAGTATTACATTATATATATATACATATATATATATATATATATATATATTTATATATATATATATATATATATATATATATATATATATATAAATATACATATATATATATATATATATATATATATATATATATATATATATATATATATATATATATATATATATTACTCGTGTTTTCACAAGCTTTCATTTGACACCACACTCGATTACCTAGTAAAAAAATTTTTTTTTCACTTCCGATTTCACCCCCCAAAACTAACCCCTTAAGTCAAAATTTAACTTTCAAAACTACATGGCTCTGATGAGGCCATCAGTACCTATATTATTACCAAATTTCAACTTTCTATGACAAATAGTTTCGGTGAAAATCGGGTGTGACAGACGGACAGACAGACAGACAGACAGACACCGAAGTGATCTTATAAGTGTTCCATACGGAACACTAAAAAAGAACCCTCTTTACGTAAAGACCGTCATCCCTTTGGAATAATTTGCCCAGCGCTGTGTTTCCCACCGAGTACAATTTACAGCGATTCAAGAACAACGTGAATCGCTTTTTCCGCACTCGTGCCGCTCCTGGAGCGCTTTAGGAACTTCCCTGCAGCACCTGTGCTAGACCAATAAAAAAAAAAAAAAAAAAAAAACCGCCTAGACAATTGGACAATGTTGCCTGGGATGCGCTCGGGAGATGTGCTTTTCGTTTGGCTTGAACCTTTATAAAAAAATATGTTTCCTGCTAAATGGAACAGCAACAGAAAATTGCATAAACTAGTGTAAGAACTTAGTTACATAATATTGAATTATAAGTAAATATTGTAATTAAAAATTTAATATTATGGGGACTTTACCTCTTGGAGGCTCGGAGGGTATAAACATTATATTCTTTTACAATATTCCTAAGCATAAGAAAAACTCAAAGTTTGTCTCCCATCCATTACCAAGATGTGAATACCCTGAGATCGTTCTTCAGATCTTTGAACCAATATAAGTTGCAGGGCGCTTAATCAGAGCTATAGGATGGATGATATAACCCGATAAATCCACAGCTACAAGGGCGTTGTTGCATGAAGTTTTGGTTCTCTAGGATTACGAATATTTTTTTTTTAATGACTTGATGCAGCTTTTCAATTGTGGTTTCGTAAACTCGTTCATTAATTGTAGACTCTTTTTTATATATATTCAATGAGCAAAATTCTGTCACAGTCCCCCCCTCCTCCAGTTGCCACTAACTTTCCAGAAGATAACTGAGTTTTTACAGTTTTTGGTGGTGACTCCAATAGAATACTTTAGCTTCGTCGCGTCGTCAGTGACAATTCGCGAAAAATTACTTTTAACTGGTATACCTCAGTTTTTATAATCTTCAAACAGTTTTCTTGTCATAAATTCAGGGTTTTCTTTGTCCTGAGCAGTAACCACCTAATCGTCTGCAAGGTGTAGAGCAGGGGTGCTCAAACGGTCGATCGCGAGTGCTTTTTGAGTCGATCTCGAGAAAAAAATTCCGATATAGAACTATTCACAGATTTTGTTTTAGGTAACTAAAATAAAATGTAATGAATAAACTGCTAAAATTTATTCGATCCACAATTAGGCCAGAATAACCCCCTCATCACTTTCTTTTATCGTAATAACCCCCTGCCAGCGGCAAAAGGCGGCTTTATCAAAGGAACGCGCGGTACTTGTCAAAGAAAAGCCGCGTTTTTGATTACCGCCGATTTTTCTAGAAACTTCGGGCGGCGTGTTTGACGGGAACATTCGAGACTTCGTTCGCGCCGATATAAATGTTGCGCCTGCAGGAATCGAAGTCAGTCTGAGTTGTAACTTGAAGGCGATACATCGATACAAAGTTTATTAATAAATAGTCCAAAATAAGTGCGGCGAAGAAAACTAAAACTTATCATTTTAATAACGATTGAGAGGAAGAATTTTTCTTTTGTATGGTAAAGGATAAGTGCATATGTCTCATTTGCCGTGGGTCAGTTGCAATACCTAAGCGTGGGAACTTAGAGAGGCATCATAAAACGGTTCATAAAAACTATGAAAAGGATTTTCCGTCACAGAGTGAATTAAGAAAACGAAAAGTACGTGATTTGATAACTTGTTTGAAAAAAGAACAAATCATGTTCACAAGACCAGCCAAACAATCAAAAGCTGCAACGATCGCGTCATTTAAAATATCTCATATATTGGCGAAACACAAGAAACCATTTGATGATGGATTGGTTGTGAAGGAAGCATTTATTGAAGCGGGTGAGACTTTATTTGGAGATTTTAAAAATAAAACAGAGATTATGTCTGCTATTAGAGAACTTCAGTTATCTCGTCCGACTGTCACAAGGCTTGTTGAAGTCATGAGTCAGGACATGGCAGATAAACTAAAACATGATATCATGGAATGTACATACTTTTCTTTACAGTTCGACGAATCCACCGATATGACAGACACTGCCCAGCTGTGTATTTTTATTCGAATGGTATTCAATGACATGTCGGCTAAGGAAGAGTTTTTGACAATGATTCCTCTGAAAGGAAAGACCCGTGGCGAAGATATATATGACGTTTTCTTCAATTTTGTAACAAACTACAAGCTACCAATATATAAACTAGTGTGCACTACAACCGATGGAGCACCAGCAATGACTGGAAACGAAAACGGTTTTTGTGGCATTGTGTCGAGCTAATGATGATTTCCCTTCATTTTTCTCCTTCCATTGCATTATACATCAACAAGTTTTGTGTTCAAAAGTTCTAAACATGGAGGAGATTATGGGCATTGCAATAAAAATTGTGAATTCTATCCGTGCACGTAGCTTGCAACGACGGCTCTTTAAATTGCAGTTGGAAGATAGTGAGTCAGCCGAACACATTGATTTAGTTCTTCACACGAACGTCAGGTGGTTGAGTTGCGGAAAATTCCTAGAAAGGTTTCAAGAATTATTGCCCGAAATAACAGCTTTTCTGGACGAAAGAGATGATGACACTCAGATGCTGAAAAACGGAAAATGGCTGACTAATTTGGCATTTTTGACAGACATCACAATGCATTTAAACACCATTAATTTGGAGCTTCAAGGTAAAGGAAAAACTAATATTGAGATGATTAGCGCAATAAACGCATCCAAAAGTAAATTGCAACTTATGATAGACCAAAATCTGAAAAATTTTCCGTCTTTGAAAGCAAGGATTCCTCAGTTGAATTATGATATTTATGAGGCAGAATTATCAAATATTTTGGGCCAATTCGAAATATGTTTTTATGATTTCAGTAAATTGGCAAATATCGCATCATTTATGAGTTATCCTTTTTCGTGTAAAAACATTGAGGAATTAGCTACTGAAATAGCAAGTCAGTTTAAATGGATTCATGTTCTGTTGAAAATGAGTTAGTGCAGATTATATCAGATATACCTCTCAAAGCCACAGCATCTGATACAAAATTCTGGTGTTTTATATCTGAAGATAAATATCCGAATTTAAAGCAAATCGCCCTTCAACTGACGGCAATGTTTGGGTCAACTTACTTGTGCGAGTCTGCATTTTCTGAAATGAAGATAATTAAGTCAAAATATCGCAATCGACTAACTGACGAACATATGTCATCATGCTTGCGATTAGCACTCGGTAATTACGTACCATCTTATGAAAAGTATGCTGAGGACATGCAGTGCCACGCTTCAACATCCAAAGTCACTCTTTAGTTAAGTTTAGACACTAGAACTCGTTTGTTTTGTAAGAACCAATAAACTCGCAATTTTGAATAATTATGAGTTTTTTCATTGACATTTTAGAGCAGATCTACACTTACCTTGACTAAAAAAATGCATATTGTGCGGAAAAACTAATATCTATGCCACGATACACCCTACCTAGACGACAATCCTGCATCACACTTACTTGCAGCCTCTCAGAGTCGATCGATCGTAGTCTAACAATATTGAGGTAGATCGCCAGCAGTTCAAGTTTGAGCACCCCTGGTGTAGAGTGTACAGCGTTGTTTTTTTCGGTCATTTGTATTTCCATTCCTTCACATGCTCTTCGCCATATCTAACAAAAATATACAGCTTATATTTGCCATATCTATTCCAAAACTAAAAATTTGTCCAAGTTATGTTTATAAATGAAATATACAGGTTTCTATAACTTTATAAAACAGTTCGAATGTGGTGTTAATTTGTCAACTAATAATTACCACTTTCAAAAGTTATTGAGATCCTTTAACATCAAAGTAAACCCTATTCTGCTCGAGAGGCCCCACAATATTTAATTCAGTTTAGTTAGTGGAAAAGGTACTCTGGAAATTTAGTAATATTTTCTGTTGATTCTGTTCATAACGATATTATATACAACATTCACAGATCCGGCTCATGAAATTTTAGCGCTGTAAAATTTTTGTTTTTTTGCATTTTGAAAACGAATCTGCAAAAAATATAAACCTCATACTACATTATCAAGAAGTCTGTTAAGTACACTGAATGGTCAAAAAATAAACTAACCATCGCATGTACTTAACATTGTTGATATGAAGTGTGAGGTTTATACTTTTCGCAGAAAACTCCGTAAATACTTGTTTTGAAAATGCTGATACAATCCTACAAGGATATGAGACGGATCTACGACGAAATCAACAGAAAATATTATTAAATTTCCAAGTACCTTTTCCACTAACTAAATTGAATAAAATATTGTAGTATACGAGGCTGGTTTGAAAAGTCCGTGCAAAGTCCGAGAAATGGCACCACCGGCGCGTATCGAGGTCATGTTTAGTTAGTAACATCTCTTGAATGAACGCACACCAAGTTTCAGCCATACTGGTTTATTTCTTTGTGTTTGGCATTCGTGTGAATCAAGGAAGTCGAGTGATTTTCAAGAAATGGGCGAAAAAGAATTTCGTGTGGTGATTAAACATTACTTTATGAAAGGCAAAACGCCTCAGGAGACTAAAGAGAAGCTTGATAAACATTATGGTGACTCTGCACCTTCGATTAGAACAGTTTATAAGTGGTTTCAAAATTTTCGGACTGGCCATATGGGCACAAGTGACACTGAACGTTCTGGACGGCCTGTGGAGGTTACGACTCCAGAAATCATTGATCAAATCCATGATATGGTGATGGATGACAGAAGAGTTAAGGTGCGTGAGATTGCTAGTGCTGTGGGCATCTCGACTGAACGGGTACATAATATTTTGCATAAACATTTGGACATGAGAAAGCTATCCGCAAGATGGGTGCCGCGATTGCTCACGCTTGACCAAAAAACGGAATCGTGTGAAATGTTGCAAGGATGGTTTGCAGGACTTTAAGCGTCGTTTCGTCACTGTGGATGAAACATGGATACATTACTATACTCCTGAGATCAAACAACAATCTAAACAATGGGTTACCAAGGGGGAATCTGCACCAAAAAAGGCGAAGACCGTTCCTTCGGCCGGAAAGGTTATGGCGACTGTCTTTTTTTTGGGATTCGCAAGGGATAATCCTCATCGACTATCTGGAAAAGGATAAAACTATTACAGGTGAATATTATTCATCGTTATTGGACCGTTTGAAAACCGAGCTGCAAGAAAAACGCCCGCGATTGGCCCACAAGAAAGTCCTTTTCCATCACGACAACGCACCAGCACACACCTCAGCAGTTGTGGTCGCAAAATTAATGGAAATAGGATTCCAACTCGTTTCACATCCCCCCTATTCTCCAGACTTGGCTCCCTCGGACTACTATTTGTTCCCCAATTTGAAGAAATGGCTGGCGGGACAAAGATTTTATTCAAACGAGGAGGTGATTGCAGAGACTAATGGATATTTTGCAGACTTGGACAAATCCTATTATTCGGAAGGGATCAACAAAACTAGAGCATCGTTGGACGAAGTGTATAAGCCTAAAAGGAGACTATGTCGAAAAATAAAAAAGGTTTACCCCAAACACATAAGTAGTTTTTATTTTTGCACGGACTTTTCAAACCAGCCTCGTATATGGGTATATGTGAAAAACTTTACACAAACGAAGACTCCCGCACTAATCAAATTCCTGACATCAATATAAAATCTAATGAACCAGATATACTAAAAAGCGAAGTTGAAGTAACTGTAAGGAATATGAAACCATTTCAATTTTCAGGTCCAGACGAGATTACCTTACAAGTAATACGAATCGAAGTGATCCATAAACTATGTTACAAAATCTGGCATACTCAATAATGGCCAACAGACTGGACAAGATATTCTATAAAAATCCTCCACAAAAAAGGATCTATTACAAATTGTGACAACTTTCGCACAATAACTTTAATTTCTCATGCCAGTAAAGTCCTCCTGCAAATTATTAATGATCCTTTATGTACATTCAACCACAAATCCTACCAGAACAAGCCGGCTTTTCAAGAAATCGGGAAACCAGAGATCAATTATTAACTATTTGCCAAATAATTGAAAAAGCTCGTGAATTTATCAACTCTTTCTCTTTATGCTTTTTAGATTATCGAAAAACATTTGATAAGGTAATATGAACAGAGCTCTGGTTAGTACTTAATGAAATGGGAGTTCCTATCCAGCTTACAAGTTAAATTAAAAATCTGTACATCAGTGCCATAAGTGCCATGTTATTGTTAATGATACAAAATCTGAGGAAGTTCAACCTCATTGTGGTGTAAGACGAGGTAGCTTCCTATCTCCCAAACTTTTCAATATATATGACGAATATAGCATGCGAAGGGCATTGGATGATTGGTAAGGAGGGATCTCAATTAGCAGTAAAATGATTAATAATTTGAGATTTGCACATGACACGGTTCTTCTAGCTGGGACCAAAGAGGAATTACTACAAACTCTTAAGAGGGTAGAAAAAGAAAACGTAGAACTCGGACTTGAACTGAATATAAATAAAATCAAAATTATGATGGTGGATAGGCAAAATAACAGCAGACCAGATGTCAGACAAACTGACTGAGCATCTATACTTGGGGTCACTAATTAGTAATGTTGCTACAGTAAAGGGGGAGATCCGTCGAAGAAGTGCTCTTACAAAAGTTGCTGTTCAAAAGTTCAAGCAAATCTGACAAGACAATCACATATCCAAACAACTGAAAATCAGACTGGTAAATTATCTTGTTTTTCCTATTCTCACATATGGCTGTGAGTCCTGGACATTGAGAAAGTCAGAAATAAAAAAACTAGATGCTACAGAAATGTACTGCTGGTGAAGAATGCTTAGGATCTCATGGACCACATGAATGACCAACGATTATATCAGAGCTCAATGTCCAACAACGTATTTCAAATTTTATCCAAACAAAAAACGTTACATTTTTCGGCCATATCATGAAAAAAGGTTAGGACTCAATGTAGTAAATAAAACATGTGAAATTCAAAAAATAAAGGAAAAAATTAAAATGCCTTAAATCAAAGGACGAAGCGTCAGTTTAAGTTTAATTTTGAATACTAAATATTCATAAAATGAACCCAAATACCAAAAATTGAATATATATATATATATATATATATATATATATATATATATATATATATATATATATATATATATTTTATAAAATTCTATGAATGGTCACAAATATGATAATAATATATATATATATATATATATATATATATATATATATATATATATATATATATTATTATCAATAGCTTATTCCATCCATAGTAGGATGTTAGCCTCCCTAAGTTGTCATCAACGAGCTTGGTTGTTTGCTTTTTGCATCCAATCGTGTCCTGCTAATCTTTTTATGTTGTCCCTCCATCTTGTCTGTGGTCTACCTCTGCATCTTTTGTGTTCTCTCGGCCTCCATTCTACTATATGTCGTATCCACCTATTATCATTCAACCTTCCAATATACCCCGCCCAATTCCACCTTAATGTACATATTTGTTGTATTACATCTGTCACTTTTGATCCTCTTCGAATCTAGATGTTAGGAATACGATCTTGGAGCCTAATATTGAGCATTCTCCTCTCCATTGCTCTTTGAGTTATTAGAAATAAATTATAAATTTTAAGTAATACATTAATTTAGAAGAAAAATTACATTTTTATGACACACAGGTAAAGAGAATCGTGTACTATGCACAACTGTTAGCAAAGGTGTACTCGTTTTGGTTTTTTTTTTATTTGTCTGAGGAATTTATTCTCAAGGTTTTGGTGATTCGGAAAGTGAGATCTATGAACTGTTTTCTCTTTTCTCTATTTTTTGGATTCAAGAAGATATAAGTTTCTGTTGTAGGATGCCGTAATATATTTCAGTTTACTTTAATTGTTTAGTATTCTGGTATTGCATTAATTGTCTTTTTGATTTTCTATCATTTTTTATTGTTTTCGGTTTCTACAATTTGGACATTTTTAAAATCAAAATAATGTTTTTCTATTTGCTATAGAGTTTTACAGCGGTTCTATTTTTATTATCATATTTGTGACCATTCATAGAATTTTATAAAACTACAATTATATATTATATATCATGTTTTAAAAAATTTATGTTTTCGACTTGTGTGTTTGCTCCGGAAACATTCTCAAATAGCTGAAAAAATTTTTACGAAATATAAAACGGGGCTGTGGTATATGCTGGATTAGCATAATAGGCTACTTTTTACTTATACTCTGTAGTTCAAAAAAAGTACATTTACTTTTCTCGATACAACAGCGAATTTATATAAAACACAAAACGGGTCATAATCCTTCACAAAGCTAAAATTCGATATATATGAAATTCTAAATTCATCTTCAGAGCCCAACTTCCAAGCATACTCTGCATGTCTGTCCAGGGGGGGAGATAGTTACCTGATTGGGCACCGAGATATCACCAGAAACATAATATTATTTAGACAAAAAGTTGGTAAATTAAGTCAGTTCTATAAATATATTCATGAACTTACACTCACCACCAGAGTGGTGTATGGAACAAATGTAATATATCACATCTATATGTGGTTGGACTTGTTATTCCTTATTCTACATCTTCAACAAAGCCTTTTGTATAGAGAATGTCATGCCTTAGGAATAAACTCCTCAAGACTTTGTTAAACATGAAGTGATTCAACACCAACGTGAATCGGTATCTTTGAACTCGCGCTGCCCTTGTAGCGTTTAGGGATTTTCTTTCTGCATGTGAGGTGAGCTCATAAAAAAAATACCATAATATATATGCTGAGCTACTCCGTCTAATACACTATCACATTGTTGATATTTAATTACAAATGTTTAAAAATGTGTTGTTTTGATTTTGTAGCTTTGGTGGAATCTACTAGAGCCGACCATAGATTCTCCCTAACATCAAGTTCTGTATGTGTTACAGATTTGAAATCTATATTTAATTTTGTTAAGAAGTTATCGCGGCAACGGATTGATATACCGACCGATAGATAGGGCAACTTAAATTGGAACATACGTCTTCTATGCTCTAGGGACCCTAGAACCTAAAGGAATGCAAGAATCTCGGCTCACTTTACGACGAATATATAGTAAGATTTTTCAAATCTCAGTGTCGTGCGTTTTTTACCCAGTACTTCCCTTACAAATACAAGTTTCGAGCTTACTGTTTTTTTTAGGTCACTCTATAACCACTTCTTTTTGCATACTGTTTCTATTGACATATATATATATATATATATATATATATATATATATATATTATATATATATACATATATACATAAAAAAATTACTTAGCTTTCGTTTGTTAAAATATAAAGGCAGTTTACCTCCTAGTTGTTGTGCAAAAATATTAGATATATTTTACTTTTTTATGTATTTATGAACTAAGTTGGAAATGTGGAATCTTTGGCACAATTACACTACTCAATATATATCACCACTGCACCAAACACTTTATTTTTGCACTCGACGCGCCTTTCGCTAACCATGTTAGCTTCATCACGAGCGACGATTGACTAAAGCTAAACTACAAATCTACCCTATTTATACTTAGCCTAAGTAAGCGGAACTAATAGCATAGGCAAGGCCATCAGTTTCGGTCAAGAAACCAGTAGAGGGGACTATAAGGAATAGGCCCTCTGTCTTTATTTAAACTAATTTTACATTTTATAATTTCCATGCGTTCGTATGCGTTCAACAATCTCCTATCAGATACATTTTTAATTAATCTTAGATTTTCTAATGTTACAATATGATGAGCTTCAAGGGCATGTTCGGCAATGCTAGACTTTTCTGCTCTACTGTATTTTAAGTATGTTAAATGTTCTTTAAATCCCGTTTTAATTGATCTTTTAGTTTGCCCAACATACTTTTTGTCACAATCATTACAATTAATTTCATAAATTCCACTTTTCTCACAATTAGGAATCTTATCTTTGGGATTTCCTAAGATATTCCTCAGATTGTCTAATGACATAGACTAAGGTGAGGCCTACCTTAATAAATACCTTATTGAGTCCATTGCTATATTTCGGATTATATGGTATGGAGACATACTTGGTATTATTTTCTTCGCGTGTAAAAAAGGTAGAATTCTGAATATTTAACCTGAACTTATGTCTATTTATTAGCTTGTTTACTAAGTCATCGTCAGAACCATTAACTCTAGTTATATTTCTAATACGATTCCTTTCATTCTCATTCATTCAGAGGAAAAGTGACCAAGTGATAAACTAAAAAATGTAATGAGGCTAATTTGTGTTGTTTGCAATGAAATGAATTATTAGGAATATATCTATCTGTTACTGTGTCTTTCCTATAGATATCAAATTCTAATCTATTATTATTTTTAATAATTAAAATATCTAGAAAAGGCAGTTGTCCTTTGTTCTCAACTTCGTAACTGAATTTAATGAAATCATACCGGCTATTTAATTTGGAAACAAAATCATCAATATTTGCTTTCTTTGTATCAAAAATCACGAAAATATCATCCACATACCTATACCATACCCTTGGGAAATATTGGAGTTCTTGACTGGCTTCGATTTCAAACTTACTCATGAATAAATTGGCTCTGAAAGGTGATAAGCAATTACCCATAACTGTTCCTTCTTTCTGTACAAAAAATTGATTGTAATATTGAAAATAATTTTGTTCCATACAAAATTTAGATAATGTTAAGTATTCATGAATAATTTCGTTCTCAAAGTCATTCATCCTAAGTAATTCCTCGTGTTACTGTAAAGTTTGTGGTATTGGCACACTTGGGAACAAAGAACTGACATCAAAAGAAATTAAGATTTCATCTTCAATAAGAACTAGATTTTTTGTTTTATTAATGTATTCTAAAGAATTCTTCACTGCGAAAGTATTTAATGGTAAATTTTCAAGTTCTTTTGATAACCAATTGGATATTAAATATATGGGGATCCGACCGATGAAACAATGGGTCGCATTGCTTTTCCGGGTTTGTGGATTTGAGGTAAGCAAACTTTGGTATAGTCGGATTAATCACATTTAATTTAAATTTTAGCGAATCGGAGATAAGGTTAAAAATTCTTTAAAGAAATGTAAGAACCAGAGGAAAGCCAGGGAGAAGCTACGTTGCCACGTTCATTATATCCTAAAAACCAAATTATTTGACGTCTTCCTCTAACATATTGTTCTCTTTGCCTTCTCATAAGAAATACCTTAAGAGCTTGCATATGAAACGGATTTTTGCTGGTTTGATTCCGGCAACTGAATGCCTGTGTTATGTATATATTTTTAGATAGTAGTTAATGCAGAAATGCAATAACGCCCATGGTAACACTACCGCGTTAGAAACACCGTAAAATAAAAATGTTTCGGTACCGGGGCAACGTTGGCGGATATTATGACATCCCCGTCAATATATCTCACTAGAGATATAGTAAAAATAACTGGTCAAGTGAAAGTTGAACTTGCGCAATTAGTGTTCCGTACGTTGATTGCTTTTCAAATAAAAAATTTTGTTACAGAGGTATAAAATGATCAGTGATTTCACAAAACACACCCCAAATGAGTTTTCAACAAGGTTTGATTCCAATCTTTACTAAAATCTGATGACCTTGAAATTTTTGTTTTTTTTGTATACCAGATAAATTATTAAAGGTAATGCACTCATGATAATTTTCGTTCAATCTACACCCCGTGGAGAATATTCCAAAATTTTTTCAAAATTTTTTGATAAGTTCTTTTCGAGATAAGGCGGATGGACAGCCATTTTTCGCGATTTTTTAAAAATAATACAAAGAAAACTGCGCGCAAGTATTACATTATATATATATTTTTTACTCGTGTTTTCATAAGCTTGCATTTGACACCACATTCGATTACCTAGTAAAATTTTTTTTTTTTCACTTCCGATTTCACCCCCCGAAACTAACCCCTTAAGTCAAAATTTAACTTGCAAAACTACATGGCTCTGATGAGGCCATCAATTCCTATATCATTACCAAATTTCAATTTTCTATGACATATAGTTTCCGAGAAAATCGGGTGTGACAGACGAACAGACAGGCGGACAGACACCGAAGTGATCTTATAAGTGTTCCGTACGGAACACTAAAAAGGTTAAAAATCCCCGTAGTGGTGGTTAAAGATGAACTATAAAAAAAAAATAAGCATGATTTCTAGAATCCTCAACTCTAAGAATGCTGAATTAAACACAATATGTTCAAAGCCAGCAAAACTCGAATCCCCTTACCCACTCCTCTAATTCTCGAGGCGCTTAATTACGAGTAGTTTTACTAAAGTTTGTTCCATGTTATGAACAAAACTAAGGAAAAATGCCCATGATGCTGTCGAAACTAGGCAATCTTTACAGATCTTGAAGTATCATACATCTACCAAATTTGAAGTTGATATCTTATTTTGTTCAAGAGTCATAGTGCCAGCAGAGCGACAGACCGGCGAATATTGGAAACCAAATTTTTCGAGTTATACAAATCCTAAAACGTAAAACATGCAAGAATCTCGAAGGGTATTTTTTCACAAATACATTTTTTCTCTTAACGAGGGAATTGAAAATCGAAAAAGAAAATTTATATTATTTAATTTTAAAAAAAGCATTTTCCAAGTAATTAACTAAATAATTGAATATTTTTTTTAAATGTGTTTACTAGTAACTTTTTAACAAATTACTTTGCTCAAATTTATTTGAAATTTAACCTAAAAACAAACAAATTTTATGTAAAAAATAGAACTCAAAGCAAAGAAGATAAACAACAAAGGCTTAGCCGGCGGACTGAAAAATAATAAAAAAAATGTCCGTCTTTATTTATTAGGAAAGGGTGGCTGACGTTTTTTTAAGGGAGATAATTAAAAATAAGCCTAATTAATTTATCTCTTAATAATTTTTTTTTCCAAAGTCAGTCAAAGGCTTTTTAGCTTTTAAATAATTAAATTTCGATGGTCCTCGGAAATAATAATATAACTAAAAATTTAAGAATTTTTAAGAGACATTTACATTTTAATAAATTTAAAATCTAAAATCTTTCATTGTATTAGCCGATACTTGTTGGAAATTCATAATAAAATTATATGAAAACAACACTATGTTTTAATTTCCAATATATTTAAAGTCACTTGACAATTGTTTCACCACACAATGGCTTCTTCAGAAGTAAATAAGAAAGAAAAATATTTGGTAGTAATCCTGGTTAAATTGTGCTTAAAACTATCCTTAATAACTTAAGATTATGCTAATCATTTTATTATATCATTTACAGAAAGAATTATTTTAAGAATGCAAAATCTGTGGTACTATTTCCGAGAACTAAAGATTAAGTAAGAGTGAATGGTTTAAGTCCTGTTCGTTTAATAATTGATTGGAGTTTTTCCGTTTGTTAATTTCAAGACATTCACGCAAATTTAATTTTTTAGATCTATTTTCTACATGTAGGATTTTAAAAACGTATCATCAAAATTATGGGATTCGTTTATTATATGGGTTGCGTAATGTGAATTGTTCTTATTTTTTAAATAACTATGTTTATGTTCTTTAATGCGAGTTTCAAAAGATCTACCAGTTTGTCCTACGTAGGTTTTAGTACAAGATCCACAATTTAATAAATAAACTCCTGATTTTAAGGAATTCTTAGATTTGGTTTTGTTATTCAAAATTATACTCCCTAAGGAATTACTGGTTTTGAATGCTATTTTATTGTTCTTTTTTATTAAATGTTTGGAAATTGTTCTAGTTATTTTCCCTGTGTATGTGAGTGTACCAAATTTTCCTTTTTTGTCATTAATTGTGGGATAAATTAGAGAGATTGGTTGTTTAAAGGATTTTTTATTTAAGGTATTATCTATAATGTTGAGGTCATATACATTATTAATTGCTATTTGTTTGATTATGTTGAATTCTTTGTTAAAATTAGTTTTAGTCATAGGGATATGTAACAATCTATATATGAAAGAGTTAAAAGCTGCCATTATACTCACAATATAATTTTAACATATTTATGTTCTTTTACCTTTTTACTTTTAATGCTAAAGGAAAGTATTGTATCTGTAAAAAAAACACGCGTTGAGATTTTTGTTTTTTTTTCACGTTTTAAGGTTCCCAGATTACAAAAAACATAGTTACTTATTTCCGCTGGCTTGTATGTTGGCACTATAACTCTCTGACGAAATGATATTTCAATTTTAAACTTTATACATACATGGATATTATCTTCCGAGGAAATGAAGCTTATAGTTTTTGAACGATATCGCTTTAAGTCAAAAAGTGAGGGTTCATGCGGTTTACATGATTTGAATAGTAATGTGAGAAGTTTTCCTGTTTTTTGTTGAAATAGTAAATAAATAATTATGGTAAAACATATAAGGGATGAAAGGGAGGAGGAGATTAATATATATCATCGCTTTTTTAGGGTTTTTAAACTCGAGAAGTCCAAAAATTAGGCTGTTTTTTGGCAATATTGTATAATTTAAACAACATTTGAGAAATTTACCGATTTCTTGGACAATTTTAAGTATATCATATAATAAAATATATAAGGGGATAAAGAATGAGGTAGGGGGTGAAAGCGATTGCTTTTTACATATAACATTATAAACCTTTTTCAGGATTTTTAGATTCGAAATATCTGAAAAATTAAGACATTTTTACATAACTTTTAATTTTAATTGGGAAAGAGTATGAAAGATGTGGCGTGGTCAATTATGGTATAGTTTTAATAATACGAATATTATGGGAATTTTTCCAGGATTGTTGTTGCAACAATGAACAAATTTTAAGTATAGGTCTTTTTCAGGGTTCTTTGAATTAAGAAGGCCAAAAATTACATTATTTTTTCATTATTTTTTAATGTTTACAGAGGAAGAAGCTAAAAGAGGTGGGCATCATTAAATAATATAGAGTTTAACTGTTATTACGAGAATTTTGTTGGTTTTGGTTAAAAAGTTTATGAAATCTAAGCTAATTATATATGGTAAAAATTATATGAGGTGAAAGGGGTGGGTGCACATATATATATGTATATATATATATATATATATATATATATATATATATATATATATATATATATATATTTATATATATATATATATATATATATATATATATATATATATATATATATATATATACATATATATTTATATATATATATATATATATATATATATATACATATATATTTATATATATATATATATATATATATATATATATATATATATATATATATATATATATATAGTAGAATCTCGAAAAAGTTAACCGAAATGTTCCAAGGGTAATTAACGTTTTCGAACTATTAAGTTTTCTAAGCGGTTTTCAAAATTGAAAAAAATAAAATAATAAACCTAAATTTTTTGGAAATGACATGCTAAATTTATTTCATTGACTTAGTTTTCATCATTACGAAAAAGAAACTTAGATTTAATTTGTACCGGTTGGTTTAAAGTTCACAGTCACTCTTGAATATTTTCGTGCGCAGTAACTGTATATTAATCTGTACGGAGTGGTTTAAAGAAGCAGTCGAGACTTGTTTTTTTTTTTCTTTTGTGTAATAGCTCTTGACCATTTTCGTGCGCATATTGACAAGGTCTGCCACCTGATTTGCATCGTTATTGTTTTCAAACCATTTTATCAAGGTATTGATGCTTTCAACTGCTTTCGAGAAGCTCACTTTTGGTTGTTGAATATCTTGCTCGATAATTGACCCGTCGTTATCATTTTCGGACACTTCGAAATCATCGTTATCTTCTGAAATTTGATCATTGTTCCAATTTTCAATGTCATCAATGCTGATGTCAACATTATCACCCACCTTTGACATCAACAATTGAAGTTCTCGAAGTGTATCGTTGTATGCACTATTTGATGTAATCAATTTAGAGAGCGGAATGTCGTCTTCACTATCGTACTGATCATCATCCCACTTTTTTATCTCTTTCCACGCTTTTATAAGAACCGCTTGCAGCAATTCGTCCCACACTGATTTAAGTAGCAAAATAGCATCACGAATTGTATGTGCCTTCAAAATATTTTTAATCGGAACATTTTCTTGTGCGACAATGTTGCATAACAATTTAATTCGATATCCTAACTTGACCAATCTTATGGGATTTTGATCCATAGGTTGCAAAACCGCTGTTATGTTAGGTGGTTTAAGCATTGCAGCAATGTTTCCATCATCAGACTGTAGCATGTCAATTGGCTATTGGCAGTACAGTTATCAATCAGCAACAATGCCTTTGGTGGTAAATTATTTTTAGCAGAGAATTGGCGAACCTGCAAAAAACTTTTATGCAAAAACCTGCAAAATTTTTTATGAAACTAAAAAAATAAGTTTACCTGTTTTATAAATAAATGATGGAACCAGTTGAAGAATAACTCTGAATTCATCTACGACTTCTTCGAATTGGCGTATTCCAATGGGTTTTCAAATCCCTTAAAGCAACGTGGATTTGCAGATTTACCAATGACCAACGGCTTTAACTTGCGCGAACCATCTGCGTTAGCACACGACAAAAATGTGATTCTTTCCTTTGCAATTTTTCGGCCCGGTGCGGTCTTTTCGTTTGCTGTGACAAATGTTTTATCCGGTAAAAAACGATAAAATAGTCCAGATTCATCCGCGTTATATAGTTGCGAGTCGGAGATATCCATTTCATTAATTTTTGCTCTTAAATTATGAATGAAAGATGTAACATCCGACGTATCGCTTGAAAGGATTTCCCCACAAATTTTGAGATGGCGAATACCATGTCTTCTCTTAAAATTTGTTAGCCATCCATCACTGGCATTAAATTTTTTTCCAGGGTGCAGTATGGCGAATTCGTGCTTAGCTCTTGATTTTAAAATTAGACCAGTCATTGCACAATTACGCTGTAGTTGGTTCAAGAACCATTGATACAACCTTGCCTCAAGATCAGCATATTCCGGTTTATGTAGTGTTTTCTTGTGTGCTTTTTCATATGTGTTCGCCACAGCTTCTAAAATTTCATGGCGTTTTTTCTTTATGGATGGCTATTTTAGATACACCATAATTCAACGCCAATCGTGTTCCGTGAATACCTTGATCAATCTTTTTTAAAATCTCCACTTTCTGCTGCAAATCTAATCTGATTTGTGATGATTTGTTCTGCTTTGAAATTTTTTAAGTAAACAATACACAACTCACAAACTCAAAGGCTAACGACTAACTAAATCAATGTTGTTTGACGATGAAGATGATCACAGGTTTTCGCAGCTCAAAATAGAAAAGAAGTTCGGGGAATACCATTACCAAAATTAGAGCTCAGTGCTGCAACTGAGAATTTTTTAAAAGTGGCCAAATTGCCATTTTTATGAACGGAAAAAACCGTTGTTTTGAAAAATTCATACGCTCTGAAAAGTTAACTGAAGAGTTAAATTTTTAGAGCGGCACGTGGATGCTGAAATACGGTTAACTTACCCGAGCGATTAACTTTTACGCGAGTTAACTTTTTCGAGATTCTACTATATATGTATATATATATATATATATATATATATATATATATATATATATATATATATATATATATATACAGGCTAAAAAGTTTTTGGTTTAGCTACTTAAAACACACTTTTCTGCAAAATTCGAACTCCAATTCGTGCAATTTTGCCATCCTAACCATTGACTCATGACACGGTGCATTGTCTTGATGAAAGAGCACTTTTTTCTTGTTCATTTGGGGCCATTTCTTTTCGATTTCTGCCTTCAAACGCACCAATAACTTTATATAATATTCGCTATTGATGATTTTTCCCTTCTCGCATAGTCGATGAAAATTTTTCCATGCGCATCCCAAAATACAGAGGCCAAAACCTTCCCAGCCGACTGTTGTGTCTTTGGTCGCTTCGGGCAGCCTTCACCGGCTGCTGTCCACTCAGAAGACTGCCAATTTGATTCAGGTATGTAGTGGTGGATTCATGTTTTATCTGTCGTCACATATTGCATGAAAAAATCCTTTTTATTGCTCTTAAACAGGTCCAAATAACGCTCAGAATCATTAAAACGTTGTTGTTTTTGGTCCACTGAGAGTAAACGCGATACCCATTTTGAACAGAGCTTTCGCATGCCCAAATGTTCATGCAAAATATGACCAACAAGTTCTTTAGATATCTTTAGGGTGTTAGTTAAGTCATGCAATTTCGCTTTATGGTCATCCAAAACAATTTTGTGTATTTTTTGTGGATGTTTTCCGGTGTAACCACCTCATTTGGGCGTCCAGAGCATTCGGATCATTTGTGTCTGTACGATCGCGTTTAAATTCAGCACACCAGTAAATGATGAGTGATTTTCAGGAGCAGAGTCCCCGTAACATTTATCAAGCCATTGCTTTGCTTGAACGATATTTTTACCATCAAAAAATAGTGTTTACTCAACACAGGAAATTCGATTTTTCCATTGTTTTGAGAATATAAGTAGCGTCACTAAAACCACTGTAATTTGTAAACTAATCGTCGAAATGTCATGAAATTTATCGTTTAAAAGTTGGTACTTCCTAAAAATCATATGGATTTTTAGAAAACGGCGACATATATATGTCAGACCAAAAACGTTACGGCCTACGTGTTAACTATGTTGAGTTTCGCAACGTTAACTTTTTTAGAAAAAATTTACATTTTTGGAGTCTTTCTAAATTTTGACTGATTTTCTCAACTTAGTCTTCGTGGCGGCCCGTGGCTCTGTGGCGTAGTACTTGCTTGCGTGCAGAAGGTCTCGGGTTCCAATCCTGGCAGCACAATATCCTTATTTATTAATTTATTTAAATACACTTGGCCTGGCAACGTAAGTAAGTATTACTTGTTTGCAGAAATTCAATAACGTCCGAATTAGCACTACCGCGTTATCTAAATGGTACTGTGAAATACAGAAATATATGTTTCGGCACTTGGACAACATTATTGGGTATTATGACATCCCTGTCAATATCCTTAGGTTATAAAAAAGGGTAAAATCCCTACTCAGGCGGGAGGTGAACGATAGAAAAAAGGAATTAACCTAAATAGGAGACGGAATTAATAATTAGCCTGTTAAAATTTTACAAAGTAGGTGGCAGGAATAGAAACGATTACACACACCACACGTTTTTCGTGCACTTGTCAGAATACCCCGGTGAAACCAAGCTTATTTTTAGATTTGAAACACATATAGAGATTTCTATTTCATTTTTTTTTTAGTTTTTTTTTCTAAAGTTACTAACCGCACAGGCGAAAAAACAGATCCAGAAATTACTGGAATGTGTTAGGGTCAAAAATAGGGTGTACCTACTACAATGAGCCGATAAAAACTATAATTAAAGCCTAGAAATATTAAATTGGCAATATTGGAAGTCCATAAATGATTAAATCACTTTGTCGCGAAAGCGATCCTTGCAACTGTGGCCATTAAAGGCTAGCTACGCTTTATATCTTTTTCGGTGTTACGGCCCTTCCGTTCTCTTTCCAACTTAATCTCCGAAGGTCGTAGAAAGCAAAATCGAGATAATTATCAAAGATAATTACAAATTATCAGGGACAATGTGCACCGCACTCTCAGAAGCCCGGGAAGCTACATTTGCGGAAACTGTTTTAATGGATTTTTTTTAGTTTTAACCTGAACCTCTTTTTTGGGGAAAGAGAGCGTTTTATGATAACGACTATTTTTAGTATGCCAATTAAGCCTTGCTAATGGATTTAATAGGAAATGCTAAATATAAAATTGTTTTTTCCTTTTGGTTCATTTATTTCAATGACTTACGCAAGGTTACACAACAAATTCCCGTCAGTTAATTAACAAAGTGTTTCGGAGTAACATAAATTAAATAATAAACATCAGCGATATCGATCTCAAATGCAAATTAGTTTAGAATATAAGTAAACAGCTTGAAATATTTTCAATAAATTTGGAAGTTTTTAGCAAAACTGTATATGAAAATCTCAGTTAGTATTAGAATAGACTAAAACAAAATTTATTGTTTGAAAGTCTGCTTTGGTAATTTTGTTGAACAAGAAAAGTGACCCTGAAGATTTAGAAAACTACAGGCTCATTAGCCTATTGTCCCATAACTATAACGCATACCAATATAACAGTCAATTTTATGTTCAGAAAGAAGGAACAGCTATGGGTAATTGTTTATCACCATTCATAGCCAATTTATTCATGAGTAAGTTTGAAACCGAAGCCAGTCAAGAATTCGAATATTTCCCAAGGGTATGGTATAGGTATGCGGATGATATTTTCACGATTCTTGATACAAAGAAAGCAAACATTGATGATTTTGTTTCTAAATTAAATACCCGGTATGATTCCATTACATTCACTTACGAAGTTGAGAACAAAGGAGAATTGCCTTTTCTAGATATTTTAATTATTAAAAATAATAATACATTAGAATTTGATATCTACAGGAAGGACACAGTAACAGATAGATATACTCCTAATGATTCATTTCATTGCAAACAACACAAATTAGCCTAATTACATTTTTTAGTTCATCGTTTGGTCACTTTCTCTCTGAATAGAGTAAACTTTAATAAAGAAAGGATTCGTATTAGAAATATAACTAGAGTTAATGGTTATGACGATGACTTAGTAAATAAGCTAATAAATAGACATAAGTTTAGGTCTAATATTCAGAATTCCACCTTTTTTACACGCGAAGAAAATAACACCAAGTATGTCTCCATACCATAAAATCTGAAATATAGCAAGGGACTCAATAAATAAGGTATTTAATAAGGTAGGCCTCACCTTGGTCTATAAGTCATCAGACAATCTGACGAGTATCTTAGGAAATCCCAAAGATAAGATTCCTAATTGTGAGAAAAGTGGAATTTATCAAATTAGTTGTAATGATTGTGACAAAAAGTATGTTGGGCAAACTAAAAAGTCAATTAAAACACGATTTAAAGAACATTTAGCTCACTTAAAATAGAGTAGAATAGAAAAGTCTAGCATTGCCGAACATGCCCTTGAAGCTGATCATATTGTAACATTAGATAATCTAAGATTAATAAAAAAATGTATCTGATAGAAGATTGTTGAACGCATCCGAAAGTATGGAAATTATAAAATATAAAAGTAGTTTAAATAAAGACAGAGGGCCTATTCCTTATAGTCCCCTCTACTGGTTACTTGACCGGAACTGATAGCCTCGCCTATGCCATTAGTTCTGCCTGAGTAATTCAAGGGTTAGGCTAAGTATAAATAGGGTAGATCTGTAGTTTAGCTTTAGTCAATCATCGCTCCTGATGAAGCTAACATGGTTAGTGAAACGCGCGTTGAGTGCAAAAATAAAGTGTTTGGTGTAGTGGTGATATATACTGCGTAGTACCAGAAAGCTAGAATTTTTTCAACCCAAAGAGCAAGCGGGGTTTAGAGTGGACTTCAGTACCACAGAACACCTGCAGACAATGAGAATTCTAATTGAGAAATGCACTACAATATACCTACAATCTATCAAGTAAGAACATGACCGGCCGTATTCTTGAAAAAATGTGTTTCGAGAACATTTTTTGCAATCAATGGATTCTTTGGTATGCTAACAATGGCACAATTACCTTAGTAAGTTGTCCAATTGCCTCCTGCGTCAATAATCGCCTGACATCTGCCGACGAGATTTTCTGCTTGTTAGGGCAATGATCTCTAAATTTTCCGAATTTCGCGAGACAACCGAGTCTTTTCTCTCAGTTTTCTCTACCAAACCAAACGTTTTCAATAGGCTTCCACCGATTCTGAGGGCCTCTCTAGTATCTTACTGGTCCAAGCGAGTCGCTTCGCGACTTGATTTTCGCCCAGCCAAGGTTTTTCCAACCAAAGGAATTTCACATCATGTTGTCTAATGATCTCACAACAACACCGACTTTAATATATAATATGTATAATTTTTTATAATTACAGTAGAACCCCGGTTATCCGAGGTAACATGGGGGGGCACCCTCCTCGGATAATTGAAAACTCGGATAATCCGGATTTGTTTTTTATTCATTCAAAAAATAAACACCAATACTTTAAATCGATGTATTAACGTTTTTAACATATAAATAGGTACATACATTATAAAACAGTGAAATAGGTATCTATACGCTTCTGTTTCATATTGCATCTTCTTTTTCTCGCTGCAATGTTTCTCCATCTATTAAGAAGAAGCAAATCCGCTGGGGTTGCCTCTGGTTGTTGTTCGATATACCTCAAAGCTTTTTCCAAAGAAGCAAAACCTTTTTGATGAGAGATCTTAGTGGGAGACTGTTCATTCACTGCCGCTTCGTCATCGTCATCGTTTTTTCGGTTTCTGAAAGACATTCGTTATTTTTTCAATACTCATTTCTTCTTCTAAATCATCTGCTGTAATCCATTCAACAACATCTTCTCTTGTCACATTTCACAACCTTTTAATTTTTGCATTAATTCAAATAAGCTTTTTTCTTTTTCTTCTATCTCGCTGTCAAAATCTGAACAGGACATTTCTCCATGGCTTTTCAATTTCAAAGCTAATTCATTTAATGGAGTTTCATCTTCACTGTCATTATAGTCCTCAAAATCAATAACTTTTGACCAAGATTTTTGAATAGTGGTAATACGCACAGAATCCCAAGCTTGACTTACCCAGTAAATAATATTTTTCAGTGTAACCTTTCTCATCCCATTGACAATATCCTCCTTTTCTGTGTATTCTAACAGATGTTCAAGATATAAACGCCTATATATTTTTTTTAATGTTTTTGAGTATGCCTTGATCCATTGGTTGCATTATGCTGGTTACATTTGGAGGAAAAAATTTTACAACAATTTCGCCTACATGAAGTCCTTCTCCAGGGTGAGAGGGGGCATTATCCATTAACGAAATTGCTTTAATAGGAAGACGGTTTCTGTTCAAAAATTTAGCCACAGATGGCACGAACTCTTCTTCAAACCAGTTAGTAAATAAGGTCGCATCCATTCATGCGCTCTTCTGACTGGCAGGGCTTTGGGTGAGATGTCTTTTAAAGCTCTTGGACGTGCAGACTTCCGAATCACCATCAGTGGGATTTTGTGCTTGCCAGATGCATTGGAACATACCATTATAGTTAATCTTTCCTTACTTCGTTTGTGCCCAAGAGCTGATTTTTCCTGTCGAGATGCCAATGTTTTTGATGGAAGCATTTTATAATTCAGACCAGTTTCGTCATAGTTGTAAATTTGATCACATGTGTATCCACAATCTTCGATTTGCTTTTTAAAGTTCTGCTTAAACTTCTCAATTGATGACACATCAGCAGAAAGTTTTTCACCACATATATTCAGTTGTCGTACACCGTACCGTTTTTTTCACTGGTCAAGCCATCCAGAACTGGCGCTAAACTGATCTATCTCTGGGAATTACCTACTAATCATTATTGCTTTCTGTTGTAAAATAGGACCTGACAGAGGCACACCTTTTGATCTCTGTTGGTTAAACCACATGAATAAAGCTTCGTTTACCTTTTCATAGTCGCCGGTTTTCATTGATTTTCTTCCTGAGGACGAGGAGGCTTGATTTATACACCATTTTTCTATTTTTGTGCGGTTTCTTTTCCGATCTCCAACTGTTACCTCACCTACTCCATAATCTCGTGCAACAACTTTAACTGTCTCTCCTGCTTCAATTCTTCTGATGGGTTTTAATTTTTCTTCAATAGGAACGACAATTCTTTTACGCTTGTTTTGCTCCATTATAATACGACAAACAAAAATTCAAACAAAGCAGTTCGTATTTATTACACTTAACTACCAGAACTCCAACCAAATAAATTATGTGAGTATACTCGTACTTCTTCGTAGTAAACGCTATAACACACGGCATTCACGCAAATTTACATGCTGAAATAGTCCTAAAAAAAAATAAATAGTGGAACCCCTCACATGGGCCAGGGGGATTCCCCGAAGGCCCCGACGATTTTAAATGGAAATATGTACATACATATTTTAGAAGCTCGGTTAATACGCAGCATAGACGCGCGTACCTCGGATAATCAGGTTCTTAGATTGGCTCGGTTAATCCGGAGCTTGGATAATCGCGACTCGGTTAATCGGGGTTCTACTGTATATGTTAATAATAAATTTATATTTAAATTTTGAATTTTACGTGATTTCGACTAAAGTCCAGAATCGACTGATACTTTGACTAAAATGCGTCGTAGACAAAGGTTGCGATTCTACCGACTTTTTGTTGAATCGCATCTACCAAAAATAATTTATCGCGGACACGTTCTTACTTGACAGACTATATATGGATAGGTTTTACTGATTTTAGGAAGGCGTTTAATACAGTTGAAATGTGGGTCATAGAACGGACTCTAGGGAACGCTAGACAAAATTAATAAGCAACATTTCTAACAAGGCGAACCTCAAAATACATTTACACGAGTTATCTGAAAAGATTGTGATGAATAAGGGCGTCAGACAAGGCGATTGTATATCCTCCAAAGTTGTTTAGTCTAGTCATAGAAGATGTAATAAAGAAAATAGATTGGAGGCAACGAGGCACTAACATTGATGGAGGCAGACTCGCCCACTTGTGTTTTGCAGACGACATCGTTGTTTTTGCCCAAGCAAAAGAAGAATTGCTAAGTATAATAAATGATATATATGAAACTACAAATAATATAGGACTAAATTTGAACTTTAGAAAGACAAAGTTTATAACTAGTGAAGTGGATCCGGAACTAGCAATAATATTGAGAGAGAGACAGAAAGAAAAGGTAGAAACCTTCAAATATCTAGGTCAGGCCATAACAACAGATAAAACGAATCAAGAACTGGAAATAAATGAAAGCGTACGGTTGTCATGGGCGGCATATAGGAAGGTAAATGATGTATTACGACTTAACATCGTTAAAATCCGAAATTTACAGTCAATGTATTCTCTTAGCAACAACACATGGCGAGACGTATATTCATGAGGTCGATCCTAGACAAGACCAGAGGGCCGACGAAAGGAAGATACTAAGAATTACTTTAAAAGATCGGAAAAGCAATCCCTGGATTAGACAAAAACTAAAGACGAGGATGTCTTCAGGGGAGCAGCCTCATTAAAATGGTAGTGGGCGGGACATGTGGCCAGAAGTACATAAAACTAGAGCAGCAAACCTATAAAATAGATACCAGAGACCCAGACATGTAGGAAGGCCTCAAGCACGATGGATTGAAAACATTAAAAGAATCGCAGGGCTTCACTCATACATATATATATATATATACATATATATATATATATATATATATATATATATATATATATATATATATATATATATATATATATATATGGTATATTTACACATGTATCAATGACCAAACGATTACTAACGATGTCAAACCTATCCTATATGCTGAGGATCTAGCAATCGCTATAAAAGACAGAGATTTTGCAAGCATAGAGAACAGAATGGAGTGTGCAATCCTGACCATGGCAAGTTATTATAAAACTAACAGCCTTAAGCCTAATCCTGGAAAAATCCAAGTTAATGCGTTCCACCTAAACAGTCACAAGGCAACACAAAGTCTTATTGGAGGGCAGAGAACTGGAATACACAAATACTCCTAAATAGCACGAGATAACGCTTTCTTATAAACCACACTATCACAAAACCAGATAAAAAGTCACTGCCAGAAACAATATCCTTAAGAAACTCGCTGGCAGTAGGTGGGACGCGAGCCCACAGGTACTCAGAACAACGGCGCAGGCTCTATGTTTGGCCATTGTGGAATATGCCTGTCCCGTCTGAACCCGATCTAGGTACGCAGAGGGGCTCGGCCTATAGGATAACTACAGGCTACATGAGACCTGCACCACTCCCTCAATTGAACAAAGCAGCAACCTCTGCCAATCGAAGATCGGCTGCAGAATACGCTGAAAAATATAAACAAATTTTTGATGAGCGTCACCTACTCTATGAAGCACAACAACCCCCTAAACAGCTTAAATCTAGGAAATGCTTCCTGCTACTTTCGCATAGAACCACCAGAAGAGTAGCCTGTTCGAGAAGAACCACCAACTGGCCTCGACTTTGACTGGAAGACCTGGAGAATGCTCAACAGAATCCGAACTGGCGTGGCACCAGTGAAAACCAGCAAAGTTAAATGGGGACTCCATGGCTCCCAAGATTGCCTCT
>CM032446.1:251570979-251585979 GCA_019049505.1 Pachyrhynchus sulphureomaculatus | reverse complement strand
GTTGATGACGTTGCATTTTTATAAATATTTTGAATAATCTGCGAATATCTGTTATCAATTTTACGGTTGCTTAAACTATTTTATGTGGCCCAGATTTCAAGGATATCGATTGCATTCTCATTATCGATATAAGCCACACATATCTTGAAGTTATATTCGTTTGATTTTTCTGCATACTGTCCACAGACAGGAAATAAGTTGTTGAATGTACTAGGGCAGTTATGCATTGGTTTTCTAGGTGGAAGTCTAGGACCTAAAGTGTGGCTAAAAAGGAACATATCGCGGAAGACTGTATACATGTGTCCGGACATCAGAACAGCTCTTATGGCTTGGAAGAAGGTAAGATGTGTGGTGTTTGCCAATCTGGCGGACAAAAACAACGTCTTATTCGCCTAGGCACCGGGCCACATAGATGTTAAGGGAAGTGCAGCTGACATACTAGCTAAAAAGGAAATTCCAAGAAGTCCCACGGGGCTTGAAATGTTTCTGCATTTCTCTCTTTCTGGGGGTGCAGCAATTGTAGATCTAATGAACGATATGAACTAGGGAGTAAGTCTAGTCTTTTTACTTTTGCTTAGCTAAATTGTTTATGCATGTCTTATTGACAATATGTATATGTTGAAATGCCAGGAGATCGGTTTGGGCTATTAGAAGATAAGTAGATAAAGGAGTTTTTGTAACTATTTACTGTACAAAGCCGTATTACAGATGAAAAAAAAATTATCAAACACTCATTGAGACTTGACGTTATGTACATGCAAGCCAAGGAAAAACTCTAGTGTTTATTTCTAAACTGAAATGAAACGAATTACTTAGTCATTTGTCACTTATTTTTAGTGTTCCATACGGAACACTTATAAGATCATTTCGGTGTCTGTCCGTCCATCTGTCTGTCCTTCTGTCACACCCGATTTTCTCCGAAACTATTTGTCATAGAAAGTTGAAATTTGGTAATAATATAGGAATTGATGGCCTCATCAGACCCATGTAGTTTTGAAAGTTAAATTTTGACTTAAGGGGTTAGTTTTGGGGGGTGAAATCGGAAGTGAAAAAAAAATTTTTACTAGGTAATCGAGTGTGGTGTCAAATGAAAGCTTGTGAAAACACGAGTAATAAATATATATATAATGTAATACTTGCGCGCACTTTTCTTTGTATTATTTTTAAAAAATCGCGAAAAATCGCTGTCCACCCGCCTTATCTCGAAAAGTACTTATCAAAAAATTTTGAAAAAATTCTGGAATGTTCTCCACGGGGTGTAGATTGAACGAAAATTATCGCGAGGGCATTACCTGTAATAATTTATCTGGTATATAAAAAAAAAAACAGAAATTTCAAGGTCATCAATTTTCAGTAAAGATTGGAAATAAACTTTGTTGAAAACTTATTTGGGGTGTGTTTTGTGAAGTCACTGATCATTTTATACTTCCATTACAACATTTTTTATTTTAAAAGCAATCGACGTACGGAACAGTAATTGCGCAAGTTCAACTTGCACTTGACCGGTTTTTTATTTATCTGCTACTGCAGTTTCATAGATTTTCTACATTATCAAGCGTAATACTACTACTAGTAGCAGATAAATAAAAAAATAAGTGACATATAACTAAGTAATTCGTTTCATTTCAATTTATAAATTTACTATGTATAGTCACAAAGTAACGGACACCTCAATTTTACTCTATTGTTTTGTTGACAACATTTTGATTTATATAAGATATTCTTCAGAACCCTGTTTTCAAAATCACTGACTACTGAATGTTTTTTATGTATGTTTGTGTTGAGTCCTAATTATACTAAATGTGGTGTGAATGTTGCTGGTATAAAACCTGTGGCTGATATGACGTGGGAAACAACTGATGGCGGTGTAGTAACAGCGCTATTCTGTTCATTTCATCTGTCCACTTTAACCGCTGTCTTGGATTGCCAGCCTTGGTAGTTGCATGTTGTCCTTGCAGAACATACGTGGCTTGGTTTAGCTTTGATGGTTGTATTTGTCCCGTATCTGTGTCGGTTGTGTTTGGGATTGATTTCGGGGGGTCCAGGCGGCGAGTAATATTTTTGTTACTGGTTTCTTTGTCAGGTTTTGTGATTTTATTATAGCAACGCATTACGTGTTCGTTGATTTCTCTGGTGCATCTCATGCGTCGCTTTGATTTTCCCGCCTTGGTGGGTGTCGGCTTACTTGCCGGCACAACACTTTTTGCAGGTCCATTTTCTTTTGTCCAGTCTTCATCTTTTTAATCGAGCTACCATTTCCCGTGACGTTCCCAACTGTCACTCGCCCGATGCTTGTTTTATTGATTTACTGTTGTTTAGGTTGTTTTCAGTGTTCTGTGGTGTCAACACCTCAAAGTGTCCCGACATTGGGTTGCCTGTTAGTAGAAAGTAAATTGTTTTGTTGTATTTTCCTGTGCTTGTTATTGTTGTTCTGTCCATAAAAGTTATTTTTTGTATCTCTTGTTCATCGTTGTTTTAAGAAGATATGAAAGTTGCTATTTTGGGTTTCCGAGAGGGCGAGTATCTCTAGGTTCGTTCCATAGGTGCCCTTTTTTCCGCAATCTGGACAACACAAGACAGCACATAATGACTCAGGTACCTCGGGATCGTCAATGCCCGTACTAGGAGAAGCCTGAGATTCCCCTAGTCCTGAGGGATTATTTATGTTTATTATATAAATTTTATTTTTCAAATATATATAAAAATATATATAAAAAATAAAGTTTATTATATAAATAAAATATGTATGTAAAATGTTTATTATTATTATTACCATTATTTTCTAATAATTATCATAATTATTACTACAAATATTGTTTTAAACTTAAATAAAAGAAACTTTTATAATAAAATAAATTGCTCTCCAAAAGGCGATTTTGGAGTACTAATTAATAAAATAAACAAATTTAATATTAAATAATCCTGGAAAATGTTTTTGGTAGGCGGTTTGTTTTTATTAAAGGTATCTTTACTTCATTTTATAATATATAATTATAATATTTAAAAGAAAAAAAAAATAATAAATACAAAGTATTTTGTATTGTGGAAGAGAGTATAACCAATTTTGGAAGTTTTATAGAAACATACAAATTTAAACTTTTATTTAACTTTGTATACCTCTAAGGTAGATTTTAAATACATTGGGAAATGCAACGAAAACGTAGAATTATTTTTAACCTCGCTGGCCATATTCCATAAACTTACTACATGGTGTGAAAAGTCTCGAAACTTCTGAAGAAAAAACATTTCAACTACTTTCTTTCAAGAGCGATTTACTTATCTCCACCGAACAATTTGACGAATTCTCTAAAATAAGCTTCAGTTTCCCATTCAACTCCTTCATCTGAGCCAAATCTCTTTCCCTTTTCAAATTTTGAAGAGGATAATAATCACTACGGGCCAGATCTGATGAATACGGCGAGTACGATATGTCTAGCTCTCTAAAATTAGCCTCAGTTTCCCATTCGACTTCTCAATTTAAGCCAAAACTTTTTTTACTGGAGCCACCTTTTCAAAACTGGAAAGAGGGAATAATCACTGGGCGCCGGATCTAGTAAATACGGCGGATGAGGAAGCAATTCATAGCCCAATTGGTTCAATTTCACCATCGATTTTTTGAGTTATGAACTGGTATATTATCTTGGCGAACCAACACGGTTTTCTTCGCAAAATGCGGCCTTTCTCTCATGATTTTGCCCTTTCCCACGGTCCAATAAATCAACGTAAGAGTCTTCGGTGATTGTTCGCCCCTTCTCAGGTTAGTCAAACAGAATTGTTCCATGCACATCCAAAAAAATACTTGCTAAAACTTTTCCAGCTGATGTTTGTGCTTTTGGATGATTCGGTCGGCTTTCATGCGGTTCCAACCAATCTGTCGGCAAACGTGTAGTGATGAACCCATGTTTCGTCCATTATTACGATTCGACGCAACAACTCCTGTGGATTACGCCGAATCAGTGCCAAACAGCATTCTCAATCTTCGACACGTTGCTGTTTTTGATCAATCGTGAGAGTGCGCTGCACCTATCGAGCATATAGCTTTTTTATATGCAAATATTCATGCAAAATATATTCCACGAATCCTATTGATATCTTCACGATGTCAGCTATCGCTCCCACTTTCACTTTGCGGTTCTTCACAACGACATGATGGAATTTTTTGGTATTTCTTGGACTGATTGCTTCATTTAGATGTCTGAAACGTGGTGAATCATCGGCGCTTGCACGACCGCACTAAATCATTGAGATATAGTTGCTTCCAACGGAGTAGATCTTCTAAGAGTTAACACTAGCTGAAAATTATTAAAACAAACACAACATACTTTCAAAGCTAAAACGTGTCATGGATTCCTACGAACAGGTCAAAGGTAACATCAATAATTTCCTCCAAGAAATTCATTTTAAAGTTTATAACATAAAACACAATACTTTGCGGGGCGCTAAATGACCTCTGTAGTCGATGCGCCCGGACTCAATAACATCTTCATCATCATATCGACCTGCGGAATTGAACCCTCGACCTTCTGCACCGTAAGCAAGGTACTACAACACGGAGCCACGGGAAGCCACATATAAGTGACATCTACTTTATTAACTAGTCATTATCCTCACTGCAAAAATAATATTGATTGTGGTACAATCCAAATGAATTCATTTTAAAATTAGTTTGTTACAAAATTGGAATTTTCCTTGTTTACTTTGAGTAATGAAACTAAAAATTTGCATCTAATTGCTTTAAATTAATTAACATCGTTATAGTGATAAATTTCCAAAACAGTTAACAACAATATGTGGATATTTTGGAAATTACCCCAAAAATTGTTTACTTAACTAAGTAAGCTACACATAAATCTACCTAATATTACTTACAAAAGGCTGAAACTAATTTTGTAACAAAATTAACCAAGTTTCTTGACAATAAATTTGTATAGTAACCTTAATCGAGCAATTTCAACTATAGATAATTTAAAGCGGTATACCCGTAATTACCGGTCCTAATATTTATTTGAATTTTAAGGTTAATTAGCGATAATTAGCCGTATGGTCTTTGATTAGTAAAACTTACCATTTAACAGCAAAATTTTTAGTGTTGTTTAAACTGGCAAATACATAAATACCGATAAACTGGTTTAAATGAACCTATTCCTTTGCTGCAGCGATCGACTGAGGGCTCTCTGTGTACACGGACCTGTAGCTTAATGAATCTAGGGCAAAAGCTTGAACCATGTTAGTACAGCCATGGAGAAGCCGAAAACTGGACACTTTACATGTCTTCTTCTTCTTCTTCTTCCTACGTTAGGACCATGTCCTGTGTTCACTTCAAAGGTTTCCCAGAAACAATTGCGATGATGAAGACCAGCTCTTATACCATCTTATTGGTGGTCTTCTAAGCGGTCGAGGTGTGTTTGGTCGCTTCTCTTTTGTAACCTTAGCCAACCAGTCATTTGGCATTCTGTCCACATGGTCTGTCCATTCTCTTCTCCTATTCCTTGCCCATCTCACCACATCCTGTATTTTGCACCTTTCCCTTTTTTCTTCATATCTCTTCCGGTCAAATAAGGTATGTCCTGTTATCGATCTAAGTGTTCGCATTTCTGTTGTTCTTAGGAGTCGTTTTGTTATTGTGTTCTCCGCTCTGGTTTCTATCGCGTACGTCATGATCGGTCTTACACATATTTTGTATATTCTTACTTTGCTCCTGGTGCTCATATATTTGTTTTTCTCCAAATTATATCTCTTAAGTATCCTGATATTAATGATGCTTTTGTTGTTTGAGTTTTTACTTCCTCCTTAAGGTTCCTGGTACTTGTTATGTTTGCCCCTAGAGAAGGACATCATTTGTTCTACATTCTGATCATAAATCGCGAGTTTGCATCTTTTCGGTTCTTTAGATATTGTAAGGGATTTTGTTTTCTTTACAGATATTTGCATATTAAACACTTTTGTTGTTTGTTGGAACTTATGTAGGAGTCTCTGTAAGTTATCTTCGTCTTCTGATATGATTATTGCATCATCGGCGTAGCATATTATTTTTATTTCTTTGTCTCCCAATCGATATCCTCTCCCAGTTTTCTTTACTTCGTTTATTATTTCATCCATTATGATGTTAAATAAGATTGGGCATAGGCTATCTCCTTGGCTGATTCCGGTTGTCATAGGTATTTTATTGCTTAATTTATTTACCACTCTTACATATGTGTGGTTGTGATGTTCAACTCATCGATAGTTTTTATTATATTCGGGTGAACTCCCCTTTTTTGTAGTAGAGTTATGACATCAGTTAACCGTACCCTATCGAATGCCTGGGTAAGATCAATGAAACACATAAAGGCTATCTTATTAAACTCTATGGCTTTTTCGGTAATTTGGCGGATTATAAATATGGCGTCTATAGTAGACCTTTTCTTTCTGAACCCTTGCTGTTCTTCACAGATTCCGGTTAACATCTTCTGCTAAAATTTTAGTGAACAATTTTAGTACCGCACTCATTAAGCTGATACCTCGATAGTTTTTTGGATCTGTCCTTTCTCCTTTTTTGAAAATTGGTATCAAGATGCTTTCTTTCCATTCGGATGGTATAATCTTGGCTGTGAGTATTTTGTTAAAGAAAATCTGTAATTCTTCTAATAATTTATCGCCTCCATATTTGATCATTTCGTTCTTAATTTCGTCCATGCCCGGGGCTTTTCTGTTTTTTAGTTTCGCTGCCATGTGCTGTATTTGATTCAAGGAAATGGTCCTATTTGGTTGGGAAACTTTTTCATCTTCATGCTGTATTTCCTATGTTAATGAATTGGTTTCTGATGGACTACTATAGAGTTTTTCGAAATATCTTTCCCATTCTTCCGCCGTAATTTTTGTATTTTGTATATACTCATTTATTGTTTTTTTTTCTATTTCTCAGTAGATTCCATTTTTTTTTTGTCGTCCGTACAGATCATGTTCCATATCGTTCGAAAATTTCTCCCAATGCTCTCTTTTGATTCTCTGGATATTCTCGTTGACCTTTTACATGTAGTTGGATAAAATCATTAACGTCATTAGACAATTTTGAACCATGTTTTAAGAGAAGTGCATATTCTTGCGTAAAAAGCATTGCTAATTACAGCAACAGATGCAAAATTTAAATAGTGCATTTAGTCTGCTTATCCATGTCCATCTGACTAATATTCATCATCATCATTAGCTCATTCCATCCATAGTCGAATGTAAGCCTCCACAAGTTGTCTTCAATGAGCTTTGTTGTTTGCTTTTTGCATCCAATCGTGTCCTGCTAGACTTTTTATGTCGTCCATCTATTTTTGTCTGTGGTCTATCTCTGCATCTTTTGTGTTCTCTCTTCATTCCACTATACGGCGTATCCATCTGTTATCATTCGGCCTTGCGATATGCCCCGCCCAATTCCGCCTTAATGTACATATCCGTTGTATTACATCTGTCACTTTTGATTTCCTCTTCGTCTCGATGTTAGGAATACGATATTGGAGTCTACAATTTTGCGACGACGAGGCAACACCATTAGAATTAAAAGTACATTCATCACTGAACAAAATATACTTTGTAAATGACGGGTCTTATTGAGTTTTACTTTGCAGCCAGAAAGAAAAATACATGCGCCTATCATAATCTTGTTCTTTAAGAGTGTGGACAAACTTTGGTTCATAAGCTTTAAACCTATTTTTCTTAAGCACTCTTTGAACTGAATTATAAGATAGACCTACATTGTGCGATATTTTGGCAATTGATGTTCTAGGCGTTTCAATCACACTCTGCATAACTGCAAACTCAGCATCCTCATTAGTAACCCAATGTTCATGTTGACGTTTAAAATTATTCTCCACACATCCAGTATTTTTAAAGTTGGTTTTCTACTGGTGTATACGTTATAACTTTTTTTTCCGGATGTCATTGGTTAAAAATGAAGGCAGATTCTCTTTGAGTTTTGTAGTTATCATCCACGATCAAACCATTTCTGTTTTATCTTGCATAGTCAATTTAATTGGCATTTTTATTAAAGGAGAAAATTTAGAAAACTGTTATTATTGCATTAATAATAGTGAACAAAGTGACATATTTAGTCTTCTCCTCTCCATTACTCTTTAGGTTACCTGGAGTATATTTATTATACTTTTACCTAAAGCCCACGTTTCGGTGCCATATGTTAATATCGGCAGTACATATGGATCAAATATTCTAGCTTTTATTGTATTTGGGATGTTTAATTTAAATGTAGATTGTAACCTTCCGAATGCAGACCAATCTAACCAGACTCTTCTATCCAAGTCAGCAAATTATTTTTTGATATTTCGATTTTTTGTCCTAAATATATGTTTGTACCTTTCCTATTCTTTCACTTTCTATTTATACTTCCTAGCTGTTATCTTCACTTTCGTTGTTGAAATATTTGGTTTTGGTGAAGTTTATTTTTAGACCTATTTTTCGAGACTTGTTTTTTTATTCCATCGGCATTTCTTGTAATTCTTCTTTTGTGCTGACGATCAGACTGATATCATCTGCGAACCTTAAGTAATTTAATTGTTCACCGTCCATTAGTGTTCCTTTATTTTCCCACATTAACGATTTGAACATGTTTTCTAAAGTCAAAGTGAAAAGCTTTGGGGATATCGATTGAGGATATCGAGTCGCCTTGTCCAGTTCCTCTTTTAATTTTGATTTTGTTTGTATTTTCTTCAGGCATTAACATATTTGTGATGTCGCATTTTTTATATATGTATTCAGGAAGAGTTGTGTACCTTTCATCGAATCTGCTGTTACTTAAGGCGTTAAGGACTGCCCGTATCTCTACTGAATTAAATGCTTGTTCGTAATCAACTATTACTATCCACAAGGTGACCTTATATTCATTTGCTTTTTTCACTGGTAATCTAATTGTTTAAAGATTTTTTTTTATGGATCTAGCACACGTGCTACAGGGAAGTCCCTAAAGCTCTACAGGAGCGACACGCTAGCGGAAAAAAGCGATTCACGTTGTCCTTGAATCGCTGTAGATTGTACTCGGTGGGAAACACAGTCCTGGACAAATTATTCCAAAGGGTTGATGTTCTCCATATAAAAGACTGCTTGAAGAGCGTTGTACGAGGAGTAACAAGCTGAACCTCACACGGATGTGAAGAATTAGCGCGACGTGTACTTCTAACATACACCGCTCTGGGAGGAATTAAGCGGGCCACATCCTTCGTACACTTTCCATGAAAGTACTTGTAGAACAGGTTCAAGTCGCCAACCGTTCTTCGATGTTTCCAGCGAATCAAAGCCTTCTGGGTCTCCAATCAGATGAACAGCTCTTCTCTGAATAGAATCCAACAAATGCAGTGTATGTTTGGGGGAGCGGAGCTCCAAACATGGGAGCAGTATTCCATAGTTGGTCGAATTTGAGCTTTGCAAAGACTTAACAGTTGTTGTGGAGTGTAAAGCTTTCTGGTTGGAAATAATATTCCCAACTTTTGAGAAACTCTCCTTGCTATGCCTGCAACATATTCATGCCAGGACATATTTGCTCCCAAATTAACGCCCAACAAATTGAGTGACAATGTTAGAGGAATAACCATGTCGGGTTCAGCAACGTTAACTTTTTTAGAAAAAACTGCCGCCTGGGTTTTTGTAGCGTTAAATTCCGCTTGGTTACTGTTACCCCAAGATAGAATTTCTTCCAGGTCTTTGTTAAGTTGAATGACTTCCTGCTGTCTGCGGATATTCGTCTGAGTAGCTGATGCCCGAGCATTCAAAGTGAATGAAGAGATAAGTGTACTGTCATCTGCAAAGCTTTAGATTGGATTCTCGGTCTTTTCCAGCAGATCGTTAAAATAAATGAGAAAGAAAGTAGGAGAAAGTATGGAGCCTTGGGGTACACCGGCGTTGATAGTGAAGGTGTTAGAAAGAAATCCGTCGACTGTCACTTGTAAAGAACGCTCTTTGAGGAAACATGAGAGCCACAAACAGAACCTTTCAGACATACCATAAGAACGTAGCTTAGCCAACAGCCTATCGTGCCAAACACGGTCGAATGCCTTGGATATGTCAAGAGCAACCGCTAGAGATTCTCCAAAGTGTTCAATTGCGTTTTCCAGACATGTGTTACACAAGTCAGACGATCTCCTGTTGATCTATTTTTACGAAAGCCATATTGGTGATCGATAATAATGTTGAATCCTTCAAGATATTTTAGAAGATGCTGATTGATAGCCTTTTCCATGACTTTCGATATTATTGAAAGCAGTGCGATTGGTCGGTAGTTATTTGGCAAAATCTTCTTGCCTTTTTTAGGTATCGGCTGAACTGTAGCACATTTCCAGCAGGAAGGAACCATTCCCTTTCTGTAGGATAGGTTGAAAAGTCTACAGAAAACTGGTGTTGCTTCCCTCGCACAGTTTTTTAAGAACTAGCTTCATCAGTATACGCTTTATGATACGCAGTCTGAAGACAACATCAGGCATCCTTGACTGCACTATGGGAATAGTAGGTGGTGTCTTTCCTTGGAAATCGACAGTAGAATGTGAAGCAAATAGTTCAGCCAACAAGTTCGCTTTCACAACAGGTGTCGTTGCAATAGAATTATCTGGCCGTGTGAGTAATGATATGGTGGATTTGGTGAAATTTTGACTAACTGCCTTAGCGACCGACCAAAAGGACCTGGAATTTTCGGGATAATAAGCGAGAAGTTTTGTTCCTAATCCGTTAATTGTGTACCTCCTTGGTTTCGTCGATAAACTCTTTGGATCTGTTCCTGGCACGAACAAATGTGTTACAATTTATGGTGTTAGGATTTTCATGCTATTGTCGGTATCCAAGTTGTTTAGAAGCAACAGCTTCTTTGCATTTTCGGTCAAACCAAGGCTTGCCGTTGGGAGGGCATTTCTTCGAAAAAGGGATGTAAGCCTCTATACCGGCCAAAATAACATCGGAAACCTCCTTGGCGCAGTCAGATGGGTCGTCGGATTGAAAACAAACGTCTAACCAAGGGAAAGTTCGAAAATATTCCGTGAGATCTTCCCATTTAGCAGATTTGTAGTGCCAAATCTTGCGCGGTTTAGGCGTCTCTCTATCACTGATTGATAGAATACTCGATGTCGAAAGTAGTTTATGGTCGGAAGAACCTAACGGCGGATTTACGCTGACCGTGTAAATCTCCGGATTGGGGGTTAAAAACAGATCAAGAAGACTGGCGAACTCTCCGTCTCGATCAGGGATCCGTGTTGGTTCGTCAATAAGCTGTGTTAAGCCACAACTGATTGAAAATGATTCGGCTTCACGACCTTGTTCGTCGGTAGTATTTGAGTATTTAAGCCAGTTGATGTTGTGGAAATTAAAGCCGCCCAGGATCGCAATTTCGGCATTTGGATAGTTAATTTGTAAATGATCGATGGTGTCTGCAAGAGAAGCGAAAAGTGTTCTAGAGTAAGTATCACTTGGTGGTCGGTATAGGATACAAATTAACCTTGTGGTTGGTTGAGTCGTTATTTATAACCAAATAACATCAAAGTTTGGGGGCTCCAGAGCCTCTTCTCGTTGGAAAGAGAGGTCGCTTCTGACATAAAGACAGTTTCCAAAGTTACTCCTAAATCGGGAATAGAAGTCGTACCCAGGATAAAGATGGTCCAAAGTGCTATACCACCGTCTAAATCCTGCTTGTTAACGTGACTGATAACTGCCTAATTAATACTGCTTCTTTCAAAACTCATTTTGAATGGATACTAACATTTATACTACAAATCTTATCCATTTTTTAGGTTGAATATAGTTAAAATTTTATAACCTCACTCCTTACTCCAATATGAACTTCTTTTTAGTATTATCAAACTAAGAGAGGCTAGTAGATCGTAGTCATACTTTGGGGTAAAGAAAATGAGTTGTAGCCACTGAAGATTGACACAAACCACTAAAAGCTCTCATATACACTCAACTACTTATTCAGTGAAAATAGAATAAATGTGATCATGCTTATTTGTGTTATACTATTTGTATAATGAAATATTCTATGTAAAGTTCTAACAACACAATGTTAGAAAAAAGTTTATATTTTACCCACCATCCCCAACTAATAAAACAGCTTTTACATACCTTCGCCCCAAGCCACACTCGTAAAAAATAGCTCGTGTGCTCAACGTATTTTTTTGCGTTTTAACTCCAATAATGTTGTTTATTCGGGGTTTAAATAGGGATACATACATAGCTTTACTTTTAAAACATTTTTTACTATTTAATTTATAACTTGTTATTTGGTACAGGTTTGAAACACATTTAATAAAAATTATACTGTAAAAACTAACCGAAAAATTTAATAAATAAAAATAAGTCATAATTAGAAACAAAGTAACTTAATTAACACATACTGAAATAATTCATTTATCACCTATATATATATATATATATATATATATATATATATATATATATATATATATATATATATATATATATTGTATCGTATGAAAGAATGTTGCCCCAAGCTTGGGCGTAATTTTGTAGCCTATGAAATGGTGTTCTCAGTTTGAGGCATCTTTTTTTGTACCCTGTGAGAAGTTGTTTGTCCCACGCTTGAGCGCAATTTTGTAACATTGGAACTTGCCCGCACGTTGTGGTGTCATTTTGTAACTTATGAAAAGGTGTTTAATTGCGCCCCACGTACACTGCGTCATTTTGTACCGTTTGAATATTGGACACCCCAAGCTTGAGCACAATTTTCTTGCAGCCCCGCTTTAATTTCTGATAATGAATTGAGTGAAACCTAATTTTAAAAGAACTAAAGAAATTAAAGAAACACTAGCTCAGTTTTCCTTGGTAGAGAGATATGGGTAAGAGATAATTGTCTTACGTCTTTTTGGATTTATTTTCTATTTTTTTAAAAAGCTTCAGTCGTACAGATTTTTGGGCACCATTCATTTTAAAATAGAAAGGATCTAACTTCAGTTAAAAAAATGAAAAAATACTGAAGTGTTTTACGGATATTACTAAAAAGAATTATACTAGTACGACTTTTCTTATCCTGAAAAGAGAAATAGGTATTCAGTGAGACACTAGCTTTAATCAACAAAAAGAAAATTTATTCATGTTTTTAAAAATAAAAATAAAAAGTTCCAACCTTTGCAGTTTTACCAAAAAAATTCTAGCCTAACTAGTGGTTGTTACATTTAATTTTTAACTATTATAACCCCCGAAGACGAAAAGTCGTGCTTTACACTTCACTTTTTAGTCTGTTTTACATTGCAGTTAAGGCACTACTCTCGAATAAGTCTATTGAAGGGAGTTTTGTTGACTTACTGTTTTTTATTCCTGCTGTGATCGACTACGCCCGATTTCACACTTTTTCTTAACAAACACTTAGAAAGCCCACTACGGCTTTTATTGAAGAAACTGGTGCTTTTTTGTTGGTTGTTCTGAGCTTTATTTCCTTTGTTTTTTTTAGCTCATTTGAAGGAAGCCTACTTGGCGACTCTCATGACAATTAGCCTGACGGCTAGATGGTAAAATAACAACCTGGCAGCGGCTTGGCGGAAAACAGCCTTGGTCGGCGGCTAGATGGAAACGACCTGGCAGCGGCTAGATGGAAACGACCTCGATTCGAGCTCTGAGGAGCTTTAAATAATCGTGCGACTTTTGCCGGTAATATCACGACGCTCCAATCAAAACTGCGGATCAAACATTTCACCAATCGCGGCCTGGCGGTAGGTTCGGTCCGGAACCCGCATAACACAGTATATACCGAACGTCCTGGAACTTCTGTTTAATATACCGTTCGATACAAAAATGAAAATAAGTACAATTTGAAATGGAAAAATCAGTAACATTACATGGTCTTAAAATCTAGGAAAAAATGAATGTTACAATATATATATATATATATATATATATATATATATATATATATATATATATATATATATATATATATATATATATACATATATACACTCCTGGACAAAATTAACGCAACAATATATTAACTCATACAAATCTCTATAATGAAATAATTTTAATAATTTTTTATGAACATTGGTTACACTAAAAGTTAGAAAAAACTTATTCGGATACTTTAAATGTGAATTAGCTACCAAATTTCTCTATAAGATTCAAATTAAAATTATTCTTAAGACCTAATAACAAAATCGTTGAAATTATGTAATAATGAAAAAAATAAACTGGGACACTAGTAGCAAAATTAATGGTGTAACTGGGACACTAGTAGCGTGTGTTGTCTCCTTTACTTCGGATGATAGCGTTTATGCGCCTATGCATGCTTCTAATTAAATTTTGTACCAAATCTAGAGGAATTTGCTCCCATTCTGTGATAAATGCATTTTCAAGTTCCCTCAGGTTTCTAGGTGCAGGTATATGACGTTTCACATTTTTCTTAAGGTGATCCCATACATGTTTCTACCGGATTCAGATCCGGGCTTTTTGGTGGCCATTGCATAATCGGTATATCAACTTGATTAAGATAATCGAGTACCTCCCTAGCCACGTGAGGTGGAGCGTTATCTTGCATAAACAGGAAATTGGGAGCCACAAAATGACCGAAAGGCATCACATGTTCTGTTATAATATTCTCAAGATAGTAGTCAGCATTCATGGATCTCATACGGACAGGAACTAACTCTGTGCGAGCATCAAAGCAGATGCCACCCCAGAACATAACAGAGCCACCGCCGAATGGAATCCTTGCAGAGATATTGCAAGGAGCAAACCTCTCTCCTGGTCTTCGCCATACTCGCTCACGACCATCTGGATATTTTAGACTAACCTAGTTTCATCTGTGAAGAAAACTTGTTTCCAATCATCCACAGACCAGTTTTCGTGATTTCGAGCAAAACGTAACCTGGTAACTCTGTTCTCTCTAGTAAGCAAGGGCGCAGTGGCTGGTCTCCTACTGTTTAATTCAGCTTCATTTAACCGTCTTCTAACTGTTTTAGAAAAAATTATGACACTGCGAACAGCTTCGAGTTCGTTTCTTATTATATAAACTAGTGACAGTCCTGTTTCTTA
>CM032446.1:251468479-251565979 GCA_019049505.1 Pachyrhynchus sulphureomaculatus | reverse complement strand
ATTGTTTTATATTTCAATATTTTAATGCCTTGACAAAAGAGAATAGTGTTTTAATATAGGTGTATTAATTTTGTAGTTACTCCTGAAGAAGTTATCAAACGATAACGAAATATTGAGTTTTAAAGAAGAAAAGAGTTTTATTTACAGTCCAGACCGATTCCCGATAATCATATGTAATATATATATATATATATATATATATATATATATATATATATATATATATATATAAGATTGACGTACGGTCGATAACATATCACCAAAATCTTATATATATATATATATATATATATATATATAATATATATATATATATATATATATATATAATTAGATAGATGCAATTTTTAGTTGGATAAATATGAGACAATAAAGTCCTGATGTTTTCCTGTGTAATATGTGCCGCTTATATTTTATGTACTATTATTGCACATCGCTACAGTGAACTGAATATTGTCAAAAATAAGCTAAATTAAACAAAACTAAATAAGCGTTATTTTTCCATTGTTTTTTTGAGACTTGGAGAGTTTATGAATTCTCTAAATTTCCTAAACTAACCTGTCATGGAACTCTTTACAGAAATTTTTTTTTTTCAAAAAGCGACCTCCTATAAACACCGAAATCAGCTGAATAATGAAGACCTTAGCGTAAATATTGTACTAAATTTAAAAACCTACTGATTCGGAAAACCTCTACAGATTGTTCTTCTTTTTCTTCTTCGACTTATTTTTAGGTCTAAGACCTGTTTTTTGGTATCGTCTATTATTCAACCGTTTTCTTGTGAGGTTGACTGCCAGCCATCTCTCTAGCGTTTTGGTGGTCTGCTTGGTGGTCTTCTGGTCTCCAGTTTTCCATTCCGTGCGATCTTGACTAGTCTGTCATAGGTTTAGGTGTTCGTTCCACATCCTACGTCTTTTTCTTGTCCATCTTACAATGTCTTTTGTTGGGCATTCCGTTCTTATTGTTTCATTCCATATCCTGGTTTGTAGTTGTTGTCTTTGTGGTGTTTGATCTAGTTTCGGCTGTGTAAGTATAGGTCTGATGCATGTTTTATAGATGAGTGATTTACTTTTTGTTGTCATGTTTTTGTTTTTCCACACAATATCCCGTAGGCATCCGGATATTTGATTTGCTTCTGTTACTTGATCTCTTACTTCTGTTGTTAGGTTTTCAAAGCTTGAGATCGTCCTCCTAAGTAATTAAACAGCATTACTTGTTCTATAAGCTGGTTGTCTATTATTAACTTACATCTAGTCGGTTCTCTAGAGAGTGTAAGACATTTTGTCTTTTTTACATGGTGTATGTTTCTGCGACTTCTGTGAAACTTTGCAACTGCCTTTATAAGTTGTCTTCAGATTCATCAATTAGCGTGACATCGTCGGCATAACATTCCATACTAATTCTCTTCTTTCCTAAGCGGTATCCATCACTGTCGTCTTTTGTTATCTTGTCCATAGATTGTGCTTGGATTAAAGAAATGATAATGTGTGTCATTTTAACATTTCCAGTTGGACCCGGCGATGATTTTAATGTCAAATGGAGTAATTAAATTTACTGAGTCATTTGATTTATCTTTTACCTTGGCTAGATATTACGAACGCCAGAAATTTGAACAAACAACCATTTACCTTACATTATAGAACCTGAAACACCCCGAGCAAATTAACACAAGCAAAGAAACTATCGTTATGGTGTTTAGTATTACGATATTAATTATTATTATAGTTTTTATGTTCACTTCCATATATTGCACGATATATTTCTTTATAAATCTGCTTCTCATTCAGCTTAAAAGTCTAACATGAGATAAAAAATCCCGAGACTTTTGAAAAAAAAAACGTTTTTGACAAAAATCGATTTTATTCGTCAACATAGTTTCCTTCAATAGCGATACACTTATTCGAGCGAAGTTCCAACATTTAGATGCCTTTCATATAGTACAATCTGTCGAAGTCTCTAAAATTAGCCTCGGTTTCCCATTCGACCTCTCAATTTAAGTCAAATCTCTTTCACTGGAGCCACCTTTTCAAAATTAGAAAGATGCAATAATCGCTGGGTGCCAGATCTGATGAATACGGAGGATGAGGAAGCAATTCATAGCCCAATTGGTCCAATTTTACCAACGATTTTAAGGAGTTCTGAGCTGGTCTATTATCTTGATTAAACAATAGCTTTTTCCTTGACAAGATGCGGTCTTATTTCTTGATTTCACCATAGTCTCCGGTGATTGTTCGCCTCTTCTTAAGATAGACGATTAGTATTATTCCGTGCGTATCTCAAAAAATACTTACCAAAACCTTTCCAGCTGATGTTTGTGTTTTTGGACTCTTCGGTCGGCTTTCATGCGGTTCTAGTCACTCTGTGGCCTGCCTGTTAGACTCAGGCGTGTAGTGGTAGATCCATGCTGCGTCGATTGCTACGAATCGATGCAAGAACTCCTTTGAATTACACCGAAACAGTGCCAATCTTCGACACGTTGCTGTTTTTGCTAGATCGTGTGAGTCAGCGGCAACCATCGAGCACATAGCTTTTTCATATGAGAATATTCATGCAAAATATGCCTCACGCATTCTGTTGATATCTTTACGATGGCAGCTATCTCCCTCACTGTCACTTTGCGGTCATTCGGAAGAATATGGTGGATTTTTTTTGTGTTTTTTTAGTGAGTGCCTTGTAACATTTATTTTTTCTTAGATTTTAAGATCATGTTACGACACTGTTTTTCTTCCTGTAATTTATATTATATTACATTACAGTGTAGGTTAAAACAGTGATTTAAATTTTTGAACAGTGTGGCTCGGCCATGTATAACGTGTTGCTGACCTGACTAGTTTGGTTTGCGTTGATTTTGCATCCCGAAAGTAAGCCATTTTAAAGATTTCACTTTGAAGGAGGGGAAAGGATATATAAACGGCCAGATGGAATTTTTACTGGTTTTTTTCCTGCGGCCATGCCGTGGTGGACTTTTTCCCGCGGCCATGCCGTAATAGACCTTTTCCGCCAGTAGGCCGTAGTGGCTTTTTTCCCCAGCACGCCAGAGTGGTTTTTCTCAGTGACGCAGTAGTGCAGTCGTTTCTAGCTCTCAAGTTTAAGGCCTTTTCCCGTTCTTTAAATATCTTGCTCATCCTCAGGCATTTCGGGTCAAAAAGTGTTTAGCTACCCAAATGAGGTTAGGATGGTAGTAGCTGAGAGAATATTTTTATGAGAATCTCACCGGGAAAGGCCAAGTAGCTTATGGAAAACCCACGAGGAGAAACCAATCAGTAAGTCAGTAGGACACCAGTTTAAATATCTCACTTTCTGTCTACAAATGTGTTTCCAACAACTATTCGACACGTGTAATCCACGAAGTTCATTTCACAAACTTTTAATATCGTGTTTTATAAAGCATTTTATTAAAAAATTTAATAATCCTAATTTGAAGACTATATGCAATAGTATACAGTCTTCTAGCTTAAGGGGTTTTCATTTAGTAGAAGTAATTTTAAAAGTGTAACGAAGGTAGGAATTTTTATTTTGTTGATGTATATATATATATATATATATATATATATATATATATATATATATATATATATATATATATATATATATATATATATATATATACAGGGTGGCCCAAAATTACCGAAGGGGTTTGAGTTCATTATAACTTTTTATTTAAGACATAATTATAATTTTTTTTTTTTTAAATACAGTATATTAATGGAGAATATTTTTAATTTAATTATGAAAAATTATATCTCACAAGTGGTGGTCATTTTCTGCTTCGCATATTCGTGCTCTTTCCAAAACATTTTCCATAACTTTTCGCAAAACTTCAGGTGTTATGTTGTTGATTTCGTCGCGTATATTGTGTTTTTAATTGCTGGATGGTTCTAGGCTTATTAATATAGACTTTTCCTTTCAAATAACCCCAAAGGAAAAAGTCTGGAGCGGTTAAATCCGGTGAACGCGGAGGCCAATTAAAATCGCTTGTACGCGAAATAATTCGTTCACCAAAGATGTCGCGTAAAAGAGCCATTGTGTCCCTCGCAGTGTGCGCTGTGGCTCCATCCTGTTGGAACCATACTTGCGGATGGTTTTCCACGGCTGGCCTTAAAAAATTTTCCAATATTGTCCGATATCGAACACCAGTGATGGAAACGACGACACCGTGTTCATTTTCAAAAAAATATGGGCCAATTATCCTTTCCGACGAAACACCGCACCAAACAGTACACTTAAGTGGGTGTAATTGTCGCTGTTGAACTACTCTTGGATTTTCCGTAGCCCATATCCTGCAGTTTTGCCTATTAACGAACCCATTTAATTGGAAATGGGCTTCGTCGCTCATAATTAAATTATGAATAAAATAATGATTTTCTTCTGCTTTTTGCCGGAAATAAATTGCATAATCAAGTCGTTGTTGGTAATCTGTCGGTTTCAATTCTTGGACAAGCTGAATTTTGTACGGAAAGATTCTTATTGTATGCAAAATTCTCTGCAGCGACTCTCGTGAGAGGCCAAGTTGTGTCGAACGTCTCCTGGTTGATGTTTCTCCATCTTCCCGAATACTCTCCTGTACCCGTTCAATATTGTCATCCGTGTGCACCGTTCGTCGTCTGCCGGCACCAGGAAGGTACCTTACTGCCCCTTGTTGTCGAAAATTTGCAACCAGACGGTTTATTGTTGTCTCTGAGGGTCCAACCCGCACATTAAAATAACGACGATATGCGCGCTGAGTCAAAACAATGGACCGTTGATTTGAGAAATAAAGTTCAACGATTTGGGCACGTTGTTCAATTGTGTACTGTTCCATTTTAAATTCCCCAAGTCTTCTTTACAAAATACTGAAAGGAAATAAAAAACAAAATTATAATAAAAAAGTTATAAGGAATTCAACCCCTTCGGTAATTTTGAGCCACCTGTATATATATACCTTTCTATATTTAAATTTAGCATTTCACTGAACTACCCGCTTTATCTTTCAGGACGCAACGGTTGCACCCAATTCAATTTTATTTCAACAACTAATTAACTCTTCAGTATTTCTTCATTTTTAGAGCTGAAGTTAGATTCTTTTTATTCTAAAATGAATGGTGCCCAAAAACAGTACAACCAAATTTTTAAACAACTATAGAGGCTATTTTCAAAAAACGTACAAAAATTATCTCTTATTTATAATCTCTCCAAACAAAATGAGCTAGCTTATATCTAAATTTTTGCTCTACGAGGCTGGTTTGAAAAGTCCGAGAGATGGCACCACCGGCGCGTATCGAGATCATGTTTAGTTAGTAGCATCTCTTGAATGAACGCACACCAAGTTTCAGCCATATTGGTCTATATCTTTGTGTTTGGCATTCGTGTGAATCAAGGAAGTCGAGTGATTTTCAAGAAATGGACGAAAAAGAATTTCGTGTGGTGATTAAACATTACTTTATGAAAGGCAAAACGCCTCAGGAGACTAAAGAGAAACTTGATAAAAATTATCGTGACTCTGCACCTTCGATTAGAATAGTTTATAAGTGGTTTCAAAATTTTCGGACTGGTCATATGGGCAGAAGTGACGCTGAACGTTCTGGACGGCCTGTGGAGGTTACGACTCCAGAAATCATTGATCAAATCCATGATATGGTGATGGATGACAGAAGAGTTAAGGTGCGTGAAATTGCTAGTGCTATGGGCATCTCGACTGAATGGATACATAATATTTTGCATAAACATTTGGACATGAGAAAGCTATCCGCAAGATGGGTGCCGCGATTGCTCACGCTTGACCAAAAACGGAATCGTGTGAAGTGTTGCAAGGATGGTTTGCAGCTGTTCCAGAAGAATCCGGAGGACTTTAAGCGTCGTTTCGTCACTGTGGATGAAACATGGATACATTACTATACTCCTGAGACCAAACAACAATCTAAACAATGGGTTACCAAGGGGGAATCTGCACCGACCGTTCCTTCGGCCGGAAAGGTTATGGCGACTGTCTTTTGGGATTCGCAAGGGATAATCCTAATCGACTATCTCGAAAAGGGTAAAACTATTACAGGTGAATATTATTCGTCGTTATTAGACCGTTTGAAAACCGAGCTGCAAGAAAAACGCCCGCGATTTTCCATCACGACAACGCACCAGCACACACCTCAGCAGTTGTGGTCGCAAAATTAATGGAAATAGGATTCCAACTCGTTTCACATCTCCCCTATTCTCCAGACTTGGCTCCCTCGGACTACTATTTGTTCCCCAATTTGAAGAAATGGCTGGCGGGACAAAGATTTTATTCAAACGAGGAGGTGATTGCAGACACTAATGGATATTTTGCAGACTTGGACAAATCCTATTATTCGGAAGGGATCAACAAACTAGAACATCGTTGGACGAAGTGTATAAGCTTAAAAGGAGACTATGTCGAAAAATAAAAAAGGTTTACCCCAAACACATAAGTAGTTTTTATTTTTGCACGGACTTTTCAAACCAGCCTCGTATCAGTACTAAATATCCACTCAATCCATTCTCAAAAATTAAGATATACATAAGGGGCTAATAACGGCTTCTATTTAAAAAATGAAATACTTATTAAAAATAAAGAAGGTTTGGGGCTCTACAAAACAGCACTCTAACGTGAGGCTATAAAAAAGGCCCCGCCTTTAGAGGATATAGGCTCATTTAGACCAATAGACAAAATGTCATGAAAATTGTACATGAATCTTCTGAGAGTTGACACTAACTGAAAATTATGTGGTACTTTTTGTTTGTGCTGCCGTCTCTCGAAAAGTTTTCGAGTCCCCATGAAAATACTATGTAATTTATTTATTGGTGTAACCTTACAAATTGTACACCGAATTTCAAATAATTTAATAGAACGTTGTTAATTAATATAACACATGGGCTGAAAAGTCCCGGGCCTAACACATAGATGGCGCTAGTTTTATTGCAGTCACCTTTTTTTTCAGTTAATACTAACCTTCAAAAGACAGCTGTTAAAATTTCATGATATTCTATTCATTAGTTTGTGAGTTATTGTGCTAAGAGTGACGCTACTTTTGTTATTTTCAAAACAATGGATCAAAAACAATTTCGTGTTTTAATTTTACACTGCTTCTTGATGGGAAAAAATACCGTTCAAGCGAAGCAATGGCTTGAAAAGTGTTATGGGGACTCCGCTCCATCAGAAACAACAATAAAACGTTGGTTTGCTGACTTCTAACGTGGTCGTAGAGACACCGATGATGCAGAACGCAGTGGACGTCCAAATGAGGCGGTAACACCAAAAACATCAAAAAAATCCATAAAATCGTTTTGAATGATCGAAAAGTGAAGTTGCGTGAGTTAGCTGACATCGTAAAGATATCAAAAGAACGTGTTGGCTTTATATTGCATGAGCATTTGACTATGAGAAAGCTCTGTTCAAAGTGGGTGCCGCGTTTGCTCACTGTTTATCAAAAACAAGAACGTGTTGATGATTCTGAGCAGTGTTTGGCCATTGTTAGAGCGGCGCTGGAATGATTGCTTTGCTCTTGATGGAGATTACGTTGATGAATAAAGCTAATTTTGAACCAAAAAAACCGTGTTTTCTTTGTTAGGCCCGGGACTTTTCAGCCCATGTGTTAGAGTATATAATTTTCACATTTAAAGTGTTTGTTTTACAAAGGGTAAAAGCAAAATAATTTCAGCCAATGCTTCAGGTCAAATAAAGTTTCAATTAAATTTGTTACAAAGCGATAATTTTTAAAGCCAAATATAAATTTATTGCACATAACTAGTCAAATGGAAATTCGCAACGTAATTAAAATTTACAAAAGCCTCCGGGAGAATAGAAATAACACACATGCAATGTTGATAAAAAAAATGGTACTTTACCAGGGCTACTATTAAATATTTGACATGCTAATAATTGTTTGTCAAATTAAATTTAATATTTTATTAACTTACAGAATATATAGAACTAGCTTTTACCCGCGACTTCGCGCGCGTAGATAATGAGGTAATATAACTACTGATTTTTATTGGAAGAATGTGATTTTGCAGCACTCGATTGGGTGGAAACACTGTGATGTTTCTTAGTGCAATTTTTTTTTATGGGTCTAGCACACGTGGTACAGGGAAGTCCCTAAAGCGCTACAGAAGCGACACGTGTGTGGAGAAAGCGATTCACGTTGTTCTTAAATCGCTGTAAATTGTACTCGTTGCGAAACACAGTCCTGGACAAATTATTCTAAAGGGATGATGTTCTCCATATAAATGACTGCTTGAACAGCGTTGTACGAGGAGTAACAAGCTGAACCTCATACAGATGTGAAGTATTAGCGTGACGTATACTTCTAACTTGCACCGCTCTAAGAGGAATTAAACGGGGCACATCCTTCGAACACTTTCCATGAAAATACTTGTAGAATAGGCTCAAGTCGCCAACCGTTCTTCGATGTTCCAGCGAATCAAGGCCACCTGTCAGTTCCGGATCTCCAATCAGACGAACAGCTCTTCTCTGAATGGAATTCAACAAATGCAGTGTATATTTGGGAGCGGAGCCCCAAACATGGAAGCAGTATTGCATAGTTGGTCGAATTTGAGCTTTGTAAAGAATTAACAGTTGTTGTGAAGTGTAAAGCTTTCTGGTTCGAAATAATATTCCCAACTTCTGAGAAGCTCTCCTTGCTATGTCTGCAACATGTTCATGCCAGGACATATTTGCTCCCAAATTAACGCCCAGCAAATTGAGTGACGATGTTAGAGGAATGGAGTGCCCCGACATAACTATGTCGGGTTCATCAACGTTAATTTTTTTAGAAAAAACTGCCGCCTGGGTTTTTGTAGCGTTAAATTCCACTTGGTTACTGTCACCCCAAGATAGAATTTCTTACAGGTCTTTGTTAAGTTGAATGACTTCCTGCTGTCTGCGGATATTCGTCTGAGTAGCCAATGTCCGAGCGTTCAAAGTGAATGAAGAGATAAGTGTACTGTCATCTGCAAAGCTGTAGATTGGATTATTGGTCTTTTCCAGCAGATCGTTAATATAAATGAGAAAGAGAGTAGGAGACAGTATGGGGCCCTGGGGTACACCGGCGTTGGTGTGAAGGTGTTAGAAAGAAATCCGTCGACTGCCACTCGCAAAGAACGCTCTCTGAGGAAACATGAGAGCCACAAACAGAACTTTTCAGACATACCATAAGAACGTAACTTAGCGAACAGCCCATCGTGCCAAACACGGTCGAATGCCTTGGATATGTAACCGCTCGAGATTCTCCGAAGTGTTCAATTGCGTTGTTCAGGGTCAAGCAGTTGTTGAAAGCAGTGCGATTGGTCGGTAGTTATTTGACAAGGTCTTCTTGACTTTTTTAGGTATTGGCTGAACTGTAGCACATTTCCAGCAGGAAGGAAATATTCCCTTTCTGTAAGATAGGTTGAAAAGTCTACAGAAAACTGGTGTTAGTTCCCTCGCACAGTTTTTGAGAACTATGGCAGGTATTCCGTCAACGCCAGAAGCCTTTTTGGTGTCTAGCTTCATAAATTATAAATTACGTTTTTGTTTGTTTATGTGGCGGCGACAAAATAACTAACGCGAGCTTACACGCGAGCAAACCACATAAGATTGGCCGTGGGAGAAACAATCTGCGCCACCTACTACTAAAACTATGGAATTATACAAATAAATCTAATCAAGAAATGTTTAAGGTGAGCTCAGTGCGACGGAGTGATAGGGATGACCCATTATGAATCGCGACACTATGATTGGATTTTTGCGTTTTAACATTGATAGGGTACGGACGTGTCAATTAGAACTACATACAAAATTTTGATCCCGATTGTAACTTCAGCGAAGTGATATTACAATAAATATGAAAAACCTGTCTAATTATTTTTATTTTATAATATTTATAGTTCTAAGTTAAAAAAATACTATACAGGGTGGAAATTGAATAAGATACCAATATTTAAATAGAGAAACACATGAACCAAACATTGACAAAAATGCTTCTCAGAAATATTTTTTCTTAAATTAGAAGAAAAACCATGAAATGTGAATTTCCTCTAATTAAAGGCATAATATTTCTCAAATGTATTTGATCCTTATTATTGTATCTATCAATTAGTGCCATTAAAGACAGGGTCACTTATTTGTTGTCATTTAGGCCAGTTTGATACCCTGTTCAAGCAAGCGGTTTTTTAAAAATGCATTTTTAAAAATAATGAAATATTTCTTTCGCATAAAATTTGCTCAATATTTCAAGTACTTTCCCTCCACCGACCGCTTAAAATTTCCACCCTGTAAGTATATAAACTTTGCAACTTAGTAGGCTATTTTTTTTTAAAAAAAAATATGCTAATTATTTTTGGAATAAGAATATTTATTCAAAGTTTCAACAAAAATATTTCTTTACATACAAACTCCGTCAGTTTCTATGCCTGTTTCGTATTTTTTCAGGTAGATCCCTGAAAATTAGATACATTTTGATAAATCAACCCTTAGATCAGTCAAAACGTATTTTTGTATTACTTACTTTCGAATAGTATACAAAAAAGTTTCAAAATCGTACCTTGAAAAAATAATTAATGTTTCACCATATAAACTTTGCCACCCACGTTCACCCTCTTAGGAGATGAATTTTCCAAAGTAAAGAAACGTGTTATTTTATTTCTTTTGAAGAGTATATTTACAAAGTGTCATCGTCGTAACTTTAAAAAAAAAAATTCTTCATACAAACTTTACCACCCCTTTTCACCCCTTTAGGAATGAAATTTCAAAAAATCACTCCTTAGTGCACCCCTCGGGTACTCAAAGAATATTTCCTCCAAATTTCAAATCTCTAGGTTCACCAGTCTAGACTGTGCGTTGTCTGTTAGTCAGTCACGGTACTATTTTATAGGTATAGATTTATGTGTTTATTTGGGAAGAGACTGACGACGACCAGGTGGAACCAGATGGCGAAGCAGAGCTGTTAAATGAAGAAGAGAATATATCTCAAGAAGAAGTACATGAACCAATGAAAAATAAAGAATAGGGAAGCTGCCGGGCCTGATGACATCACCAACGACATGTTCAAGTATAGAGATATTGAAATAGAAAAAAAAACAACAACCTTACTTTAGAAGATAACACAGCCCCACAAAAAAAAAAGTGGGGTATACTTTTGATGCGATATATCAGATCCGTAGTATTTTTGCCCGCTGATCACGAATCTGACGTCAGAATATCGCCATCACATCTCAATTTTTTTTTCTATCCTCAAAAAATAGGTAAAAATTAGTAAAAATTAAGAAAAATATACTCCTAAAAAATTGATTCAAGCTTTTTCATGAATCCAAAGATGTATTAATATGTATTCGGACACGCTAAGCTAATATTTATCGGTTGGATTGAGCCATACAGTTCTGTTTTCTTTCTAACCTCAATAAATCAGACAGATATAGTGCTTCTCGAATGCAAAAACGAATTCAAATTAAAATTCAACCGATCCTTACAAAATTTGGTACACGGGGATTTTTTGGATCGCTGATCACGAATCTGAGGTTGGATTTGCAAAATTCAAGATGGCAGATGTTTTCGCGCCTTTTCGAACGCCGAGAAAATTCATCGGTCGATTTTTATTCTTCTACCTGCATCCAGGGCACCGCCACGTGGTGACGGTGGGCAACGGTGTTACTCCACTAGCCGGCAGAGTTTCTGGATAACGGCTTAGATGCCGTCATGGCAGGTAGAAGAAAGAGAATTACGATGCAGGGACTCGGAAACCCAGTATCGGCGGTTGGTCAGGGTGGAAAGCGGGCCCGCAGCCGTCGTCATCCAGCGACCGTAGCTCTTCATGTGTGGGTGACTTGGCTCATGTAGAGTATAATGCTACAAGAAAACGGTCTCACGGTACAAGGACTTTTCATAAGTGCGATAAAAACAGTGTCAACACGTATTGAGTAAAATGGGGTCACCGATAACGGATAAGATTAAAACCTTATATAAGGATTGTTTTAACATTGAAATACAGCACCAGGATACAGATTGGGTTCCCCACATCATTTGCAGTTCTTGCAAAATAATGTTGTACATCAATAAGAAGGCGATTAAATATTCCAGACCAGCAATATGGAATAGGCCATACAGTGAAAATGATTGCTACTTTTGTATGAATGTTGTATCTAGGCATAACCGAAAAAATAATAGCACTATTACTTATAACGATGTTTCGACAGTAACAAGACCAACTAAACTAATTCTGCCTCCTGAACCACTTGATGCTGATGTTATGGAAACAAATGATTTCACCTTATCAGTTCATGCCGAAAACATTGAGACTGTCGAAAAAGATTCAAACACTGTTACTAATGAATGTTCTAGTGACAACCTATCATATACTAGTGACACAGATAAAGAATTTCTACCATACAACCGTAAACCAGAACCAATACTCGTATCACAGTCAGAACTTAGTGATCTAGTCAGAGATTTAGGCTTATCCAAAGAAGGTTCAGAGCATCTTGCTTCCTTTTTAAAGAAAAGACATTTACTTAAGCCAGAAGCTACGATTTATTATTATAGAAACAGAGATGAAGAATTTCGAAAATATTTCACAATGGACGAGGAATTGTCACTTTCATATTGTACCGATGTAAAAGGTTTAATGGATGAATTTCAAAATAACTCATACGATCCTGAAGAATGGAGACTGTTCATTGATTCTTCTAAACGGAGCATTAAGGCAGTTTTGCTGCATAATACCAATGTTTACGCTCCCATTCCGATTGCTCATTCCACAGTTATGGAAGAGCAATATGAAAAAATAAAGCAGCTTTTGATAAAAATAAAATATGCTGATCATAACTGGAAAATTTGTGGAGATCTGAAAATTGTAACAATATTGCTTGGCCAACAGTCAGGGTTTATACTTTATCCCTGTTATAAATGTCTGTGGAATAGCAGAGACAGGGAACGTCATTATAAAAAAAAAAATTTGGCCAACAAGAGAATCGTTCACTCCTGGTGAAAATAATGTATTGTTTCCACCATTGGTAGATCCAGGAAAAGTTCTTATTCCCCCGCTTCACATTAAGCTTGGAGTTATGAAGCAATTCACGAGAGTATTAGATACAAACGGCCCATGTTTCAAATACTTGCATAAAAAATTTCCGAAATTTTCTGAAGCTTAAATTAAGGCAGGCGTATTTGACGGGCCACAAATAAGAAAATTGTTTCAAGATTCATTATTTGTTACTAAAATGAATAAAGTTGAAAAAGCTGCTTGGCTTAGTTTTAAAGAAGTCGCAACAAACTTTTTGGGAAATAATAAAAGTCCTAAGTACAAAGAAATAGTCGAGAAAATGGTAAAAAATTTTCAAACATTAGGTTGCTTAATGAATCTAAAATTACATTTCCTGGACTCCCACATCTATGATTTCCCAGATAATCTTGGTGACTACAGTGAGGAGTAAGGGGAACGTTTTCACCAAGATCTGAAAATCATAGAAAATCGGTATCAAGGACGATGACCATATGCTAGCGGACTATTGCTGGTCGCTAAAAAGAGAAACAAGTCCTCAAAAGCGTTTGGGCAGAAAGCCTTTGAATAGGTCATTCGCGGAAAAAAGAACAAGATACAGCCAAAAAAAGGAAAGTTAGGCGCGGGTCTAACCTTCGCAATTCTAGGGCTTAAGGGTCTACTATTTGAGAGTATATGGTTTAAAAGTCCTGGTTTTGAGTTTATTGGGTCTCATTTTTAAAGTTACAGGGTTATTGAGGTCTATTTTTTGAGGTTACAGGGTGTGGGAGTCTAAGGTTTCAGGGTTTAGGGTTTAAGAGTATCAGGTTTGAGGATTCCCCAACTGTATACCAAATTTGGTAGGAATCGGTTGGTTTTCAAAAATTTTTGTCCGCCATCTTGGATCCGCCATTTTGAATTTTGCAAATCTGACCTCAGATTCATGATCAGCAACCCAAAAAACCCCCGTGTACCAAATTTGGTAAGAATCGGTTGAATTTTAATTTGAATTCGTTTTTGCATTCGAGAAGCACTATATCTGTCTGATTTATTGAGGTTAGAAAGAAAACAGAACTGTATGGCTTAATCCAACCGATGAATATTAGCTTAGCGTGTCCGAATACATATTAATACATCTTTGGATTCATGAAAAGCTTGAATCAATTTTTTAGAAGTATATTTTTCTTAATTTTTACTAATTTTTACCTATTTTTTGAGGTTAGAAAAAAAATTGAGATGTGATGGCGATATTCTAATGTCAGATTCGTGATCAGCGGGCAAAAATACTACGGATCTGATATATCGCATCAAAAGTATACCCCACTTTTTTTTTGTGGGGCTGTGTAATCATAAGCCAAAAAATTCCTGAAGATTGGAGGAGCAGTATTACGATCTCAATATGCAAAAAGGAAATAAAAACGATTCCAAGAACTATAGAGCCATTACCCTGCTAAATAGCACTAGTAAATAATTACTAACCAAGATCGTGACTGCAAAAATAATAAAATAAGATCAAAATAAGCGAGGAACAGCAGCAAAAATTTAGAAAAAAAAATAGATCGATAGTGGATGATATATTGGAATTCAATAAACTTCTGTTTCTGTACTTAGATGACCTAAAAAAAAGCATTCGATAAGGTACGGTTAATAGACGTGTTACAAATTCTACGAGATTATGACTTCAAAAATACCTCCATTAAAGTGATAGAACAGCTCAATAAAAACAATATGAGACGTATAAAAATACAGCGAGGACTAACAGAAGAAGTACCAATATCATCTGAAATTCGACAAGGTGATAGTCCAACACTTGTTAATTTAATAATGGACAAGATAATAAATAGTATCAATGGGGTCAACAGCACATACCAAACGGGACGAAAAACTCTAAACACATTGTGTTTTGCGGATGATGTAATATTAACAGCAGAAAATGAAAATGGCTTCCTTCACAGGATTTTTCACATTGTATAGTTACTTGGCAACGCTCAAAAATCACTCTCGACATGATGTAAGACATCTTATATTCACAGTATAATAAATGGCGCTCCCTATAATTTACAACAAAGCTGTGAGCTGATTTCGATGTTTCATCTCAGAGAACCTCTTAGCACCGAATCTTGTATAAATAGTACAATTATTAAGAAAACTACTTAAGAAAAACTAAAATAAAAGTATAACTTTGACACCCTGTATCTCAAAAATTACGAATTTTTGGGATAAGGTAAATTGGGTTAAATGTGTACGCGGTATACTGGGACAACCTGTATAGAACCGTGATAAGACCGGTTCTAAAGTATGCAGCAAATACATCTAAAAGAAAAAGCCCCATGACAGCTACATAAATTAAAACATTGCACCCTATCAAAGGAATAACCCTGGTTGAATGAGGGCAGGTTATATGATTACAAAATTATATGATAAACAAAGTCTTCAAACAACGAATACATAACTTTTACAATACCATAATACATAAAAAACCAACTAACAACAGCCATAATACATATATTGCTTTACCGTTTTTAAATGGACTCTCCCAACCACTCAAAAAACTCTTTGAAAACTACAAATGCAGTTATGTCACAAATCATATAATCTGCTCTCATCCAATTTTTCCAGGCTTAAAACCAAAACCCCAAATAATAAAAAAAGTAACATAGTCTACGAAATGAAACGTAATAACTGCGAAGGAATATATGTGGGGCAGACAAGCCAATACCTAAAAAAGAGAATCAAAGGCCATAAATACGACAAAAAAAACAGTACAGCTCCTACAAATCGTGAAATGAATAAAAGTCATAACTTTGATTTCAAAAACATCAAAATTATCAAAACCAAAATAAATGCAAATAAAGGAGAAATACTGGAATCTATACACATACAGATGACACCCACTGCAATGAACGAAAAAACAGAGGTAAATAATCTACCTACCAGTCATATAAAGTCCTTCACGTTAAGTGGTTGTTTGTAGAATGTAAAAATGTTTTTTTGACAATAATTAAAAATTAACACCCCAATACAGTGAACTACTTTCTAAAGTAAGGTCCTCATTAATTTATACAGTTAAGTGTTTTAAATTAAAAACCACGAAAAGTTACAAATATTTTAACCCTGAAATACACGACAAACAGATTAATTACTTATCTATATTTAATTCTTCTAATGTCATCTTTTAGAGCAAATTTTGAAGAAAACCTATTCCGAAGGTCAAAACTTCAATAAATATATAGCAAATCCAAGAATAGTTTTAATGATCTAATTCCAAGAATACGTAAATTATATAATATATATATATATATATATATATATATATATATATATATATATATATATATATATATATATATATATATATATATAATATATAATATATATATATATATATATATATATATATATATATATATATATATATATATATATATATATATATATATATATATATATATATAAATATTATATATATAAATATTATATATATAAATATTATATATATATATATATATATATATATATATGATATAATATTTTTTCCAAAAATGGATATCCAAAACACTTTTTGAAAAAACTCATTTACAATTCTAACAATTTTGATGGCCTTACAGAGCAAACTCACAATGTTCTCAGATATAAGAAGTTGCCGTTTGTGCGCGGATTGACAGATTCAGTGGTTTCCATCTTCAAAGATTTCCCACACATTAAAATAGTTAAATATAACAGTCTCAGTAGCCGTACTTTCTCTACCCAACTCAAACAAAAAACCCCTATACTTTATAACACCAATGTAGTTTATAAGTTGTCCTGTTTGGGTTCTATTTGATGTTATATCGGACACACATCGCAGTGGATAAAACAAAGAATAACACAACACAAAAGCGACTGTCGAATAAAAAAGAGATCATGTGCCTTAGTTGACCATGTTTTAAAAACGGGACATCAGTTCGACTTTACCAATGCGGAAGTTTTGGAGAGAGTAAATGATTACAAAGATCGGCTTTTTCTTGAAATGTGTCACATAAACAAACATAAGAACTGTATTAATTATAAGGCAGATACCAGTAAATTAAGTGTAAAATATTGTAATATTTTAAACTTAAATAAAACTAAAAAATTACCAGCCAATAACTGAACCGCCTTGTAAATAACTAAAACACTGTATTTAATAAATAGTTTTTTCATTTTTTGGTCCGATTTCGGCTTTATAGCCTAGAATAGTTCATTTTTAACTGTTTGTCACTATACATAAGTATTTTGCTTGTTTCTGTTCATGTTATGTGTCTGTCTAATGTAGTCGATGTTCTTTTGTTCTTACAAATGTTGTGACCATCTCTTAGTTGGTAAGTTTTAAAATAACTATTTATATAAAAAAATTTCCTGACAGTTTTTTCTAAAAATTATAGTTTCTCCCGTTGAAGTTGAAAAGTACAACGAAATACAGGGAGTTTAACAGCAATCGAGTGTTAATTGTCACACACCGCAAACCTGAAAAAAAAAAGAAGTACGGAACACTTATAAGATCACTTCGGTGTCTGTCTGTCCGTCTGTCAAACCCGATTTTCTCCGAAACTATTTGTCATAGAAAGTTGAAATTTGGTAATAATATAGGAATTGATGGCCTCATCAGAGCCATGTAGTTTTGAAAGTTAAATTTTGACTTAAGGCGGGTGAAATCGGAAGAGAAAAAAATTTTTTTTACTAGATAATCGAGTGTGTGATGTCAAATGAAAGCTTGTGAAAACACGAGTAAAAAATATATACATAATGTAATACTTGCGCGCACTTTTCTTTGTATTATTTTTAAAAAATCGCAAAAAATCTCTGTCCACCCTCCTTATCTCGAAAAGTACTTATCAAAAAATTTTGAAAAAACTCTAGAATATTCTCCACGGGGTGTAGATTGAACGAAAATTATCACGAGTGCATTACCTGTAATAATTTATCTGGTATATAAAAAAAAACAGAAATTTCAAGGTCATCAATTTTTCAGTAAAGATTGGAAATAAACTTTGTTGAAGACTAATTTGGAGTGTATTTTGTGAAGTCACTGATCATTTTATACTTCCTTTACAACATTTTTTATTTTAAAAGCAATCAACGTACGGAACACTAATTGCGCAAGTTCAACTTGCACTTGACGGTTATTTGCTGGTAAAAATTAACACAACAATCTGAAAATTAATTTATCTTTTTCATATGTCAGTTTTAAAATTTATCGAGTATTTGAATAGGAGGCTATCCATATTTTGTTTCGTTGTTTATGACAGAAATCAAAACAATCCGTTTAGATTTACAGTTTTAAAGAATTTTTTAGAAGATAAACAATTTTCTGTAATAATGCGATAGATTTTCTTTAAAAGTAAGCTTATAAATTGTTCCCTTTTTCAAAGTAATACGTTTTTGTGGTAAACTGTTTTATTTTTGACCCCGAAGAATTAGATAAATGAATCGAACAAGGAATTTAACTGAACACGAGGTAGTGCGAGCCTCAGTTTTATTGGACGAGGGATATTGTCAGAGTTATGTTGCCAATTTGTTAGGCAAACATCGTTCCACAATAAGTCGTATGGTAAAACGCTTGAATGAAGTAGGAACTTATTCTAGAAGGCTAGGGCAAGGGGGAAAACGATGCATTAGCGACCTAGATGAACGTTTTATAAGACAATTTGCTCTAAGAAACAGGACTGTCACTAGTTCTATAATAAGAAACGAACTCGAAGCTGTTCGCAATATCACAATTTCTTCTAAAACAGTTAGAAGACGGTTAAATGAAGCTGGATTAAACAGTAGGAGACCAGCCACTGCGCCCTTGCTTACTAGAGAGAACAGAGTTGCCAGGTTACGTTTTTTGCTCGAAATCACGAAAACTGGTCTGTGGATGATTGGAAACAAGTTTTCTTCACAGATGAAACTAGGGTAGTCTAAAACATCCAGATGGTCGTGAGCGAGTATGGCGAAGACCAGGAGAGAGGTTTGCTCCTTACAATATCTCTGCAAGGATTCCATTCGGCGGTGGCTCTGTTATGTTCTGGTTCTGCTTTGATGCTCGCACAGAGTTAGTTCCTGTCCGTACGAGATCGATGAATGCTGACTACTATCTTGAGAATATTGTAATAAAACATGTGATGCCTTTCGATCATTTTGTGGGGCCCAATTTCATGTTTATGCAAGACAACGCTCGACCTCACGTGGCTAGGGAGGTACTCGATTATCTTAATCAAGTTGATATACCGATTACGCAATGGCCCACCAAAAAGCCCGGATCTGAATCCGATAGAATATGTATGGGATCACCTTAAGAAAAATGTGAAACGTCATATACCTGCACCTAGAAACCTGAGGGAACTTGAAAATGCAGTTATCACAGAATGGGAGCAAATTCCTCAAGATTTTATCCAAAATTTAATTAGAAGCATGCCTAGGCGCTGCCATCCGAAGTAGAGGAGGCAACACACGCTACTAGTGTCACAGTTACACCATTAATTTTGCTACTAGTGTGCCAGTTTATTTTTTTCATTATTACATAATTTCAACGATTTTGTTATTAGGTCTTAAGAATAATTTTAATTCGAATCTCATAGAGAAATTTGGTAGCTAATTCACTTTTAAAGTATCCAAATAAGTTTTTTCTAACTTTTAGCGTAACCATGTCCATAAAAAATTATTAAAATTAATTCATTATAGAGATTTGTATGATTTAATATATTGTTGCGTTAATTTTGTTCAGGAGTATATATATATATATATATATATATATATATATATATATATATATATATATATATATATATATATATGTATGTATATATATATTGCTGGGTACAGCTCATTAATTGTACAACATATGTTTGCAAGGGAAGAACCAATTTTTCAATTTTTTTTTTAAAAAATTAATTAAATCATAAATAAAACATCATGAATTGTGAATTATCGTTAATGTTTGCTTTATCATGTGTTTCGATTGTGAGTCAACAAGAGTGTTTTGATGTATAATGTGCACACATCAGAGCTGCAGTATTTCAAAATACTGAAAGCAAATATTGCTTTAACTGATGGTATTTTATGCATCGACATGCACTGTAGTGCTCGCTGAAATAAAATAACATATTTTTTATTCATACAGAAAAAAAAAAAAATTAAATCTTATTTGTATAAACTCTTCCATTTAAATAATATAGTATTTAAATATTTTGCAGGCTTTATTTTATAAACATTTTAATAATACAGATAATGTTTGAAAGACACCAAGTCGGGCTGATGGAGAGTAATTTTATTTATTACCTTGAAATTAGGATAACTGTTTAAAAGATTACAACTTTTACCAATTCATAGTTAGCACAGATGATAGTCTCTATAAATAGAAACAAATATATAATAATCTAATTGATTACAGAACAGTGAAGATAGAACTTTCTCTTAAATCAACCTTAGATGGAGATCAGTTACGAACTTGTCTCACTAACAATTATTTATTTTGCAATAACATCACTAAATTGGCCCACCTACTTCCTCTTGGACCGTATTTACCAAGTCAGAGTCGATCAAGCCACCTCCGAAATCAATGTCATACGAGCGGAGACCCCCAAAACGCCGTCCTCTCACAACCACTTATTTAATATCTTCCGCCGACAGTCGGACCATATCTCCATACTCGTGTACGCCGACGACACCGCCACCACAAAGTCCACCAAAATCATCACAAGCCTCCTCCCGTGCCCCTTAGACTTGTTAGTTCCTTGATTCAAACATTGGCGAATCGAACTGCATCCAGCCAAGATCCAAGCTACTATCTTCACCAAATCTCTCAGATCCATTCCGGACAGCTTCATCCTTCATGGCACCAGACTCCAAGAGACCAACAACATCAAGTATGTGGGCCCTTTTTACAACAAGTGGCTAGTACGGAAGGAACAGGTCACTGTCACTACCATGAAGGCCAACCAGCTCCTAGGCAAGCTCAACCCCTTCTCAACAAGTCCAGTAAATTGTCAGTAAGCGACAACACGGCATGGTGCCAAATGTCAGGTTCTCACAGATTCATTCTCCAACTGGCTTAAAACAAGACCATCAGCATCACTGTAAACACCCCATCGTTTGTTCCTACTAATCAAAATCACCGTGACCTCCAGATGCCAACAAACATGAAATTCATCAGCAACATTCGGCTTAAATTTCTGAAGAGAACCATCCACCACTCCAACTCCACAATCAGAAATGTTTACGAACCTTCGTCCAACGACTGTACTCCCTACCCAAGGCTATTAGATCCTCTTCCCCAGGATTAGTATTAAGTTAGCAATAATTCATGAAATAACTTACGTCTCAGGTTCTTAAGTGTTTATCTCATTTATATAAAACCCTTACTAGTAAGCTAAGTTAATTAGGTTACTGACATGTAATATCTCAACAGTGGTCATTTAATTCAAAAAGGTAGATTAATCCTCTTCAAAACGGCTATAAATCAACTTGGATATTGTGACTTTCAGTCGTTTTTAGTCAGCATTTAGGCATCTAAGGATCCATTCAGTTGATGATGTTCTGAGTTCTAAATCAGAATAAACAATCTGAAAAATACGCTCTGCTATATCTTTCAGCCCAATTCGCCGGTTCTCGAAAATCACTTCATGCACAGCGTCAACATTCTCTCGGGTAGATAAAGAAACGGGTTTTCATCACTCATTCCTCTCTTGAAATTCACAACTTAATTTTTGAAAGTGACATAGGAAAGACAGAGAACAGTCCTTTCAAAAAGAGATTTACTTTTTATCGCCAATCAATATTCGATTATACTAAATTCCTAACTTTTGTCTATCATATCTTCTTTAAAAATTCATTGGAAATAGCACATTAAAATCTGGACAACCAAACTTTATATGTATACTAAATGTTAAACTATATATCCATAATAACCACATTTATTTGTGGCAGTTGAAAGTAGTCTAGACTAACCAGTTATCAGTACTCGTAATATATGAAGAACTAACTTTTCAAGCTCAAAAATTTTACAAAATTAATTTACAAATACTATCTTGACTATTTCGGTTTTCCTGTTTGGCAATAGCAGGACAAATCTTGGGTCTCACACGTCTGCTATGTAACGTGTGTTAAACCTCGTACAGAATAGGCTAGGGAATGCGAGTGATTTAAATGGATCCTAAAGGTCATGTAAGTAATTGTAACTTTTGCCAAATTAATATATAGGGAAGCACATAATCAACAAGTCGACACAGATTTAAACATCCAGTAATACTGTCTGCAAAAAGGCCAGTTCCTCATAGTATATGGAAACCGAAAAATTCTCTGTATTCCTGAATGAGACGATGAAACGGAGTGTAATCTAACTTAAGAACCAAGTACCTCTGAACCTGATTTATTAACACAAGCAGATGATTAATGGTTTGGTATGTGATTTAAATTTATACAAAAAAACAGGCGACAGATCTCGATTTCAGCGTGAGAATTTACTTTCACGTGATATAAAAGTGTGCTATTTCCATGCTAAAGTTAGCTCTGATTTGCAAATTATTAACTGTTTTTACAAAATTTATATCAGGTCTGGGAAAAAGTTCGTGAAGTTTTTCCCGATAGATGGTGTCAATTGTAAATAACTCAAGAAACACAGATCGCAGCGACACCACTAAACGCCCATTTTAAAGGTAACATTTCCAGCGTTACTTTGAGTGTATAAACATCGAAATTGGTGCAGTGGTTGGAAAGTTGTTTGCGTTTGAAAATGGAGAAAAGTAATGAAAAATTGCGCTATATTTTGCAATATTATTACGACAAAGAAAAGAACGCTGCGCAGGCTTGTGAAAAAATGTGTGCTGTGTACGGTGAAGGTACTTTATCAAAATCTACTGCGCGGAAATAGTTCGCTCGCTTTCGTTCTGGTAATTTTGATGTGAAAGATGAGTCATGCACTGGTTGTCCAATCACTGAAAAAGCTGATGAAATTCTTGAAAAGGTCCACCAAGATAAGCATATCAGCAGTGTCGATATTGGTATGGAGCTAGGCAGTGACCACAAAACGGTTTTGAACCATTTAAATAAAACTTGTTACAAAAAGAAGCTCGTTGTATGGGTTCCTCATGAGTTAAGCGCCATAAACATGATAAACCGAATTAACATCTGCGATGCGCTGCTAAAACGCAATGAAATCGAGTCATTTCTGAAACGTGTCATAACCGGTGATGAAAAATGGATCACGTACCACAATCGGAAGCGTAAAAGATCGTGGACATGGGATGGTGAGCCATCACAAGCGTTCACGAAGCCAAGATTGACGCCGGAAAAGGTGATGTTGTGTGTGTGGTGAGACTGGAAGGGAATCGTCCACCATGAGCTACTTCCAGTTGGTCAGACGATTGATTCTCGACTCTACTGTGGATAACTAGAGAAATTACGCCAGGCAATTAAAAGAAAACAGCTCGAATTGATTAATAGGAAAGGTGTTGTCTTCCATCATGACAACGCTCTACCACACACTTCTATGATGACCCGTCAAAAATTGCGAGAGCTTGGTTGGGAAGTTTTGATGCATCCACCGTATAGTCCAGACATAGCACCCTCTGATTATCACTTGTTCCGATCTCTGCAGAACTCTCTTAATGGAATTAGGTTGCTTTCAAAAGAAGCCTGTGAAAACCACTTGATTCAGTTTTTCAACCAGAAACCACAAGAGTTCTTCACCGATGGCATCATGGTTCTACCCGAAAAATGGCGAAATATTGTATATAATAATGGAGCTTACTTGGTTTAAATAAATTCATTTTCACACTATAAGAAAACCAGTTGAATTTTAGTAAAAAGCGCCACTAACTTTTTCCCAGACCTGATATTAAAATATAACTGTTGTTGTTTCAATATCGGCAATTAAAATCGTATTTTGAGCACTAGATGTAGAAATAACCAATTTTTAAAAGTCAGAGAAATCCCTGCTCGTTTAAAAATTTTGTAAATCTAAAAAGTGAAAATTTAAAATTTTGATTAGCAATTTCACCGGCTACGATATACATTTAGTAGTATTACGAAAAGTAAGTATATGTTGTTGAAGGACATTTTATGTTATCCTTTACTTATTTCTTATTTCATTTTCCTTACAACTTCTAAAAAAACCAATTTCTCTTTGATTTATTTAAATTAAATAAAAATATTTATACGAGACATAACGGAGTTCAACAACCTGAGCTGTATAAAAGGTAGATTTAATTTATTTGCCAAAGCTGTTGACTTAGTTCTAAAAAGGCATTTAGGCCGCTTCGAGCGGCTAAAGCTGCTGATCGATATAGGGTTTACGCGCATTGCCGAAACTGACAGTGCTCTGAATGCGTATACACGTGCCCTCCATAGACGTAGTACTGGGTAAATTTAATTATTTTTATTTTTATTTTATTTTATTAATTAACGGGCAATGCCCAATTTTAAAACATTACAATAAAATATCTTAAGACGACAATAAAGTAAAAAAGAAAACTTTAGAATAAGAATGAGGGAAAGAGAAAAAAGAAAATTATAATAATAATAAAAATAGAAACGGAAATAATGACTGTAACAATAAGTAACAAAATGCACTTTATACTCCACACAACTGTCTATAAAACACAGGTCTTCCAGATTGGGATGCTCATTGGCAAGGCGACATGACCTAGATAGAAAATTATTGCATCCGTAGTTGGTCCTGTGGGATGGCACAAAAAAAGTGTGCCTCGAACGGGTCACCCTGGCAGGTACCAATTTTGTCCAGCAGAAAGAGACAATGGTAGTTACTATGAAGAATAATATAAAGCATTTTGAAATCGATAGCAACTCTGCGATCTTGTAAAGTTTGAATGTGAAGCTCAGCTTCTATCTGAGGGTAGGTAAGCTCAGGTCTATTGATCTTAAAGGCAATATATCTCAGGAATTTGTGCTGCACTCTCTCAATGCATTGAACGTGAGTACCATAGCAAGGACTCCATACACTGGAGGAATACTCTAAACGAGCTCTAATCAGTGAGCAGTACAGCTCCTTGATTGCAACTATACTATTAAAGCCCAGTGTAATACGCTTAATAAATCCCAAAAGCTGGAGAGACTTGGAAACGATATTCTGGATATGAGGTATAAAAGTTAATTTTGAGTCACTAATAAGCCCTAGATCTTTCACTTCCGACACTCGTTCAAGAACAGCATCCCCTATCTTGTATGGATAATCTGAGTCCGGGACTTAGCTCCATACCATTGTCATTGCACCAAGATACAAGCTGATTCAAATCTGTCTGAAGTCTGTTACGATCATCAAATATAGACACCTCAATATACAACTTTAAATCATCGGCAAAAAGGAGGACCTCACTATGTGCAAAACGATGAGTCAGGTCATTAATAAATAAGAACAGAAGAGGACCCAAGTGCGATTCCTGAGGAACTCCAGAGGGGACATGTATACTATCTGATAAGTAGTTATTAAAGCGGACAGTCTGTGTACGTCCAGTCAAATAGCAGGCAAGCCAATCCAACAACACTCCTCCAACACCCGCCCTCCTCAACCTGGACAGAACAACAACATGGTTTACCCTGTCAAACGCCTTGGAAAAGTCAGTATAGATCGAATGCACCTGAGTTCCCCTCTCCAAAGCGCCAGACACAAAGTTGACATATGACAGCAGATTCAGATCCGCACTTTTGCCACCCTGAAACCCAAACTGACGGGTACTAATATTGGGAGTTAGCTGAGTAGTCGAGAATTCAGTTATTATGTGTTCGAAAACCTTAGGAATGATTATACATATTTTTTATAAATGCAAAGTGAATATGAATCCTATTTCTCTAGATCGCATTGTTGAACGAACATGTGTATATTTCTTTAATATTATTTTTATGATAGTTCAAGGAACACCCTATCTATTGCCTTGTAAAGGCTTTTTACGAGGACATATTATATTAATGTCCGAATCCTATGAAGACACCTCCCATTGTCGGAAAATCTGTAAATTGTTTAAAACAGATTTTGTTTCAGAAATTAAGTTAAAGAAGTCAAATATTGGGATTTCTAAGATTTTTTTTTGTTTTTTGGTAGTATATTCGTTGTAACATTTACTTTTATTGTCATTGTGTAGCAATTTTTCATTATTTGAATATATCGCATGATTATATCGAATAAAATGCTTTGACATGCCTCTTCTTTATGTGCCGTTATGTCTAATCCTAAAGATCTGTTTGACTGATAGAAAAAAAAGGATATTGTGGTGTAGAGAAAGAAGCTCTATATCCTTATACCAATTTTCGAAAAGTTGAATTACATGTTTTTTTTTTAATTTTATTAAGCTACAACTAGTGATCAAAGACATTGTACGAAAAGTCAGAATGCTAACTAAAAAAAATAATACAGTCCATACGCTGATAAGTAAGATAAAAATTCAAGGAAATGCCAATCATAAGTTAATGGTTATATTTGTAGTTGTAATGTTACAGTATACGTATTCATTATATAAACAGTCAAAATCGGATATATCTTCTAAAAGAATTTTAATAACAATAATAATTATTTTTGCTTTTTTTTAAATTTATGTTTTATACTTGTATAATAAGGTGTCCGTTTCTTTGTGACAGTACATTCTAAATTTTTAAATGAAATGAAACTAATTACTTTGTTATTCGTCATTTATTTTCTATTTATCTGCTACTGCAGTTTCGTAGATTTTCTACATTATCAAGCGTAATACGCCCCTTATACATATCGATATTCTTAATCTCCATTGGCAACCCTATGGCCTCAGCTACTACGCGGACTGTCCGACAGGGAGGACTACCAGAAGTTTCATATAAAAGTATTGTCATTTTTTTTTTAACTAAAGAATCTTTACAGCGACAATTGATGTTTAAAAAAATTAATGTGTTTTTAAAATGTTAGAAAATTACTAACCTAAAGAATATACAAGGATACTTAAGTGGGAAAAAAAAAAACGGAATGACACGCACACGCTAAAAGGCAGATAATCAAACTTTAGTTACATTTATTAATCAGCGAATACCGCTACCATTACTATAGATTTGCGTTTCAAAGAACACGTAGGGTATATTATACAAAGAGCCTATATGTCACTGAAAATGCTTTACCCACATCGACATCTTTTGGAAGAATCTCTCAAGGTAAAATTGGCAGATTCCCTTGTTTTAAGTCACTTTAATTATTGTGATATTATGCATGGACCGTATTTAGATAAAGTAAATTTAAATAGAATTGAAAAAGTGCAAAGGAGCTGCTTACGTTTCATTTATGGTATAAGAAAATTTCAGTCCGTGTCGCACAAATTAAAGGATGCTAAGTGGTTGAATATGCAGGATAGACGTAGACTACATTTTTTGGTAATGTTTCATGTTTTTGTTGTTAATAACTGCCCACCATACCTAACAAATAAAATTATTTATAGAACAGACGTTCATAGGTTGAATTTAAGACTTGGTGGACTTATATCTCCACCACCTCACCGAAAGGTTCTTTTTAAAAGAAGCTTTTCCTACAGTATTTATAAACTTTATAATACCGTACCTGTTGCTTTAAGAACCCTTAAACCTGGGATATTAAAAAGCGGATAAAAAGTATTTTTTAAACCAATTAGTTAATTAGGTTAATTTTTGTCGCATTTCTCTCTCTTTCTCTCCCTCTCTCTCTCTATCTCGTTTAGTTTTATTATTTTCTTTAATTCATGAACATTTATGCTAGATGATGTAGTTTACGTGGGGTTCAATTTTGAACAGTTTTAATTGTTTTCAGCTCTTTTTTTTCTTCTTTTTGTAGCAGAAATATTGAAATGTATATTGTAAAGTGTAATATTAGTGTTGTTTTGCAGAAAAGAGGAAATAAAATTGTTATTATTATTATTTATTAACGGTCAAAGCGCAGTAAAACTACATGTATATATATATATATATATATATATATATATATATATATATATATATATATATATATATTTAATATGTTGTTAATGTCATACTACAGTTTCGACCTCGGCTTGCAACGATGTGTGTAACGATACTGAGTTTGCGCATTGAGCACTATTTTCTTCTTACAGGCATTGGAGAGGACCGAAGTTTGTCTGTGCATCGAAGGAAGATTGAAGCTTAAAACTATGTAGGGGTTAATTTTGACTCATAGAATATTATCTTTGGCATCTCTCACTCACTCAGTATAAGCCTAATTCTGTCCAATGCTGGATGTAGGCTTTCTCCCTGAATTTCCATCTCAATCTATTTGCAGCTGCTGTCATTCATCCAATGCCCGCAACCCTCTATATATCAACCAGCCATCTTGTTTTCGGTCGTCCTACGCTCCGTTTCTATTTTCGTGGTCTCCATTCTAATATTCGCTTGGTTCATCGGTCTACGGTTGTACCTGCTACATGTCCAGCCTATTGCCACTCTCTTTCTGCTACGTGCTATAATATCCTTTTAATTTCTTTTGTTCAAGTATCTTCTTTTTCTACCCTTAAGTTTTATCTCGATCATCTGTCTTTCGTGTGCTCTCTGGATTCGAGCTAGTTTTTGTAATACACTTGATAATGTAGAAAACCTGCGAAACTGCAGTAGCAGATAAATAAAAAATAACAAAGTAATTTGTTTCATTTCATTTAAAAATTTGGGTTTTATATATTTACAATAAAATTTAAAACCAACACTCATGCACATGTTTTAGTTCTCAGTGTGTCTAATAATTCAAAATTATAAATTATTTCTGTAAATTTATTATTTTTGAATAAGAGAGTAGCAACTCTGTAACAAAAAATAACCGGTCAAGTGCAAGTTGAAATTGCACAATTAGTGTTCCGTACGTTTATTGCTTTTAAAATAAAATAAATTGTTACTGTGGTATAAAATGATCAGTGACTTCACAAAATATACCCCAAATGAGTTTTCAACCAAGTTTGTATCCGATCTTTACTGAAAACTGATGACCTTGAAATTTTTGTTTTTTTTTTTATATACCAGATAAATTATTAAAGGTAATGCACTCGTGATAATTTTCATTCAATCTATATCCCGTGGAGAATATTCCAAAATTTTTTTTAAATTTTTTTGATAAGTACTTTTCGAGATAAGGTGGGGGACAGCGATTTTTCGCGATTTTTTTAAAAATAATACAAAGAAAAAATGTGCGCAAGTATTACATTATATATATATATATATATATATATATATATATATATATATAAATATATATATAATATATAATATATATACATATATATATATATATATATATATATATATATATATATATATATATATATATATATATATATATATATATATGTATATATATACATATATATATATATATATATATATATATATATATATATATATATATATATATTTATTGGTCTAGCACACGTGCTGCAGGGAAGTCCCTAAAGCGCTCCAGGAGCGGCACGAGTGCGAAAAAAGCGATTCACGTTGTTCTTGAATCGCTGTAAATTGTACTCGGTGGGAAACACAGCGCTGGGCAAATTATTCCAAAGGGATGACGTTCTCCATATAAAAGATTGCTTGAAAAGCGTTGTACGCGGAGTAACAAGCTGAACCTCATACGGATGCGAAGCACCAGCGCGACGTGTATTTCTAACATGCACCGCTACTAAGCGGGCTACATCCTTCGAACACTTTCCATGAAAATACTTGTAGAACAGACTCAAGTCGCCAACCGTTCTTCGATGTTCCAGCGAATCAAGGCCGCCGGTCAATTCCGGGTCCCCAATCAGACGGACCACTCTTCTCTGAACAGAATCCAACAAATGCAGTGTATGTTTGGGAGCGGAGCCCCAAACGTGGGAGCAGTATTCCATAGTTGGTCGAATTCGGGCTTTGTAAAGAATTAACAGTTGTTGTGGGGTGTAAAGTTTTCTGGTTCTAAATAATATTCCCAACTTTTGAGAAGCTCTCCTTGCTATGCCTGCAACATGTTCATGCCAAGACATATTTGCTCCCAAACTAACGCCCAACAAATTGAGCGACGATGCTAGGGGAATGGAGTGCCCCGACATAACTATGTCGGGTTCAGCAACGTTAACTTTTTTAGAAAAAACTGCCGCTTGGGTTTTTGTAGATTTAAATTCCACTTGGTTACTGTCACCCCAAGATAGAATCTCTTCCAGGTCTTTGTTAAGTTGAACGACCTCCTGCTGTCTGCGGATATTCGCCTGAGCAGCCGATGTCCGAGCGTTCAAGGTGAATGAAGAGACAAGCGTACTGTTATCTGCAAAGCTATAGATTGTATGTCCGGTCTTTTCCAGCAGATCGTTAATGTAAATGAGAAAGAGAGTAGGAGACAGTATAGAGCCCTGGGGCACACTGGCGTTGATAGTGAGGGGGTGTTAGAAAGAAATCCGTCGACCGCCACTCGTAAAGAACGCTCTCTGAGGAAACATGAGAGCCACAAACAGAACCTTTCAGACATACCATAAGAGGGCAACTTAGCCAACAGTCCATCGTGCCAAACACGGTCGAATGCCTTGGATATGTCAAGAGCAACCGCTCGAGATTCTCCAAAGTATTCAATTGCGTTGTTCCAAACATGTGTTACATAAGTCAGAAGATCTCCTGTTGATCTATGTTTACGAAAACCATATTGGTGATCGCTAATAATATTGAATCGTTCAAGATATTTTAGAAGATGCTCATTGATAACCTTTTCCATGACTTTCGATATTATTGAAAGCAGTGCCGGTAGTTATTTGGCAAGGTCTTCTTACCTTTTTTAGGTATCGGCTCAACCTTGGCACATTTCCAGCAGGACGGAAATATTCCTTTCTGTAGGATAGGTTAAAAAGTCTACAGAAAACTGGTGTTAGTTCCCTTGCACAGTTTTTGAGAACTATGGTAGGTATTCCATCAGCGCCAGAAGCCTTCTTGGTGTCTAGCTTCATTAAAATACGCTTTATGATGCGCTGTCTGAAGACAACATCGGACATCCTTGACTGCAATATGGAAATAGTAGGTGGTGTTTTTCCTTGGAAATCGACAGTAGAATGTGAAGCAAAGAGTTCAGCCAACAAGTTCGCTCTCTCAACAGGTGTGGTTGCAATGGAATTATCTGGCCGTGTGAGTGGTGGTATGGTGGATTTGGTAAAATTTTGACTAACTGCCTTAGCGACTGCCCAAAAGGACCTGGAATTGTTGGGACAAGCGAGAAGTATATATATATATATATATATATATATAATATATATATATATATATATATATATATATATATATAATATTATAAGTTTATTCATGCGATTTATTTAAATCATTCAACGTGAATCCTGATAACGTTTTCTTCTTTTTTTTGCCCATTTTATAACATCCAGGTACACTTTTCCTATATTCTTTGACCTGCTGACTTCGACAAGTTATGGCCATATTTTAGCCACTTTTTCGTTAGAAATAGCCGTAAATTAAAAATGGTGTATTTAAAGATATTAATCTTACAGCCAATGTATATGTCCATGTAAGATTAATATCTTTAAATACACTATTTTTAATTTATGGCCATTTCTGACCAAAAAGTGGCTAAAATCTGACCATAACTTGGAAGCGATATCCTAATAGGTAGATAAAAATTCGAAGTCAGCAGGTCAAAGAACATAAGAAAAGTACCTGGACGTTATAAGATATAAAATAGGCAAAAAATGGCCATTATATAAAAGAGTAAAACATTGCCTGCATTCACGATGAATAATTCAATATATCACATAGATAAACTTATAACACGCTACATTATATATTGATTTTTGGCGCTTTTTACGGCAATTTAGCTCAATTTTTTTTTGCTCAAAAATTTGCATATTGAGCTGTAAAAAAAGGTTTCTAGAAAAGTTAATTGTTTCTAGAGTTCCAAGGAACGATTTAAATCGAGTCTAATGAGGTCACTGTTAAAAAAAAATTCTCAATTATATTTATATATATATATATATATATATATATATATATATATATATATATATGTATATATATATATATATATATATATATATATATATATATATATATATATATATATATTTTACTCGTGTTTTCACAAGCTTTCATTTGACACCACACTCGATGACCTAGTAAAAATTTTTTTTTTCACTTCCGATTTCCCCCCAAAAACTAACCCCTTAAGTCAAAATTTGACTTTTAAAACTACAAAGCTCTGATGAGGCCATCAATTCCTATATTAGTACCAAATTTCAACTTTCTACGTCAAACAGTTTCGGAGAAAATCGGGTGTGACAGATAGACAGACACCGAAGTGCACTTATAGGTGTTCCGTACGGAACACTAAAAAAAATATTTTATACTTTTGCTACTTCTTATTGGGTGCAAACGTTTCAGTTATATTTTTATTCATATTAAACACATGGTAAACACATTTATAAAGAAGTTAAACAAAGGTATTTAAAAATATATTACTAGAGTTCAAATTATTTATTTCAGCCATTCTAAACAATACTAAAAATTGGAACATAAAGCTCGAATTATGGTGCTTATAAATATTTTTCTAATATATACTTTCATTACATATCTTATAATATATAAATTACATCATCTCGCTTTTGAATTTTTTCCTTCCCATTGATTTTTCCATGTAAATATCCTTTAATTTTCAGTAGATACGCCAATGATATTATTTAAGAGGAACATCCGAAATGTCAGGCGGGAAGTTCCAGCAATTGAAAAGTTTAATATTGGATTTTTTTGTGTATATCTAACAAAAAACACCTACTGGCATTTTGGAATAAAATCAGAATATATTGAATTTGACGTATAATATTTAAAGATCAAACGTGTTTCGCAAATAATATATTACAAGATATTGATTTTCTGTGATCTCTGTAACTTTATCGAAACTAAAATTAAGTTTGAAACAATTGGAAATAAATAATTCTTATTTTAGAGTTCTTCTTAATTTTCTGATGCCAGCAATAAAATGTTATTGAAATGTAATTATTCCACAATATTTAAAATTTGATAAACACTTAAAAAGTAGTAGTAGTTTTAAAATTACTTAAATACTGAGGCAAAACTTAAAACTGTCTATTCTATTATTTGAAGTGAAATAGATTACTGTGATAACCAAAACTGAGAGAGACGCCCACATGTGTATAATGGCTCAAAATTTTTAATAAAATGCCTACTTTCGAACACTAAGTGGCTTTTTGAAAAATTTAATATGACGGACGCAATATGGCGACTAAACTCATAATGTTTAAACAAAAAAAAATGTATTTTTATATCAAAAAAAAAATGTCTTTTTATATCAAAAACGAATAACGTCAAAAAAAATTCTAAAGATTCATACTCGGGGGGGTTTCCAAGGGTACTGAATTCATTTATGTGGTTAATTTTTGATTTTGCACCCTTGCAAGGGTTGATAACAGGAGTTGAGGGAGACTAATTATCAATATTTGTAAAAATTTAGTTCTACGGATTGGGGAATGAAAATTTAAGGTTTTTTTGCTTTTAATTATATTTTTAAGGGCAGTTTTTTCAAATTTAAACCCCTTGTAAAGGTGAAAAATAGAGGTTGAGGTGAAATATTGACATGATTTGTTTTTAATGTTTCTGAAATTAAAAATTTCTTAAAGGTAAACAGGAGCTAAATTATTACATAATTAGGAATTTTTTTATTGGAAATTAAGAACTCGTTCTCTGTTTTGACAAGGTTAACCATACCTTTTTTCAACATTTATAACATAGATGATTATTAACCGCACTGGTGTCATTTATTTCATGTATTGAGTTTTATTACCGATTGTGAACGCGATTTTTAGATAATAGGTTAATTATCGCCCAATCGACCATTCTTGGACGAGTTTTTACTTTCAAAATTTTGGGCAAAAATTTTTTTAAGTAATTTCTCATACAACTTTATAATTTATTGAATCACATTTCAAAAAACGAACGTCTTAAGTTTATTTCTCTGTACCTTGTTTGCATTTTTAGAATCCAGAAGAAGCTATCATTAGGCAGCGAAAGCTCGATAAAAAAAAAAGCAAATAGATCTTTGATTGCTCATCTCTTCTCCTTATAAGGGCGTTTCCCAGTAGTTAAACTTCCGATGGTTTATTATATATATATATATATATATATATATATATATATATATATATATATATATATATATATATATATATATACATATATATTTATATATATAGGGTAAAGAAAAGTGGTGAAAGGAGTTGGAAGGATATCGTAAATTTATTGTCTTATAGGTGTTTTTGAGGGTTCTTGGAATCAAGATTCATTATTTCATTATTTTCAACTTAACAAGGAAAGGGGAAGAGGACAGGGGACCGTTGTACAGGGTGGTCCAAAATTACCGAAGGGGTTTTAGTTCATTTATAACTTTTTATTTAAGACATAATTATAAATTTTTTTTTTTAAATACAGTATATTAATGGAGAATATTTTTAATTTAATTATGAAAAATTATATCTCGCAAGTGGTGGCCATTTTCTGCTTCGCATATTCGTGCTCTTTCCAAAACATTTTCCATAACCTTTCGCAAAACTTCAGGTGTTATGTTGTTGATTTCGTCGCGTATATTGTTTTTTAATTGCTAGATAATTATAGGCTTATTAATATAGACTTTTCCTTTCAAATAACCCCAAAGGAAAAAGTCTGGAGCGGTTAAATCCGGTGAACGCGGAGGCCAATTAAAATCGCTTGTACGCGAAATAATTCGTGCACCAAAGATGTCGCGTAAAAGAGCCATTGTGTATCTCGCAGTGTGCGCTGTGGCTCCATCCTGTTGGAACCATACTTGCCGATGGTTTTCCACGGCTGGTCTTAAAAAAATTTTCCAACATTGTCCGATATCGAACACCAGTGATGGAAACGGCGACACCGTGTTCATTTTTCAAAAAAATATGGGCCAATTATCCTTTTCGACGAAACACAGCACCAAACAGTACACTTAAGTGGGTGTAATTGTCGCTGAAAGAACTACTCTTAGATTTTCCGTAGCCCATATCCTGCAGTTTTGTCTATTAACGAATCCATTTAATTGGAAATGGGCTTCGTCGCTCATAATTAAATTATGAATAAAATCATGATTTTCTTCTGCTTTTTGCCGGAAATAAATTGCATAATCAAGTCGTTGCTGGTAATCTGTCAATTTCAATTCTTGGACAAGCTGAATTTTGTATGGAAACATTCTTATTGTATACAAAATTCTGTGCAGCGACCCTGGTGAGAGGCCAAGTTGTGTCGAACGTCTCCTGGTTGATGTTTCTCCATCTTCCCGAATACTCTCCTGTACCCGTATTGTCATCCGTGTGCACCGTTCGTCGTCTGCCGGCACCAGGAAGGTTCCTTACTGCCCCTTGTTGTCGAAAATTTGCAATCAGACGGTTTATTGTTGATTCTGAGGGTCCAACCCGCACATTAAAATAATGACGATATGCAAAACAATGGACCGTTGATTTGAGAAATAAAGTTCAACGATTTGGGCACGTTGTTCAAATGTGTACTGTTCCATTTTAAATTCCCCAAGTCTTCTTTACAAAATACTGAAAAGAAAATAAAAAACAAAATTATAATAAAAAAGTTATAAGGAATTCAAACCCCTTCGGTAATTTTGGGCCACCCTGTATATTGTATAGTTTTAATTATAATAGGAGAAATTTATTTGCATGTGCAAGATTCAAGGTATTAAAACAAAAACCCCTTTATGTTCAATATGTTAAAATATGATACACATATATCTTGCAGGTGCGTTACAATGGAACTAATTATAATATACATTTTCTCGTTGTTATTTTTTCTAGTTCTTTACTAAAAGCAAAATTTTTACTATAAATATCTCTATTATATATATATATATATATATATATATATATATATATATATATATATATATATATAAACATATATTGAACATCTTTTTTAACAATCGAAAACTAAAATCATTGATAATAACGGAAATTATTAAACACAGTGTTTATTTGACAGTTAAGGAAACATACCTCAATATATAAGATTCAGCAGCGGTATATATGTTTTCGTATATGGGATCTATTTAAATATCTCCTTAACAAGGGATCTAATTACCTAAGTGAGTCATATTAATTCTATTCTATCAATTATTTTTGTCTTTATTCTATTTTTTCTCTAATTTCTTAACCTTTTCATTCTTAACATACTAACACTTTCTCGAAGATAGACCATTTTAACGATTATTGATTTAGCAATTTCATCTCGCTTTGTATTATATAAAAAAATATTTTCTTGTCTGTAAATAATACCAAACTGAGTTTCGTGGCCCTACAAATCGTTTTTCCATTTCTTTACTTCCTATACCAAAAACTTGCAGTTTTATAAAACTGTCTACATTCAGTGGAACTGAAGTTTCTGAGCTTATTCCTGAAAATTTAGACAAGTCCTTGGTCTAAAGCTATCTTATCATCAACCAAAAGCTAATCGCAAATAATACTACACGGAGCGAAAAGTTCCAATACTTTTAAAGAAAAAACAACATTTTTCCCAAACATAGTTTTCTTTCATATAGAACGACTTGTCGAGTTTCCTAAAATAAGCCTCAGTTTCATTTGAGCCAAATCTCTTTCCTGGAGCCACCTTTTCAAATTTGGAAAGATATAATAATAGCTGGCGGCCAGATCTGGTGAGTACGGTAGATGATGAACCAATTCATAGCCCAATTGGTCCAAGTTCACCATCGATTTTATGGAGTTGTAAGCTGGTGCATTACCTTGGTAAAACAACACTTTCTTCTTCGCTAAATGCAAACTTTTTCAGGATTTCACCGTTCGAACGGTCTAAAAACCAGTGCAATAGTTTCCAGTGATTGTTTGCACCTTGTCAAGATAGTTGATCAATATTTTCCATGTGCATCCCAAAAAATATATACCAAACTTCTTCCAACTTATGTCTTATGGACGTTTCGGTCGGCTTTTATGCGGTTCCAGCCACTTTGCGGACTGCCTGTTGAACGCAGGCGTATAGTGGTGGATTTATGTTTCGTCCATTGTTACGAATCGACGTAAGTACTCTTTTGGATTACGCCGAAACAATGCGAAACATCGTTCTGAATCTTCGATACGTTATTTTTAATCGGTCGTGAAATTGCGAGGCACCCATCAGGTACATAGGGTTTTATATATAAATATATAGAAAGTTAGGTTAGTAGTGTTTTTTTGCGAAAACTGGAGTTTTTCAGTCTCTTCTATAAAATATATATAATGCAACGTCTCTCTGTCTGTCTGTCTGTCCGTTAGTGACCTTATCACTGAGAACCACTTTACCGATTTACGTACTTTTTTTTTTAAACATATATATGTTTCTCTGGCCAGGTTATAGGCTATATTTTATTACGATGGGTAGCATAAGGAATGAGTAGTGACGTAAAATAGTGAATGATGTCGGAAAAAAGTTTGTCGCTAGCGCGTTGCCTTGCAATACACCGCCTAAACCATTAAATATGGAACAATATTATGTAGCAGAAAATATCTATAATCTATAATCTAGAATATATATAAAATGCAATGCCTCTCTGTCTGTCTGTCTGTCCATTAGTGCGTTTTTCACGCGAAAACCACTTATCCGATTTATGTGTCTTTTTTTTAAATTCATACATATATTCTTTGGCCAGGTTACATAATAATAATAATAATTTATATCTATAATATATATAAAATGCAACGTCTCTCTGTCTGTCTGTCTGTCCATTAGGGCGCTTTTCCCTCGAGATCCACTTATCCGATTTACGTGATTTTTTAAATTCAAACATATGTTCTCTGACCAGGTTACAGATATATATTTTATTACATCTATAATATATATAAAATGTAATGTATATCTGTCTGTTTGTCCGTTTGTGCACTTATGTCTGGAGAACCACTTATCCGATTTACGTGCTTTTTTTTAAACATGCTAAACCATTAAATATGGAACAATATCATGTAGCACAGAATATCTATAATATATATAAAATGCAACGTCTCTCTGTCTGTCTGTCTGGCCGTTAGTGCGCTTATCACTGAAGAATCACTTATCCGATTTACGTGCTTTTTTGTTAAACATACATATGTTCTCTGGCCAGGTTATAGGATATATTTTATTACGTTAGGTGACATAAGGAATAAGCAGTGACGATAATAGTGAATCAAGTCGGAGAAAAGTTTGCCGCTAGCGCGTTCTCTTGCAATACACTGCCTAAAGCATTAAATATGGAACAATATCATGTAGCAAAGAATATAATATATAAAATACAACATCTCTCTGTCTGTGTGTCTGTCCGTTAGTGCGCTTATCACTCGAGAACTCCTTATCCGATTTACGTGTTTTTTTCTAAATTCATACATTTGTTCTCTGGCCAGGTTATCTATAATCTTCTATCTAGATTATATATAAAATGCAACGTCTTTCTGTCTGTCCGTTAGTGCACTTATTGCTTGAGAACCACTTATCCGATTTACGTGTTTTTATAATTTAAACATATGTTCTATATAATTTGATATAAGCCTAGATAATGGGAGATAAGGAGAAATAATGGGAGGTAAGTCGAGATAAGGCTTGATAATGGGAGATAAGGTGAGATAATGGGAGATAAGGAGAAATAATGGGAGATAAGCAAAGATAAGTCTAGATAATGGGGAGTTATGGTGAGATAATGGGAGATAAGGAGAAATAATGGGAGATAAGGAGAAATATTGAGAGATAAGTCGAGATAAGCCTATATAATGGGAGATAAGGTGAGATAATGGGAGATAAGGAGAAATAATGGGAGATAAGGAGAAATAATGGGAGATAAGGAGAAATAATGGAAGATGAGCAGAGTTAAGCCTAGATAATCGAAATTATGTAGAGATAATGGGAGATAAGGAGAAATATTGAGAGATAAGGGGAAATAATGGGAGATATTTTATTACGTTGGATAAATTAAGGAATAAGCAGTAACGATAGTGGTGAATTAAGTCCACGCGAGCGGAGCCGCGGGCCCGGCTAATCTATACTAAAACCACAAATAGGGGGTAGCCAATTATTTCTTATAATAAACAAGTTTTTATTTTGATGTACCTATGTCACATTTAAAGTAATTTCAGATCTGGTTTCTATTTCTAGCAGTTCACAGTGTTTATTCCATTTGTGTCTGTCAATTCAAAAATGTCCGTATCCTTCTATTTGTATCGATACAAATAATTACGCCTAAAATTTATTCATTCTCTCAACTAGAAACCAGGAAAAATTTCTCTAATACTATTGGAACTTACATAATCCATCCTTTAATCAATAAACACAATAGATATTATATTAAGTACAAATTACGAAACAACCCTAGCAAGGAATCTACCTTTGATGCCGGCAAATACCCTCGATTAGTTATATAATACGAGAATGCTTGGTATTTGCTTTATCTTTGTTCAAATAATTAATTATATTACTCCAACTACCGAACCGTTATACCAAGAAATATTTATTTTGATCTATTAGTTATAGGGAATACAGGTCTCTTGGGTACATAAGAGGCATCTATAATATAACAAAGGAACCCTAGGTTTAGTGGTGGTGATATTAAAAATCTTATGTAGTTATTTGCCTTAATATTACATTAAGCACGCCTGTTTTGAGACATGCTTTATTAATTGTATACCTTCTCAGAAATATGAAGGCTTTACTTCTTTATAGGCATAGCACACGCGCTACAGGGAAATCGCTAAATCTCAACAGTAGCGGCGCGTATGCAGTAATAGAACTTTACTGGAACTGCTGCATATTGTACTTGGTGAAAAATATGCATTTTATTTCAAAAATTTAATAACCGGTCAAGTGCAAGTTGAACCTGCGCAATTAGTGTTCCGTACGTTGATTGCTTTTAAAAATAAAAAATGTTGTAACGGAAGTATAAAATGATCAGTGACTTCACAAAACACACCCCAAATGAGTTTTCAACAAAGTTTATTTCCAATTTTTACTGAAAATTAATGACCTTGAAATTTCTGTTTTTTTTTATATACCAGATAAATTATTACAGGTAATGCACTCGTGATAATTTTCGTTCAATCTACACGCCGTGGAGAATATTCCAGAATTTTTTCAAAATTTTTTAATAAGTACTTTTCGAGATAAGGCTGGTGGACAGCGATTTTTTAAAAATAATACAAAGAAAAGTGCGCGCAAGTATTACATTATATATATATTTTTTACTCGTGTTTTCACAAGCTCTCATTTGACATCACACTCGAATACTTAGTAAAAAATTTTTTTTTTTACTTCCGATTTCCCACCCCAAAACTAACCCCTTAAGTCAAAAATTTAACTTTCATAACTACATGGCTCTGATTAATTCCATTCCATTAATTTCTATATTATTACCAAGTTTCAACTTTCTATGAGAAATAGTTTCGGAGAAAATCGGGTGTGACAGAGGGACAAACAGACAGACTGACAGACAGACACCGAAGTAATTTTTAAGTGTTCCGTACGGAACATTAAAAAAGGATCGATTTTTTAAAATGATTTACCCAGTATTTTTCCTGTAAACATGCAGTTCTATAAAAAGCGAATTTGACACGGGTTTTGAGCTCTCACTAAATGTTAACAGTCTGCATTTTGGCACACAGGTAGTTTTTTGGATGTAGAATACGATAAAAAAAATTTGCTATAGTTTGATGTACGTTAAGCCGACAAAATTGAAAATAAAATCAAAAATTCGGTTTTTCCGTAATATCTCGAAAAATAAAAAAGATATCGAAAAACTAATAGCACCATATGAAAGAGCGGAAAAATCTACAAGAAAAATACAGGTGTATGCATAAGTTTTTGCCGGTTTCACTAAGAGATCGCACCAGCGAACAGTACGCAGTGTATGAATTTGATGCATACGTCAGTTTGTTCGTCTGACATTAACCTAACCAACATACACAAGTTGAGTCCGCCAAACATCAGCGTCTGTATTGTATCGTTCAGTGATCATGTCGACTTTTGTGCTTGAAAAAGAACATTTGCGGCACGGATTGCTTTTCTTATTTAATCGAAAGAAAAATGCTGCGGAAAGTCATCGTTTGCTGGTAGAAACATACGATGAACACGCTCCATCGATTAAAACATATAAGACATGGTTTCGACATTTTAAACGTAGTGATTTCAATGTGAAAGACAGTGCGCGCTCTGGTAGACCACAAAAGTACGAAGACGAGGAATTGCAGGCGCTACTGGATGATGACTCAACTCAAACACAACAGCAATTTGCAAAAGCAGTAAAAGTTTAATTTAAATCACGCATTGATCGAAAAACAACCGGAATGGGCCAGAAGACATGGCAAAGTGATTTTGTTACACGACAATCCGCCGTCTCACACAGCAAAACCAGTGAAAGACACCTTGAAATCACTTGGATGGGACACCTTCCGCACCCGCCGTTCTCTTCCGACCTGGCGCCATCTGACTGTCACCTCTTCACATCAATGGGGCATGCGCTTGCAGAGCAGCACTTCAGCAATTTCGAGGAAATTGGAAAATGGTTCGACGAATGGATTGCCGCAAAAGACAAGCAGTTTTTCTGGCATGGTATTCATGTTTACCTGAAAGATGGGCGAAGTGTGTAGAAGCCAATGGCCAATATTTTGAATAAATAAAAAATGAATTTCCCTTGAAAATTACGTGTTTTGTTTACCACAAAAACCGGCAAAAACTTATGCATACACCTATGTAGTATACAGATTTTTCCTCCGGATTTTTTTTATTAGCATGAGAATGTATTAAAAATAATAAAAAAATAGGTGATTTAAAAAGCGTCGCAAGTTAAAAAGGTTATTTTGAAAGTCTACGCTCACCGTTCGAAGGTTAATCGATATTACTTGTTTTTAGATTGTAAAAAAAAAATTAAAAATAGCTTTTTGAAGAGGAGACTTTCAGCTTTCTGATGATACTAATAGTTTTTTTTTCGTTTCTTTATAATTTGTAAAGCTTAAAACGAAATTTTTGTTTGCATGATTTTAATGAGCATACAGTAAATTACAAATATTTAATAAAATATAGCATTGAGAAAAAAATTCTTGTGCATATATCATTATTTATAACCTTAAGTTTCAATATAAGAATAATTTAAAATACTCAGTTTGTCTGTGTTATTTAAAAATTTGAGTTTTAAAGTATGAAAATTTGCCGGCTGTAGTGCGCCGCCGGCAATTTTACGTTCAAAGCAGTGCAAAATGGTCAAAAAAAGTCGGACAATTTAAAACTATACTTAATATTAGAAAATCATTAAATATCTTTTCCTTATTAATAATCATACAATTTAAACTTAAAATAAAAAAAAATATTTAAAGTTGGAACATTAAAGATAAAAGTATAAATAAATTATATTTGATTTAAACATCCAGATACAAAGAAAACAGTTATTCAAAACGAAAATATTTAAAATTACTCGAAAAAATTAAATGAGTTACGTACTCTCTGGCCATCATATTGGACCCACCATTTTGAATTTTCAAATCTGTCATCGGATTCTTAATAAGCTCCTCGAGAAGCCCATTAATGGTCAATTACAAAACATCTAGCGGTATAAAGAAACGTTAATTTAATCATAAATGAGGTTAGAAGCATGATTTCCTTTACAACTCAAAAAGTTAACCTGAACTAACCTGAACTACCGAACCGTTATACCAAGAAATATTTATTTTGATCTATTAGTTATAGGGAATACAGGTCTCTTGGGTACATAAGAGGCATCTATAATATAACAAAGGAACCCTAGGTTTAGTGGTGGTGATATTAAAAATCTTATGTAGTTATTTGCCTTAATATTACATTAAGCACCTGTTTTGAGACATGCTTTATTAATTGTATACCTTCTCAGAAATATGAAGGTTTTACTTCTTTATAGGCATAGCACACGCGCTACAGGGAAATCGCTAAATCTCAACAGTAGCGGCGCGTATGCGGTAATAGAACTTTACTGGAACTGCTGCATATTGTACTTGGTGAAAAATATGCATTTAATTTAAAAAAATTAATAACCCGGGCGCCTGGGGCGGCTGTAGGTGGATTGAGTAGCTTACAGTTGTCACTGCCGGTCCCAAGCCCGGACAAAGGAGGAGGGTTGTAGCGGTAGGCCAGCTCCCTACCCTATGTAAAAAAAGCCTCTGCTAAAAAAACCTAATCCAAAGCCTCGGAATCGAACGGATATACGAAGACGAAAACAGCAAAGAAGAAGGACAACGATATGTGGTACATGGAACATACAAGGTCTCTCCAGGAAAGTAAATGAAGTTGTAAATGAATTAGAAAATCTTCGAGTCGAAATTGCAGTACTGACGGAAACAAAGAAGAAAGGAAAATGCTCCGAAAGTTGGGGGCATTACGATTACTTTTATAGTGGAGTGCCCAAAGAAGATAGAGCAAAACAAGGCGTATCCATACTAATACACAGAAAACTGAGGAAATTCATAACCACCTGGGAACCGATTAGTGAAAGAATCATAAAGATGAATCTCAAAATACTAGGTAATAACACAACCTTACCGGGGGTATACGCTGTCAACGACGACGATCGGGCTAATAACAAGGATTCATTTTTTGAACACCTAAATGAGGAAATACGCAAAATTGGAACATCAAGAGAGATATTACTTTTGGGTGATCTAAATGGAAGAATAGGAAGGAAAGAACACGATAAAGTGGTAGGAGAATATGGCGAAGAAGTTACTAACGACAACGGAAGAAGAATTATAGAGATATGTGAACAAAACAACCTTACAATATTAAACGGACACTGCCAGCATAGGGATATTCATAAATATACGTGGAGACAAACAAGAAGAGATTTAAAAAGTATTATCGACTATATGATAATACGTCAGAGATCTAGATTAAACTTCCTAGATGTAAGAGTCCAAAGAGGGGCTTCATGTGGCAGCGACCACTACCTCGTGAAAGGGAAGATAATCTCACGAACAACACGGGGGAAAGCAAACTGGAAGATACAAGTACACAGCACACAACAAGTGAAACAACAATAAGATTACAAAATGAAAGTATCAGAAATCTATACAAGAGTAGACTGGACCAAAAGATACAATGGAAGGGATTTGTTATTATAGAAGAAGAATATAAGTATATAAAGGAATGCCTACACGCAGCCGCACTGGAAGCATTAGGGTACCAAGAGAAAAGGGAAAAACAGCAAAAACCATATTAGTGGGATGAAGAAATTAAATACGAAATTGAAGAAAAACGGAAAAGCTATCACAAATACTTAAGTTCAAAGAGCACAAACGACAAAGTAAAATACAAAGAATCCCAAGCTAGAGTACGCAAAATGATTAGTGACAAAAAGAACAACCAATGGGAAAAGACATGCTCAAGACTCAACACTTACATAGGAGGAAGAACTAAAGCTGGAGAACGTCTGTCTGTCTGTCTGTCCGTTAGTGCGCCTATCACTGAAAAACCAGTTATCCGATTTACGTGCTTTTTTTTAAAAAACATACATATGTTCTCTGGCCAGGTTATAGGCTATATTTTATTACGATAGGTAGCATAAGGAATGAGCAATGAAGTAAAATAGTGAATGATGTCGGAAATAAGTTTGCCGCTAGCGCGTGCCTTTGCAATACACAGCCTAAACCATTAAATATGGAACAATATTATGTAGCAAAGAATATCTGTAATGTATAATCTATAATATATACAAAATGCAATGTCTCTCTGTCTGTCTGACTGTCTGTCCATTAGTGCGTTTATCACGCGGGAACCACTTATCCGATTTACCTGTCTTTTTTGAATTCATGCATATATTCTTTGACCAGGTTATATAATAATAATAATAATCTATATCTATAATATATATAAAATGCAATGATTGTCTGTCTGTCTGTCTGTCCGTTAATGCGCTCATCCCTCGAGAACCACTTATCCGATTTACGTGATTTTTTAAATTCATACATATGTTCTCTGACCCGGTTATGGGTATATATTTTATTATATATATAAAATGCAACGTATTCTGTCTGTCCGTTAGTGCGCTTATCACTGGAGAACCACTTATCCGATTTTCGTACTTTTTTTTTTAAAACATACATATGTTCTCCGGCCAGGTTATAGGCTATATTTTATTACGATAGGTAGCATAAGGAATGAGCAGTGACAATAAGAGTAAATGAAGTCGGACAAAGTTTGTCGCTAGCGCGTTCTCTTGCACCACAGTCCAAACCATTAAATATGGAACAATATTATGTAGCAGAAAATATCTATAATATATATAAAATGCAACGTCTCTCTGTCCGTCTGTCTGTCTGTCTGTCTATCTGTCTGTCTGTCCGTCCGTTAGTGTGCTTATCACTGGAGAACTACTTATCCGATTTACGTGCTTTTTTTTAAGCATACGTATGTCCTCTGGCCAGGTTATAGGATATATTTTATTAGGTGACATAAGGAATAAGCAGTGACGATAATAATGAATTAAGTCGGAGAAAAGTTTGCCGCTAGCGCGTTCTCTTGCAATACACTCCCTAAAGCATTAAATATGGAACAATATCATGTGGCAAAGAATACAATATATATAAAATGCAACGTCTCTCTGTCTGTCCGTTAGTGCGCTTATCACTCGAGAACCACTTATCCGATTTACGTGTTTTTATAAATTTATACATATGTTCTATAAACCGGTATAAACCTAGATAATGGGAGATAAGGTGAGATAATGGGAGATAAGGAGAAATAATGGTAGATAAGTCGAGATAAGCCTCGATAATGGGAGATAAGGTGAGATAATGGGAGATAAGGATAAATAATGGGAGATAAGGAGAGATAATGGGAGATAACCAGAGATAAGTCTAGATAATGGAGTTATGGTGAGATAATGGGAGATAAGGAGAAATAATGGGAGATAAGGAGAAATAATGGGAGATAAGGAGAAATAATGGGAGATAAGGAGAAATAATGGGAGATAAGTCGAGATAAGCCTAGATAATGGGAAATAAGGTGAGATAATGGGAGATAAGGAGAAATAATGGGAGATGAGCAGAGATAAGCCTAGATAATGGAAATTATGTAGAGATAATGGGAAATAAGGAGAAATAAATAAGGTGAGATAATGGGAGATAAGGAGAAATAATGGGAGATAAGGAGAAATAATGGAAGATGAGCAGAGATAAGCCTAGATAATGGAAATTATGTAGAGATAATGGGAAATAAGAAGAAATATTGGGAGATAAGGAGAAATAATGGGAGATATTTTATTACGTTGGGTAACATAAGGAATAAGCAGTGGCAATAGTAGTGAATCAAGTCTACGCGAGCGGAGCCGCGGGCCCGGCTAGTCTATAATATAACAAAGGAACCCTAGGTTTAGTGGTGGTGATATTAAAAATTTTATGTAGTTATTTGCCTTAATATTACATTAAGCACGCCTTCTCAGAAATATGAAGGCTTTACTTCTTTATAGGCATAGCACACGCGCTCCAGGAAATCACTAAATCTCAACAGTAGCGGCGCGTATGCGATAATAGTACTTTACTGGAACTGCTGCATATCGTACTTGGTGCAAAACACATATTTATTTAAAAAATTAAAAAAAAAAATCGGTAAAGTGATTTACCCAGTACTTTTCCTGTAAACATGCAGTTCTAAAATAAAAAGCGAGTTTGACTTTGTCAAGTGAAGGAAAAAAATAATTTTTTATAACACAATTAAAATCATACAACATATCGACATCCGCCCCTTTCACACCCTTACCCTATTAGTCCAGTCGACAGGGATTTTTCGGTAATATCTCGAAAGATAAAAAAAGATACCGAAAAAGTGGAAAATTCTACAAAAAAAACGATTTTCTCTTCGGATTTTTTTATTAGTATAATAATTTATTAAAAACTTGGATAGGTGATTTAAAAAATGTAACAAGCCAAGAAGATTATTTTGAAAGTCTACGCGCACCACTCGAAGATTAATCGATTACTTGTTTTCAGATTGTAAAAAAAAACATTAAAAATAGCTTTTTGAAAAGGAGACTTTCAGCTTTCTGACGATATTTTATATACTTTTTATTTTCGTTTCTTTATAATTTGTAAAACTTAAAACGAAATTTTCGTTTGCATGATGTTAACGAACATACAGTAAATTACAAATATTTAATAAAACACAGCATTGAAAAAAAAAAATCTTGCGCATATGTCATTATTATACCTTAAGTTTCAATATAAGAATACGAGGCTGGTTTGAAAAGTCCGTGCAAAAATAAAAACTACTTATGTGTTTGGGGTAAACCTTTTTTATTTTTCGACATAGTCTCCTTTTAGGCTTATACACTTCGTGCAACGATGTTCTAGTTTGTTGATCCCCTCCGAATAATAGGATTTGTCCAAGTGTGGGCCAATCGCGGGCGTTTTTCTTGCAGCTCTGTTTTCAAACGGTCCAAAAACGATGAATAATATTCACCTGTAATAGTTTTACCCTTTTCCAGATAGTCGATATCCCTTGCGAATCCCAAAAGACAGTCGCCATAACCTTTCCGGTCGAAGGAACGGTCTTCGCCTTTTTTGGTGCAGATTCCCCCTTGGCAACCCATTGTTTAGATTGTTGTTTGGTCTCAGGAGTATAGTAATGTATCCATGTTTCATCCACAGTGACGAAACGACGCTTAAAGTCATCCGGATTCTTCTGGAACAGCTGCAAACCATCCTTGCAACACTTCATACGATTCCGTTTTTGGTCAAGCGTGAGCAATCGCGGCACCCATCTTGCGGATAGCTTTCTCATGTCCAAATGTTTATGCAAAATATTATGTACCCGTTCAGTCGAGATGCTCACAGCACTAGCAATCTCACGCATCTTAACTCTTCTGTCATCCATCACCATATCATGGATTTGATCAATGATTTCTGGAGTCGTAACCTCCACAGGCCGTCCAGAACGTTCAGCGTCACTTGTGCCCATATGACCAGTCCGAAAATTTTGAAACCACTTATAAACTGTTCTAATCGAAGGTGCAGAGTCACCATAATGTTTATCAAGCTTCTCTTTAGTCTCCTGAGGCATTTTGCCTTTCATAAAGTAATGTTTAATCACCACACGAAATTCTTTTTCGTCCATTTCTTGAAAATCACTCGACTTCCTTCATTCACACGAATGCCAAACACAAAGAAATAGACCAATATGGCTGAAACTTGGTGTGCGTTCATTCAAGAGATGCTACTAACTAAACATGACCTCGATACGCGCCGGTGGTGCCATCTCTCGGACTTTGTACGGACTTTTCAGACCAGCCTCGTAATTAAAAATACCTACATTGTGTTAATTTAAAAAGTATGAAAATTTGCCTGCTCTAGTGCGCTGCCGGCAATTTTACGTTCAAAGCAGTGCGAGTCGGACATCAACAAAGCAACAGAAATTATTGAGACTCTAACTAATGAACAAATTGTTGTCAAAAAAACTATTCGTATTGGAAAGAGGAATAAGAATGGGAATCGTGCACTGAAAATTACATTATCCAGCGCCGATGATGTCAATAAAGTGATGAGAGCTAATAACGAGTCTCTTAAGGCGAGGAAATTGTACATTAGTAACGACTTAACTCCTTTACAAATTGTCAGCTTGCAGAAAATGAAACAGGAAATTCAGGAAAGAAGATCTAATGGTGAAAATGTTGGTATTAAATATGTTAAAGGAAAGCCTGTTGTTTGTGAATTAAAAAACTAAATGTCATGAGTGTTTCAGCAGGTGATGAAATAAATCTAGTATGTTATTATCAGAATGTAAGGGGTCTAAATTCAAAAATTGTTGACTTTTATTCCTCGGTTTGTGATTGTGAGTTTTGATTTGTTGGCTTTTAAGTGAGACCTGGCTTCACGAAGATGTTCATAGCTCGGAATTGTTTCCGAGTGAATATACGGTTTACAGAAAGGATAGAAAATTTGATATAACAGGTAAAGAAACGTGGTGGTGGTGTTTTTACTGGCCGTCAAGAATTATATAAACTCAGAGTCTATGGATGTGACTTTATTTGATTTACAATTTTCGGATATTGATTTGTTGATAGTAAAATGTAGTATTAATGATAAAATTTTGTATGTAGTAGTATTATATATACCTGATAGATTAAGTATTGATGTATATGATCATTTTTTCGAATTTACTGAACAGATTGATTATTTGAGTCGAGACAGTGTATTCATAATGGGTGATTTTAATGCTCCATATTTTGTTGACGGCAACGTTTCTGATCGCAAGACTTTGGTTATCAACAACTTTCTTGAAATTAATCAGTGCAAGCAATGGAACAGCATAACTAACTCGAATAATAGACTACTTGATTTAATTATCTCTGGATCAGAGTGTATTGTCAGGAAAGATGATGCCCCAATGGTCCCGGAGGATACACATCATCCGGCGCTTATGTTCTCCATTCCAAAAATAAATATAAGACAAAAAAAATTCTCTACTAATTCCCCGGCTAAGATTTATAACTTTAGAAAAGCAAATTTTCCTGAATTATACAGAGCCCTATCAGCAGTTGACTGGACGTCTCTTGAGGGTTGTTGTGATGTTGATCTTGCACTGGAGCAATTGTATGATAATGTTTTTCATTTGTTTGATGAACATGTTCCGGCATACAAAAATTTTGCTCATCAGTATCCTCCATGGTTTTCTGCTGATATTATTAAAAATATAAAAAGGAAAGCAAAGCATGCAAAAAAATTCAAGAGATATGGTAATCACAATGATTATCTAGAATTTAGACGGTTAAGATCAATTTCTAAGCAGCAAATTAAAGCGTCATATGTTAAATACATGGAGGATGCACAGGCTTCTCTGGCACTGGATCCTCAACGCTTCTGGAGTTATGTCCATTCCAAAAGTAAATCTTCTAGGATTTCCAGTATGATGATGTATAGAAATGACATTCTGAAGTCTCCGTCGGGCATTGTTAACGCGTTTGCAGATTTTTTCAAGAGTGTCTTCGCACTGTCGGAACCAGCAGGGACTTGTCATTCGCTTAGTACGTCGTTGACAATTGTGGAATTCTCGCCCATCACTGGGGATGAAATATTGATGGCCATGAAAAAATTAAAAAATAAGATGACCTCTGGCCCTGATAATATTCCCTCGTTTCTCATTAAGGACTGTGCGACTGTCCTTGTAAGACCTTTAAAGTATATTTTTAATTTATCAATTAAACAGGGTGTTTATCCGAAACGATGGAAAGAAGGTAGATTAAGTCCTATTTTTAAGAATGGAGACAGGGGAAATGTTGAAAATTACAGGGGTGTCGTTCTACTTTGTAACTTCTCAAAGGTCTTTGAGTCAGTCTTGTATGCACGTATCTATACCCAAATTAAAAATCAAATTTCTCCTTATCAGCACGGATTTGTTAGTAAGAGATCTACGGTAACAAATCTAACTGTTATGACACAGTTCATTTCGGAAATATTAGATGATGGTGGGCAGGTTGATGTTATTTATACAGATTTCTCGAAGGCCTTTGATAGGATCGACCATCATGTTCTCATCAATAAGTTGTCTTTCTTTGGTTTCACTGATGGTGCGAGGGCTCTTATAAGTTCTTACTTGTTTAATCGAACTCAGTTTGTAGCCTACAACGGATTCAAATCAGAAAGATTTGTGGCTACCTCCGGCGTTCCACAAGGTTCAAATTTGGGACCCTTGCTCTTCATTATGTTCATAAATGACCTTTGCGAGGATTTAAAATGTAACAGGCTAATTTATGCTGATGATTTAAAAATGTTTATGCCAATAGAAAAAACTGAGGATTGTTCCTATCTACAAAGCCAGTTGAATTTTGTGCATTCTTGGTGTGTGTGACAACAAACTACATCTAAATGCTCAAAAATGCAAAGTTCTAACATATACTAGGAGGGTAGCGTCAATAGAGTTTCAATATAGAATTCAAGACCATAATTTAAGTAGGTGTAGCACAGCTAAGGATTTGGGAGTTGTTTTTGATGCAAAGCTAACATTTGCTCAGCATATAGCATTGAAAGTTTCTGAAGCAATGAAGTCTTACGGGTTCATCATTAGGAATTGTAGGGGTTTCACTAATATTGCATCACTGAAGCTTTTGTATTTCTGCTTTGTTCGCTCGAAACTGGAATATGCAAGTATTGTCTGGAGTCCAATGTACGAGGTGCATAGAGTTTCACTTGAAAAAGTGCAGAGGAGATTTCTGAAATTTCTGTTGTTTAAGATTAATGGAATGTATCCTGAACGGGGAATCAGCAGCGATTATTTGTGTGAACAGACAAATATTCTTAGCCTGGGAATCAGGAGAGTTTGTGCCTCAATATTATTCCTATATAAAGTATTGCACAATATGATTGATTGCACGGATATACTGTCTCGTATTAACATCAATGTGCCACGGATACACTCACGATCAAGTATGTTTTTTAGATGTGACAGACCTAATACTAATTTGTTATTGAATTCACCTAATCATGTAATGTGTACTAATTTTAATCATATTTGTAGTGTTTGTGATATATACTGTTGTACTAAGAAGCAATTACTACAGACTGTCATTGAATATGTAAATGTCTAAATATTTACCCTATTAATGGGAAACTGTTGGGTAATAAAGCTATTATTATTATTATTATTATTATTAAAATGGTCAAAAAAGTCGGACAATTTTTTTTTAGTTAAAGGTATGCTTAATATTAGAAAATCATTAAAAACTTTAAAAAAACTTCCTCTTTTTTTGTAGTTTTGCTCTTGAAAAAGTGTTCCTGATAAAGTTAGTTTTTGCTTATTATTAATCATACAATTTAAACTTAAAATAAAAAAAAAGTTGGGAAATGAAAGATAAAAATGTATATTATGTAATGCTTGTGCACACTTTTCTTTGTATTATTTTGGAAAAATTGCCAAAAAAATCACTATCCTCCCACCCTATCTCGAAAAACACTGATCAAAAATTTTGGAAACACTCTGGAATATTCTCCATAAAGTGTAGGTTGAGCGAAAATTATCACGAGTGCATTATGTTTGACAATTTATCTGCCTTGACATTATGGTTATAGAGACATCATAATTTTATTTTAATTTATTTGTTTATAATCAAACAAATATTTAGGTAGAAAGGAATTAAGCGAGATATATCCAACGAACACGTCCAGCCGCAAAAATACTTGTGAACTAGACTCAAGTCGCCAACCGTTCTACAATATTCCAACTTATTAAGGTTTTTGGTGACTTCTGGGTCTCCAATCAGGCGAACAGTTCTCTTCTGAAGAGAATCCACAATTGCAGTGTTTGTTTGGGAGCAGAACCTCAAACTTGGGATCAAAATGGAATTTGTGCTTTGTACAGAATCAGCAGTTATTGTGGAGTGTAAATCTTTCTCCTTCGAAATACAATTCCCAGCTTTTGAGACGCTCCTTTTGCTATGCATGCGATATGGTCATGCCAAGACATACTTGTTCCTAACTTAACGCCCAGCAAACTGAGCGACGATATTAGAGGAATGGAGTATATAGACGTAACTATGTTAGGTTCAGCAACGGTAACGTTTTTTTAAAAAAAAAATGCCACCTTAATTTTTATAGCGCCAAATTCTCCATAGTTGCTGTCAGCCCAAGACAGAATTACTTCCAGATCTTTGTTAGGTTGAACGACTTCCTGCTGTCTGCGGATATTTACATGAGGAGCCGATATTCGAGCATTCAAAGTGAATGAAAAAATAAGCGTACTTTCATCTGCAAAACTGTGAATTGGATTCCTGCTCCCTTCTAGCAGGTTGTTAATGTAGATGAGGAAGAGAGTAGGAGACAATATGAAGCCTTAGGGCAAACTGGAATTGATACTGAAGGTATTAGAAAGAAATCCATCGACTGCAACTTGTTTTACAATTTTTGTTTTCTTCTAAAAAATCAAAATGTAATTTGGAGCATCACAGAAGAATAAAGTCTCTTACTTAAAAGGGAAATGAATAGAAAGTTAGTCATGAAAAAAATATTCCAAATGCGGAGCTATGACACTCATCTTATTTCCAAGTAAAATTTTGGTCTGAACAGTGCCCATGAGGCCGAGGTTCAACTCATGATAAATCCAGAACATGTAGACATATTAAAGCAAAAATTGAGACAATTACACTGGTCAACAAAAAAAAGAAAATTGCTTGTTTCCTGTGATTTTTTTTTTTTTGTTTCTATCTCAAATTGACGCTTATTTTTTAAATATGGCAACAATTTTTCTCTAACAGCTTTTGTTTTTGAGTTATAGCTAACTACCCTCATTTATTATTTTTGCTTAGATTTTCGTTTTTTATTGGACACTAAAATATATTTTGTTGTTGTTTTAGATATGGCTTCGTCAAGAAGATGTTGTGTGCTTAATCCCGATTGTTTTTGCTATATTTGTAGTGAATATATATTTGCAAAATATCGAAAACCTATATCGGACTTTGTGAAAACTGCGTATCATCAATACTTTAAAATAAAATTGTGTAATCAGGACAAGCCATGGGTTCCTCATATTGTATGCCAGAAATATGTGGTATGTCTACAGTTGTGGTCCAGTGGAAAAAGAGATGCAATAATGTTCGTAACACCCATGATTTGGCGAGAACCTCGAAACCATCATGACGATTGCTACTTCTGCACTAACTTATCTTCTGCTCAACGACCTCAATTAAAATCACAAGAGGTACAACCCAGCACATCTAAATCTTCTGATGATCCAAATCTCTGTGAACCCGAACGAAATACATTCAAGTGAAGACTCTGATTCAGACTACAAATGTAGCCTTTCAGAACCTCAACCATTTAATCAGAAAGAACTAAATGACTCAGTAAGAGATCTGAACTTACCAAAAGAAGCTTCTGAAATTTTAGCATTTCGTTTAAAAGAAAAAAATTTGCTTACTCCGGAAACCAGCATTACATTTTATCGTACCCGAGAAAAAAATCTGTTACCGTATTTTTCTCAAGAGAAGGATTTAGTTTTTTGTAACGATGTTGGTGGTATTTTGCAGCAGATGGGATTAAAACAGTACCAACCTAGTCATTGGCGTCTTTTCATAGACAGCAGCAAAAGAAGTTTAAAGTGTGTTTTGCTTCATGACGGTAACAAGTACGGATCTATACCTATTGCACATTCGACGAATTTAAAAGAAGAATACGTAAATATTTCTAAGGCTATGGAAAAAATTAAGTATCAGGACCACAAATGGGTTATTTGTGTTGATCTGAAAATGGTTAACTTTCTTTTAGGTCAACAAGGGGGGTACACAAAGTTCCCTTGTTTCGTGTGTCTCTGGGATAGTCGTGACAAACAACACCATTGGTCACAAAAAGTTTGGCCAGTGCGGGAAGAGCGAAAAGTTGGTACAAAAAAATGTTATAAACGTGCCTTTAGTTAGCCGAGACCGCATCATACTTCCACCACTTCATATTAAACTCGGCATAATGAAACAGTTTGTGAAGGCACTTGACAAAAGTGGCGAATGTTTTAATTTTCCTTCACGCAAGTTTCCAGGATTAAGTTCAGAAAAATTGAAAGCTGATATTTTTGATGGGCCACAGATTAGGCAACTTGTGAAAGATCCTAATTTTGTCAAATCAATGACTGAAGTCGAATCCAAAGCTTGGAATTCATTTGTTTTGGTTATGAGTAGCTTCCTAGGCAAAAAGAAATCTGACGACCATGTCGAGCTTGTTGAGTGCATGCTATCGAACTTGCAAGAGCTAGGGTGCAACATAAAAATCCACTTCCTACACTAGCATTTAGACCGATTTCCACAAAATCTGGGTGATTTTAGTGAGGAGCAGGGTGAAAGATTTCATCAGGATTTTCGGACAATGGAAGAGCGTTATCAGGGGCGGTGGGACTCACATATGATGGCAGACTACTGCTGGAGTTTGCAACGAGATCTACCTAAAGTCGTTCATTCAAGGAAATCTTATAATAGATCATTCGCTAGTGTTCAGTAGAAATTTTGTTAACATAATGTATTATTTTTTTGTATTTTTTTGGCAAAATAATAAAAACTGTATATTTCAAAAGGTAAAGCTGTTAGCAATCTCCCAGTATTTTTTTCGTAGTCAGGGCTATAGAAATACCGAATAACAGAAAAAAAATAAAGGAAACAAGACTTGTGTTGACCAGTGTTATCAGTTCCTATCTCAACTAATCGTCGTTTAAAAATTTCAGGAAACTCCGTTTTTAGTGTTCCGTACGGAACACTTATAAGATCACTTCAGTGTCTGTCTGTCACACCCGATTTTCTCCGAAACTATTTGTCATGAAAGTGAGCCGAGTGGTTTTGAAAGTTAAATTTTGACTTAAGGGTTTAATTTTGGGGGGTAAAATCGGAAGTGAATAAAAAATTTTTTGACTAGGTCATCGAGTGTAGTGTCAAATGAAAGCCTGTAAAAACACGAGTAAAAAATATACATATAATGTAATACTTGCGCACACTTTTCTTTGTATTATTTTTAAAAAATCGCGAAGAATCGCTGTCCCCCCCCTGATCTCGAAAAGTACCGAACAAGACATTTTGAAAAAATTCTGGAATATTCTCCACAGGGTGTAGATTGAACGAAAATTATCACGAGTGCATTACCTTTAATAATTTATTGGTATATAAAAAAAAATAAAAATTTAAAGATCATCAATTTTCAGTAAAGATCGGAAACAAGCTTTGTTGAAAACTCATTTGGGGTGTGTTTTGTGAAGTCAGATCATTTTATACCTCCGCAACACAATTTTTTATTTTAAAAGCAATCAACATACGGAACACTAATTGCGCTAGTTTAACTTGCACTTGACCGGTTATGTCATTTATTTATAATTCCATTGTTAATTAAAACATAGAAAACATAATATCCTTATTAGCGATTTTCTAAACGACGCCTAATAATATATCTGTATTTAGCTAAAAGCTCAAGTAATGTTTATGCAAGACAATCAAAACGGCATAATTGTCATTGAACAAGCAGAAAGCCAAGGTAACACCAGATAATTGGCAAGTTAAGTAGTCCCTTATGAAACAACGGGATTAAGTTACACATGGTTATGGCTATGGTGTGTATAAACAATAGAGTATAAAGGAACTTTATTGTGACTATGCGGATGGTATGAAAATAGATATGTGGGACAAATAATAGTGAAATCTAATATTTAGGTTACTCGTGTTTGGATCAATAAGGGTACATCTTGGCCTATTATATAGTTAAAAAGGGTTTTTAGTATATAGGAAGCCTTTACACACACACTCACAAAATAAAATTTTTTTGTTTCATTAGACCGCAAACCCAGGAAAATAATTTCTTTTTTATTAGCACGTACGTGAAAAAATATTGTACTATATATATATATATATATATATATATATATATATATATATATATATATATATATATATATATAAACTTGATTGGTTTTTCTTGGGTACTTAGGTTCTTTTGGAAAACACAAACTAGTCTATTTGACCTTTCGCCTTATTTTTTTAGGCATTTCAAAAATTCTTTATTTTTTTAATATTCATTCTAAAATTAGAAAACACAAGGTTAAAATCTTTTAAGTCAAATTACACTTTTAAAAACATATAGCATTTTGACGCACACTCGGACATTTAAAATATTTACACCATAACAGAAATATAAAACAATTTACTAACCTGTATATACCCTGAAAGTCAACTATTTGTGTGTTTGTGAATTTCAAATTCTGTATTTCTTTCAGCATATCGTGTCTCGTATTTTTTACTGATTTTTTTAAAATTTTATTATCTATAATGGGTGTCTTAACGAAAAAACTATTATTGATGTTAAGTATATATACCATTTTGTATTATTAAGAGGATATGCATGCCAGCATGTTTATTTTTTAATTAAATTTGTGTAGATATGACTGATTCCTTTTATGTCAGTCCTATCATTCACAGTGTTTTCATCTTTTTTTATTTCAATCATCTCTTTGATCTGTAGTTTGACATAATTCCGCTCTTTGCAGAGGACCTTGGTTTCATTGAATTTAAAGTCATGTTTTTCTTCTGCTTCGTGTTTACTAAGGGCAGTGGAAGCATTCCTAGTATATTTTTGTCCATTCAGTCTGTTTTTTAGTAACTGAGAAGTCATGCCAATATATTTCTTCGGACAATTCGCACACGGTATTGCATACACAACATTAGATTCATTCATTGTGGGGATATGGCTTTTTAAGTTTGTAAATAATGAACTTAGTTTATTTTGAGTTTTATGGCAAACTATAATGTTTATATTTTTTCAAGACCCATTTCAGCTTCTCAGAAAGTTCTTTTGTATAAGGAAGTGGTAAAAATTTATCACAGTTTTGTTTACTATTTTTGGTGTTGTTTTTTGAGTTATTATAAAACTTGTATATTCTCTCTTTTTTATTGTTCGATTGATGTCATTCTCTTTAAAATTGTTTTGTATTAAGACAGTTTTTACTTTTTTTAGCGCATCTGGTCTTAGTTCAGGGGAAGTCAATTTTATTGCTCGGTCTGTTAGGCCCACTATAACGCTGATTTTCTGGGACATTGCATGACTAGAGTGAAAATTCAAATATCTCCCTGACCAAGAAGGTTTTGTGTACCACTCTGTAAGGATTTTATCTTGCTTTCTGATAAGAGTCAGGTCTAGAAAATTTATTTTACCATCCTTTTCAATTTCTGATGTAAATTGTAAGCTTCCACAAAAAATTAAATTGAAAAGGATGGTAAAATAAATTTTCTAGACCTGACTCTTATCAGAAAGCAAGATAAAATCCTTACAGAGTGGTACACAAAACCTTCTTGGTCAGGGAGATATTTGAATTTTCACTCTAGTCATGTAATGTCTCAGAAAATCAGCGTTATAGTGGGCCTAACAGACCGAGCAATAAAATTGACTTCCCCTGAACTAAGACCAGACGCGCTAAAAAAAGTAAAAAACTGTCTTAATACAAAACAATTTTAAAGAGAATGACATCAATCGAACAATAAAAAAGAGAATATACAAGTTTTATAATAACTCAAAAAACAACACCAAAAATAGTAAACAAAACTGTGATAAATTTTACCACTTCCTTATACAAAAGAACTTTCTGAGAAGCTGAAATGGGTCTTGAAAAAATATAACATTACAGTTTGCCATAAAAACTCAAAATAAAAACTAAGTTCATTATTTACAAACTTAAAAAGCCATATCCCCACAATGAATGAATCTAATGTTGTGTATGCAATACCGTGTGCGAATTGTCCGAAGAAATATATTGGCATGACTTCTCAGTTACTAAAAAACAGACTGAATGGACACAAATATACTAGGAATGCTTCCACTGCCCTTAGTAAACACGAAGCAGAAGAAAAACATGACTTTAAATTCAATGAAACCAAGGTCCTCTGCAAAGAGCGGAATTATGCCAAACTACAGATCAAAGAGATGATTGAAATAAAAAAAGATGAAAAAACACTGTGAATGATTAGGACTGACATAAAAGGAATCAGTCATATCTACACAAATTTAATTAAAAAAATAAACATGCTGGCATGCATATCCTCTTAATAATACAAAATGGTATATATACTTAACATCAATAATAGTTTTTTCGTTAAGACACCCATTATAGATAATAAAATTTTAAAAAAAATCAGTAAAAAATACGAGACACGATATGCTGAAAGAAATACAGAATTTGAAATTCACAAACACACAAATAGTTGACTTTCAGGGTATATACAGGTTAGTAAATTGTTTTTTATATTTTTGTTATGGTGTAAATATTTTAAATGTCCGAGTGTGCGTCAAAATGCTATATGTTTTTAAAAGTGTAATTTGACTTAAAAGATTTTAACCTTGTGTTTTCTAATTTTAGAATGAATATTAAAAAATAAAGAATTTTTGAAAATGCCTAAAAAAATAAGGCGAAACGTCAAATAGACTAGTTTGTGTTTTCCAAAATAACCTAAGTACCCAAGAAAAACCAATCAAGTTTATGTAAACAAAAGGTTCAACAGAAAAATTATTATATATATATATATATATATATATATATATATATATATATATATATATATATATATATATATATATATGTTATATATTATATATATATATATATATATATATATATATATATATATATATATATATATATGTTTTATATATATATATATATTATATATATATATATATATATATATATATTTAGTAAATGTTCTCGACCGTTAAAATTTATAAGAAAGTGTAGAGATTTCGGGGGAAAGCGTCTTGAATAAAATACTTATTTTTTGTTAAAGAAAAACTCTATATTTCGCTGATATTTTTTCAGCTTCATCTGGAGTTAAAAACTAGAAAATAACAAAGCAGTTTTTTGGTAAGTTTATCACGTTAAAAAAAGGAAAAACTCACCAACCAAAGTATTCCTCCATTGGGAGAGGTATCACAGAAAAATACATTCAATTTAAATATATATAACTAACAGAACTACGAACAGAAAAGACGAAACAACATACTGTGGCTCTGGCTGCAATGACACTGTTGTTCTTTATTGTGTTTATTTCTTCAGAAATCTGAACAGTGGTTCAGTATAGGAAAAGTTATTTTGGGTTTGTTGTTAGTAAATTAACAAGAAAAGTGATGGACGTGTGTTGATTGTTAGTAAATGAGATATGACTATTAATTTTGTGATGTTAAGTTATCTAAATATTTACAGTATATATTAGTCTAATTTATGGAGTGTATCTCTTTGTTAATGTGACACATCTCAAGGAAAAAGCGTTTTTCATAATTGTTTTCTTGTTCCAGTTTCTTTACATTCTAATGTAATAAAAGACTGATACAAAATGTATCATTTTGTATCAGACTAAGCTATAGTATAACGAAACGCGTCATATAGTTTCAGTGAAACTAAATAAAGTGGAAATTTTGACAAAATCAATCTTTCATTACATTCCATCAAGTAACAGCCACAACAATTCAGAATCTTTACATTCTTAAAATCCAATTGGTGTCCCGTTGATATATGATGATTCGTTGCAGCACAAGAGTTCTTTCCTACTAAGCAATCACTCCTGTGTTGTGTTGCTCTCTGCTTGAGCCATTGAGATGTTTGTCCAATGTAGACACCATTACAATCTAGACAGGATATCTTGTATACTATATTGTTGTTACAGAAAAGAGGAGTTTCTTGTTTAACTTTACTTAACAGGGTCCAATTACTCAGGCTATTATATTTTGCTATCCTTAGGTGAGGAACTTTTAAAAAATTTTTTACTATTTTGTTAGTCAATTCGGGTATAAATAGTAGTTTGTTATATTTACAATCCCTGGCCAAATTATTAGACGCACTGTATTTTTTTAGTAATTTTATGTTTCTTAAGAGTTTTTATGCAATAATGGTATATTTAAACTACAATATTATTGATTTTTATTTAAAAGAATTGTTGTAGACTACATATTTGTATTTATTTTTAACATATGGTAACACTGTGTTGACAAAGTGATACATGAACGTAAATAAGTACAAACCTGTATCAGTCGCGATCGGAATCGAGTCAGGTACGGACGTGTTTCTGTGGCTTTATGGACTGTGATTGTTTGTTTAACAGTTTTATACTACTCAGTTATTAGTTTATTTTGTATGCAGTGTTTTAAAAAAGTAATTGGACTATTTTCATTATGGGTAGAAAAGGCGATCTTTCACCACGTAAAAAAGCTGAAGTGAAGGCCCTCGTGATTGCGAAAACATTTACAAACCGAGAAATATCACGAAGATTGGAGGTTTCTGAAGCTAGTGTACGACGCGTAAAAAAGGAAAATTGAGTCAGGGAAGGAAATTAAGCCCGAAAAGAAAGAAAAGATGCGGTAGAAAACCAATTTTCACTCCACGGTCAGAGAGATGTTTGAAGAAAATTTGTGTAGAAAACAGATTTTGCTACCACAAAGGTAATAAACTCACAACTTCAGGATGCTAGCGTAAATGCTTCTGAGCGCACTGTTCGAAGAAAATTGAAAGAATTAGATTTTAAGGCCCGTCGCCCCGCCAGGAAGCCCAAGTTAACAGCTGCAATGAAAGCAAAGCGCCTGAAGTGGGCCAAACAATGGCAAGACAAAGATGTGGACTTCTGGAGATCGGTAAGATACAACAATTTAATCAATAATTGATACATTATTATCATTTTCAGTTAAATAAAGCAAATAAACATGGACGTTTATATATTTTTCCTATTTTTGACAGGTCTGCTTCAGTGACGAAAGCACATTCGAAATTTTGCAGAATAAAGCTCAGTATGTGCGTCGTCGTCATGGAGAAAAGTTTCATCATGATTGTGTCGTCCCGACGGTTAAACATCCCACCAAAGTGATGATTTGGTCAGTCATCAGCGGCAAGGGCACTGGACGTCTCTACGTCGTCAAAGGAATAATGAGCAAGATCAGTACAAAGAAGTATTACAAAATCGGTTGATTCCGCAGCTCAGAGAATGGTTTCCAAATGGGGAACCATTCACTTTCATGCAAGATGGAGCTCCCTGCCACACTGCTCGGTCTGTTAAAGCTTTTTTTTGGCAGAAAAAAATATCCCTCTGTTGGATTGGCCCTGATATGAACCCCATTGAAAATGTGTGGGAGCTGATGAAAAGAGAAGTGGCTAAGATGTGATTACCAACAAAACCCAGCTCCTAGAAAAGATTATTCATGTGTGGAATCATCATCCTCAAATGCAAGAGACAGTACAATCTTGCATTGATAGCATGCCGCGCAGAATTAAAGCTTTGATAGCGGCTAAAGGTGGGTCAACTAAATATTGACTTTTACTAACATTAATTTCACTTTTCTTTAAAACTTAATAAACTTATGCTTTTCTAAATTAATGCTGTTTTATTTATGTCAAATAAATAGGTAATTGGTTGGATAATATAAAAATAAAAAACAAATCAATTTAAAATAATAAAACGGTACAATATCACTCGGTAATTAATATTTTACATGAAATCTTGCAGTGCGTCTAATAATTTGGCCAGGGACTGTAGATTCGTGAGTGTTGTCATCCAAGGGCCCTCATAAATACTGGAGTTGTGAATAATCCTTTTTAGAATGTGTTTTGGAAATCCGTTATTGAGAAAGATATTAAAAAGTTTTTTTAAGTTTGTGTGTAAAAAGGTTTCATCACTCACTGATGTGAGTTATTCTGTTTCTCATAGCTGCAACTGTATTAAATTTTTGGTTAGAGGGATGGTTGGAAAAGAAGTTGATAAATCGGTTAGATGCCGAGGGTTTTTGATACCAGTCTAAAAACGATTTTATTATCTTCTATTTCTTATGACTTTTGTGTCTAGAAAAGGTACACTGTGATCTTTTTCAGTTTCCACGGTAAATTGTAGTTTATTATGGAAAGAGTTAAAAATGTCTAAAATTACTTGAGTGCAGTTAGCAGGTACGGAACATATGATATCCTCAACATATTTTGTACATAAAAGGAATTCCAAACGGAAACTTTGGTAACACACACACAGGATTGGTTGCTTAGTAGGAAAGAACACTTATGCTGCAACGAGCCATCATATAGCAACGGGACACCAATTGGATTTTAAGAATGTAAAGATACTGTAACAAGAAAAATAATTATAAAAAAACGCTTGTTCCTTGAGATGTGCCACATTAACAAAGAGATACACTCCATAAATTATAAGTTAGACACCAAAAAATTTGACTAATATATAACGAAATATTTTAAATAACTTAATATCACACAATTATATACTCATATCTCATTTACTTACAATCAACACACGTCCATCTCTTTTCATGTTAATTTACTAACAACAAACACAAAATAAATTTTCCTATACTGAACACTGTACAGATTTCTGAAGAAATAAACACAATAAAGAACAACAGTGTCATTGCAGCCAGAGCCGCAGTATGTTGTTTCGTCTTGTCTGTTCGTAGTTCTGTTCTGCTCTGTGATACCTCTTCCAATGGAGGAATACTTTAGTTGGTAAGTTTTTCCTTTTTTTTAACGTGATAAACTTACCAGCTTTTCCGAAATCTCTACACTTTCTTATATATATATATATATATATATATATATATATATATATATATATATATATATATATATATATATAACACATGGGCTGAAAAGTCCCGGGCCTAACACATAGATGGCGCTAGTTTTATTGCAGTCACCTTTTTTTCAGTTTAATACTAACCTTCAAAAGACAGCTGTTAAAATTTCATGATATTCTATTCATTAGTTTGTGAGTTATTGTGCTAAGAGTGACGCTACTTTTGTTATTTTCAAAACAATGGATCAAAAACAATTTCGTGTTTTAATTTTACACTGCTTCTTGATGGGAAAAAAATACCGTTCAAAGCGAAGCAATGGCTTGAAAAGTGTTATGGGGACTCCGCTCCATCAGAAACAACAATAAAATGTTGGTTTGCTGACTTCAAACGTGGTCGTAGAGACACCGATGATGCAGAACGCAGTGGACGTCCAAATGAGGCGGTAACACCAGAAAACATCAAAAAAATCCATAAAATCGTTTTGAATGATCGAAAAGTGAAGTTGCGTGAGTTAGCTGACATCGTAAAGATATCAAAAGAACGTGTTGGCTTTATATTGCATGAGCATTTGACTATGAGAAAGCTCTGTTCAAAGTGGGTGCCGCGTTTGCTCACTGTTTATCAAAAACAAGAACGTGTTGATGATTCTGAGCAGTGTTTGGCCATTGTTAGAGCGGCGCTGGAATGATTGCGTTGCTCTTGATGGAGATTACGTTGCTGAATAAAGCTAATTTTGAACCAAAAAAAACCGTGTTTTCTTTGTTAGGCCCGGGACTTTTCAGCCCATGTGTTATATATATATATATATATATATATATATATATATATATATATATATATATATATATACATATATATATATATATATATATATATATATATATATATATATATATATATATATATATATATATATATATATATATATATATATATATATATATATATATATATATATACATATATGAGCGTTTCCGTAAATTATTGGTATGTTAACGGTTCAAAAAAGAACAAAACTTTTTTTTAGAGTGACATTCATTAGACTCAAATTAAATTATTCCTTGGGCCTCCAGAATTAATTATTCAAGGCGGGTACGACTTTTTTAAGAATGTTTTTTTACAGCTCAATATACAAATTTTTGCGAAAAAAATGGAAAAACTCACTGCCAAAAAATGCGTCAACAATCAATATGTATGTTAATATTATAAGTTTATTCACGCGATTTATTTAAATCATTCATCGTGAATCCCGACAAGGTTTTCCTATTTCATATAGTGGCCATTTTTCCCTATTTTTTGCCCATTTTTTGCCCATTTTATATCTTATAAAGCCCACACTTTTCACTATATTCTTTGACCTGCTGCCTGAATTTTTATCTACCTTGATGATATTAGGATATCATTTCAAGTTATGATCATATTTTAGCCACTTTTTGGTCAGAAATAGCCGTAAGTTAAAAATGGTGTATTTAAAGATATTAATCTTACAACCAATGTATATATACATGTAAAATTAATATCTTTAAATACACCATTTTTAATTTATGGCCATTTCTGACCAAGAAGTGGCTAAAATCTGACCATAACTTGGAAGCGATATCCTAATATTAGCAAGGTAGATAAAAATTCGAAGTCAGCAGGTCAAAGAACATAAAAAAGGTGTACCTGGACGTTATAAGATACAAAATGGGCAAAAAATGGGCAAAAATGGCCATTATATAAAAGAGTAAAACGTCGCCTGCATTCACGATGAATATTTCAATAAATCACATAGATTAAACTTATAATACGCTACATTATATATTGATTTTTGACGCTTTTTACGGAAATTTTCAGTTTTTTCCTCAAAAATTTGCATATTGAGCTGTAAAAAAAGGTTTTAAAAAAGTTAATTGTTTCTAAAGCTCCAAGGAACGATTTAAATCGAGTCTAATGAGTGTCACTGTCAAAAAATAGTATATATATATATATATATATATATATATATATATATATATATATATATATATATATATATATATATATATAGAATTTGTCAGCTTTAATCAAATAAACGATTTCATTACACTCTGTTTAACAGGTTATTCATCATTTAAGCTAGCAAATTAATTAACTTAAAAACAATGCGCTCGTAGAATTTGCATTGTTTTATTTTATATGTAGGGACTTTAGTTTTTGGACTGAATGTATTGTAACTGTACGGACAATTAGACTAATGAAGGTTTTGCTGGTTTGATTATTTGATTTGATAACTTTCAGAGAATAATTTTTTTAAAAAAAAGTAATTAATCGTGTTAGCCAACTGTTTAAATACGTTATAACTGAAAATGTTGTCAAATATCTTGTCAATTTATCTAATCTGAATAATAAAGGGTGTCCGAAATTTATGCAAAAAGTAAGTTTTTAATTGAAAATTGTAATTTTTTTATTGATTCATAAAGTATACAGTATAGGGTTATGTATGGAATAACATATCGGGTAAATGGCCTCCATGGTTTTGCTGGCACATACGCACTCTTTTGTCGAAATTTTCCATGACCGTTTTGCATAAATGTGGCTGAATTTCGTTGATATAGCGCTTAATTTTCTCCTTCAAGTTGTGGGTGGTCGTGGGCTTGTTGGCATAAACCTTAGACTTTAAAAAACCCCAAAGAAAAAGTCCAACGACGTTAAATCACATGATATGGGCGGCCAATTCTGATCACCAAATCAGGATATTAACGACCAGGAAATGACTCATGGAGTAATTAAATTGTTTCTCGGGCTGTATGGCATGTGGCATCGTCTTGTTGAAACCACATGTCGTCCACATCCATATCTTGCAATTTAGGCACAAAAAACTGGATTATCATATCGTGATAACGACCACCAATAACTGTTATTGCCTGGCCAACCGCATTATCGAAGAAGAATGATGCCTTCAGCCCAATATCCTCACCAAACAGTGACACTTTGTGGATGCATTTGTTTCGCAACAATCACGTGTGGATTGTCTGAACCTTAAATGCAACAATTTTGTCGATTAACGAAGCCATCAAGATGGAAATGAGCCTCATCGCTGAAGATGATTTTTTTCGAAAAATCAGTATCCACTTGTTCCATAATCTATTCAACAAACTCTCTTCGTTGTGCGTGGTCAGTAGGCTTCAGTTCTTGAGTCAATTGAACTTGTAAGCATGAAGATGCAAATCTACGCTGTAGAGAGTTTCTCGAAATATCCACGGTGCTGAATTGATATTCCTGGAGTCTCAGCAACACTCTCACGAACTACTTTGTGTCAAACGACTTGTTGAAGGACACCCAGAGCGTTTAAGATCACTAATTGTTCCAGTCTCCTTGAATTTTCAATTAATCTCTTCACAGTTGATGAGGTTAAATCACTATTCCGACCATATCTTGTATGAAAATTCCGAACTGTAGCTGCCAAACTTTCATTATTTTTAAAATACTGCTCAACAATGAAAATATATGTTTATATTTTATATTTATATATTTTCTCGATTAGAACAAAATTTGAGTAGAAATATAGATGCAATTTCTGGTCAGAAAGGTATTGCTAAACGAAAAACTGTTTTAACAGATAAAAAAAGTAGCCGAAATTATGCAATATTTTCAAAACCATACATATAATTCAATTAGACAAGCAAGCAGACCTAAGATATTCACATCCTTTCATTATATGACTTTAATGTACACAACATCAACTGGCTTAAATATTCAAATACTACCGATGAACAAGGTCGTGAAGCCGAATCATTTTCAATCAGTTGTGGCTTAACTCAGCTTATTGACGAACCAACACGGATCTCTGATCGAGACGGGGAGTTCGCAAGTCTTCTTGATCTGTTTTTAACCACCAATCCGGAGATTTACACGGTCAGCGTAAATCCGCCGTAAGGTTCTTCTGACCATAAACTACTTTCGACATCAAGTACCCTACCGATCAGAGACGCCTAAACCGCGCAAGATTTGCCACTACAAATCTGCTAAATGGGAATTTTCGAACTTTCCCTTGGTTAGACGTTTGTTTTCGATCCCACGACCAATCTTACTGCACCAGGGAGGTTTCCGATGTTATTTTGGCCGGTATGGAGGCTTACATCCCTTTTTCGAAAAAAAGCTCTTCCAACGACAAGCCTTGGTTTAACCGAAAATGCAAAGAAGCTGTTGCTTCTAAACATCTTGCCTACCAATAATGGCGTGAACCATAAACCGTAACACCTTTGTTCGTGCTAGGAACAGATGCAAAGAAGTTATCGACGAAACCAAAGAGGCACACAATCAACGAATTAGAAACAAACTTCTCGCTTGTCCCGACAATTCCAGGTCCTTTTGGTCAGTCGCTAAGGCAGTCAGTCAAAATTTCACCAAATCCACCATACCACCACTCACACGGCCAGATAATTCTATTGCAACGACACCTGTTGAGAAAGCGAACTTGTTGGCTGAACTCTTTGCTTCACATTCTACTGTCGATTTTCAAGGAAAAACACCACCTACTATTCCCATAGTGCAGTCAAGGATGCCCGATATTGTCTTCAGACAGCGTATCATAAAACGTATTTTAATGAAGCTAGACACCAAAAAAGATTCTGGCGCTGACGGAATACCTGCCATAGTTCTCAAAAACTGTGCGAGGGAACTAACATCAGTTTGCTGTATACTTTTCAACCTATTCTACAGAAAGGGAATATTTCCTTCCTGCTGGAAATGTGCCACAGTTCAGCCGATACCTAAAAGAGGCAAGAAGATCTTGCCAAATAACTACCGACCAATCGCACTGCTTTCAATAATATCGAAAGTCATGGAAAAGGCTATCAATCAGCATCTTCTAAAATATCTTGAAGGATTCAACATTATTAACGTTCATCAAAATGGCTTTCGTAAAAATAGATCAACAGGAGATCTTCTGACTTATGTAACACACGTTTGGAACAACGCAACTGAACACTTTGGAGAATCTCGAGCGGTTGCTCTTGACATATCCAAGGCATTTGACCGTGTCTGGCACGGTGGGCTGTTAGCTAAGCTACGCTCTTACGGTATGTCTGAAAAGTTCTGTTTGTGGCTCTCATGTTTCCTCAGAGAGCGTTCTTTACTAGTGGCAGTCGACGGATTTCTTTCTAACACCTTCACTATCAACGCCGGTGTACATCAAGGCTCCATACTGTCTTCTACTCTTTTTCTCATTTACATTAACGATCTGCTGGAAAAGACCGAGAATCCAATCTACAGCTTTGCAGATGACAGTACGCTTATCTCTTCATTCACTTTGAATGCTCGGACATCGGCTACTCAGACGAATATCCGCAGACAGCAGGAAGTCATTCAACTTAACAAAGACCTGGAAGAAATATTATCTTGGGGTGACAGCAACCAAGTGGAATTTAACGCTACAAAACCTCGGCGGCAGTTTCTTCTAAAAAAGTTAACGTTGCTGAACCCGACATAGTTATGTCGGGACACTCCATTCCTCTAACATCGTCACTCAATTTGTTGGGCGTTAATTTGGGAGCAAATATGTCCTGGCATGAACATGTTACACGCATAGCAAGGAGAGCTTCTCAAAAGTTGGGAATATTATTTCGAACCAGAAAGCTTTACACTCCACAACAACTGTTAATTCTTTACAAGGCTCAAATTTGACCAACTATGGAATACTGCTCCCATGTTTGGGGCTCCGCTCATACATACACTGCATTTGTTGGATTATGTTCAGAGAAGAGCTGTTCGTCTGATTGGAGACCCGGAATTGACCGGCGGCCTTGATTCGCTGGAACATCGAAGAACGGTTGGCGACTTGAGCCTATTCTACAAGTATGTTTTTCATGGAAAGTGTTCGAAGGATGTGGCCCGGTTAATTCCTCCCACAGCGGTGCATGTTAGAAGTACACGTCGCGCTAATACTTCACATCCGTATGAGGTTAAGCTGGTTACTCCTCGTACAACGCCTTTCAAGCAGTCTTTTATATAGAGAACATCATCCCTTTGGAATAATTTGCCCAGGACTGTGTTTCCCACCGAGTACAATTTACAGCGATTCAAGAACAACGTGAATCGCTTTTTCTGCACACGTGTCGCTCCTGTAGCGCCCTAGGGACTTCTTCCCTGCAGCACGTATGCTAGACCCAAAAAAAAAAAAAATATATGAAAATGACCTAAAAAACGAAGATTTGATAGGAAATTTCATTCTGAAGCGTTTGGTTTTTAATGTTGCGTGCGGAACACTTATAAGATCACTTCAGTGTCCGTCCGTCCATCTGTCACACCCGATTTTCTCCGAAACTATTTGACAGAGAAAGTTGAAATTTTGCACTAATATAGCAATTGATGGCCTCATCCGAGCCGAGTAGTTTTAAAAGTTAAATTTTGACTTAAGAGGTTAGTTTTGGGAGATGAAATCGGAAGTGAAAAAAATTTTTTTTACTAGGTCCTCGAGTGAGGTGTCAAATGAAAGCTTGTAAAAATACTGGTTAAAAATACTTGTAATGTAATATTTGCGCACACTTTCCTTTGTATTATTTTTAAAAAATCGTGAAAAGTCAAAAAGTACTGATCAAAAAATTTTGAAAAAAATTCTTGAATATTCTCCACGGGGTGTAAATTGAACGAAAATTATCACGAGTACATTACTCTTAATAATTTATCTGGTGTATAAAAAACAAACATATCCAGGTCATCAGTTTTCAGTAAAGATCGGAAACAATCTTTGTTGAAAACTTACTTGGGGTGCGTTTTTTGAATTCATTGATCATTTTAAACCTCCGTAACAAACATTTTTATTTTAAAAGCAATCAACGTACGGAACACTAATTGCGCAAGTTCAATTTGCACTTGACCGGTTATATTTGTCTCGATCTGACTCATATAACAGGCGTTATCCATATTTTAAGCTCAAAAGACGCGTTTTGAAAACTTCAATTATTTGTAAAGAAAAGCGCACAAATTTTGCAAGGTCCAAAACTCAGGACAATAAATGTAATGAAAGAATAATTTTGTCAAATTTCCACTTTATTTAGTTTCACTGAAACTGTATGAGGCATTTCGCTATACTATAGCTTCGTCTGAAACAAAATGATATTGAATATTAGTGTTGTTATATTTATATAAATACCCTAAGGTAGATAAGTAATAAAATTAATACTATATGCTAATGAATATTGCTGGGAAATCCATTCTGAATATTAATTCTATAAATTGAGTAAAGGTGAGTTGCCATGGGCCAGACAGGTATCTTTTTGTTCGTTTAATATGATGTCTGAATTTTTAATTCTATTTATTTCTAAATTTTCTAATAGGTTTAATTTTACGCCTTTGTTTTGTATGTGTAGAATTTTAAATTTATCGTCAAAAAGATGATTTGCTTCTGTCAAATGACTACTGTACGCTGAGTCAGTTTTGTTTTTTAAATAGCTTCTTTTATGTTCTGAAATCCGAGTTTCAAATGAGCGACCTGTCTGACCTACGTAACTTTTATGACAAGAACCACAATTCAACTGATACACTCCGGATTTTTTTTGATCTATTTTGTTTCCCTTTTGCGTTTTTAATGAAGTTTCCTAACGAGTTGTTTGTTCTAAAAGCTATGTTGATATAATATTTGTTTAAGTGGGTTTTAATTTTCTCTGACGTGTTACCAAAATAGGTTAAAACATTATATTTTTTCTCTGTGTTTTCTTTCTTGGGATATACTAAAGAAATAGCTTTATTTTTTAATTTTTCACAAAAGCAGATAAGGGTAACACAATAGTCGCTATAGATCAATAACAATATATAGACAAAACATTAGAATTTATTAAGAAAGGAAATTTCAAAATATTACTAAAAGATCCGACAGAAAAATTCAAGAAAGATATCAGAACAGCGTTAGGTAAAGCTTCTAGCATCCTATCAGACAACCAAATCTCAAAATTAACAGTCGCGAATCATCAGCCCCCTCTACTTTATTCATTAGTCAAATTACATAAAGAAAATCATCCCATTAGACCTGTAGCCTCCTACATATCGGCCCCAGCTTACAAACTCTCAAAATTTCTCATAGATATCATTAAAACGAACATTAACTTCACCCCAACTTACACAATAAAAAATTCGTTAGAATTAACGGAAAAATTTCCGATATCTTTCTACCAGATAATTCAAAACTAGTATCATTTGACGTCCAAAACCTTTTCCCTAGCATACCCCCGGATGAAACAGTAAAAATCATAAAAACATTCCTAATCAAAAATAAAGTTAATATCGTTATACAACAAGACATACTAAATTTATTAAACACGAGCCTCAATCAAAATTATTTTTTACTTTAATAACACGTTTTATAATAGTTCTGAGGGTCTCATAATGGGTAGTCCACTTAGCCCGCTTTTAGCAGAAATATTCATGGATAACCTAAAAAAAACAATTACATCGACAAGAATTTAGCAAATCATTTTTGTATTGGTACCGATATGTAGACGACATCTTTGCTTGTTTTAATGGTACAGAGCGTCAACTTGACAATGTTTTTAACTATATAAACTCATTACATAAAAATATTAAATTCACTATGGAACTAGAAGTCGACAATAAAATGAATTTTCTTGACTTAACGATAACCAGACATTACAAGAAACACAAATTCTCTATTTTTCACAAACCCTCACATACAGATACTACAATAAACATAAAATCATCTCACCCCCTACAACACAAATTGGCAGCTTACCACAGTATGTTGCATAGACTTGTAAGTGTCCCCTTATCTGTAGATGATTTTAATAAATAATTTAATCTAATAAAACAAATTGCTGTTAACAACGGATATTCTCCTCACACCATAGACTCAATTTTAAGCAAAAAATTAAAAAATAAAGCTATTTCTTTAGCATACCCCAAGAAAGAAAACACAGGTAAAAAATATAATGTTTTAACCTATTTTGGTAACACGTCAGAGAAAATTAAAAACCACTTAAACAAATATAATATCAACATAGCTTTTAGAACAAACAACTCGTTAGGAAAATTCATTAAAAACGCAAAGGGAAAACAAAATAGATCAAACCTTTACCCAATTTATACAAATGATATTCAGAATGGATTTCCCAGCAATATTCATTAGCATATAGTATTAATTTTATTACCTATCTACCTTAGGGTATTTGTATAAATGTAACAACACTAATATTCAATATCATTTTGTATCAGACGAAGCTATAGTATAGCGAAACGCGTCATACAGTTTCAGTGAAACTAAATAAAGTGGAAATTTGACAAAATCATTCATTCATTACATTCGTTATGAATTTCCATCAAGTAACAGCCACAACAATTCAAAGCTCAGGAAAATAGTTCTGGTGATACCCCAGAGAGGATAAAATCATAACATTGCTGTATCTAAAATATACCCCTCTTTTACTGCACTATTATTGATTCTAAACATATTTTTCGATGACAAAAATATAGCTTCAAAATTAACCTACTTAGTAAAGCAAACATTGCACGGAGTTTTGTCAATAATGACGTCGTCAAAGAGACGATAAATACGAAGAAAATATAAGTCACCCTGAAAACTTTTTGCAAAACTCCATTATAGGCCTATTTCTTTTTCATCAATCCCCGAAAAAAAACAGTTTTCAGATAAAAGAAACTTTTCCTGTCAACAAGTCTCGGTGAAAGTTTTAACGATTTCCTCAGGCGCGGCGCCCTGACTGATAATCGCCCTGAAGTCTGCTTCGTATTCTTCTTTATTTACTTTGCAACTACAGTCATTAGTAACTATTGTAACAGGAAGAAGTAAGGCAAAACAGGCACTTTCTAACGCTCATCTTTTAGCAATTTCTCTATTCTAAAGCCGGGTAAAAACACTCTTGGCGAAATTCAGACCATGTTTTCGATTTGCTAACTACAATTTACGCGATTATTGGGATTTAATCTTTACGTTTTGAGTAAAAATAATTTATAAATCAATTTTTAAATTCACTCATTAATATATATGCTACTTACTAATTGCTTCTGTTTAAGCTCACCTGTTTACCAATGTTCAATAGCTAATTTCATATAAAATTACAATGTACAGGGGTATTATACCAATTTTCTACCTAGACATTAGAATGACGTCTTCCCTTCAGTATCAAATTATGAGAGTGGATCAAAACGTCTTGTAAAAAACAAGGTCTTCTTCTTAGAATAAAACATTGTCTCGTTCTCCTTTTCAGGAGTGCTGCTTGGATTTGCTCATTTTTGTGATGCCGACATCCAGCTTTCATACTACCAATTGGGTGGTCTTCTAGCAAGTCTAGATACATTTCGTTGGACCATACTTTTTTGAGGGAACACTAACTAGAAATAAATACCTTAATTTCTTAGTTAATACTCTACCAGTTTTATCAGAAAATGTTCCCCTCATGTTCTTTGGTGATTTATTTTGAAAAATAATTTCCATTGAGTTTAATACATTCAATCCAGCAGGATTCCAACTTTTTTATTCCCTTCAAACTGTGCGTAATACCAGGTGTACAAGTATGAAATGCGGATTTCAGACAACAGATGGTGCACTAATGCAGTTTGGGCTATAAAGATTTGACACTGCGCCATTTTGTTGTGTCATCAACAAGTGTCAGACGCGCACGAGTGATAAATTGGAAAAGTGTGTGCATAGTGTTATGTTGTTGTGTTCAATATGTCGAAATTTATACCGAACAAAGAGCATTCGCGGACAGCATTAATTTTTTGTTTTCATTTGAAGAAAAGTGCTGTTGAATCATACCGATTACTTCGAGAAGCTTATGGTGAACATGCCCCATCGCAAGATACATGTGAACGATGGTTTCGGCGTTTCAAAAGTGGTGACTTCGATGTTGTAGACAAGTAACGTGGGAAAACCGCCAAAAAAATACGAAGATGTGGAATTGCATGCATTGTTGGACGAAGATGATTCGCAAACACAAAAACAACTCGCCGAGCAATTGGGCGTTAGTCAGCAAGCTGTTTCCAATCGGCTAGGGGAGATGGGAAAGATTCAGAAGCCGGTAGATGGGTACCACATAAGTTGAACGACAGGCAAATGGAATAGCGCAAAAACACATGTGACATTTTGCTCGCTCGGTTCAAAAGGAAGTCGGTTTTGCATCGTATAGTTACAGGGGATGAAAAGTGGATTTATTTTGAGAATTCTAAGCGTAAAAAATCATGGGTAGACCCAGGCGCACCATCCACATCGATCGCAAGACCGAATCGCTTTGGCAGAAAGACGATGCTCTGTATTTGGTGGGACCAGAGGGGCGTGGTATATTATGAGCTGTTAAAATCTGGGGAAACGGTTAATACTAAACGTTACCAACAACAATTAACCGATTTGAACCGTTCGCTGCTTGAAAAAAGGCTAGAATACCGAAAGAGGCAACACAAAGTCATCATGACAATGCTCCATCACATACGACAATACCAATTCGCGACACGTTGGAAGCTCTACCCCATGCAGCTTACTTACCAGACTTGGCTCCTTCCGATTACCACTTATTTGCATCGATGGGTCACGCACTTGCTGAGCAGCGCTTTAGTTCGTACGAAGATGTGAAAAAATAGCTCGATGAATGGTTCGCAGCAAAAGGGGAAAATTTTTACTGGCATGGTATCCACAAATTGCCCGAAAGATGGGGAAAAATGTATAACAAGCGATGGAGCATACTTTGAATAAAGCACTTTTTATCACTCTTCCGAATTTAATATGTTTTTTTAGAAAAAAAAATCCGCATTTCATACTTGTACACCTGGTATTCGTTTGCATTCAAGCCAATTTTTGAGATTAGAAACACAAAAAAAATCATTTTGGGCCAAATCTGGGGAATACAGCAGGTAGAGAACTATTTTGAAACCCAGCGTGAACTTTTGTCATTGCGACGACCGATGTGTGAGCAGGTGCATTCTCCTGGTGAAGGAGTACTTTTCGGACGCTAAGCCTGGTCGTTTCGGCTTTAACTCACTATGCAAATAGTCCAATAATGTTGTATATTAAAAGCTACCCACTGTTTTACCCTTTTCCAAATAATTAATCAGAATGATATAGTGTGAGTTAAAAAAAAGCAGTTGCTATTACTTTTCCCGCCGATGTTTTCGCTTTTGTGCACTTGCATGGGAAGATCGTAGTATTTAACTTCGTAAGATTGCTGAGATGGTAGGTATGAACGGATACATAAAATCTTGAATGAAGTTCTAAAAATGGAAGTCCGCGATGGGTGCGGTGTTTGCTTGCTCCGGACCAAAAACGCACGAGGACCGGTATTTCAAAAGTTGTAGTGTAATCTTAAGGACTTTTAGCATCGTTCTGTGACTGTAAGTGGAACGTGGATGCACACGCATACAAAAGATGTTAAATGATATTGAGGAAAAATCAGAAAAAGCGGTATTAAAATTAAATAAAAAGGAAACGAAAGCCATGTCAAATGACCATAACCGCAAGAGATAAGGATAGACAACGAAAGACTTGATTATATAGAATATATATATATATATATATATATATATATATATATATATATATATATATATATATATATATATATATATCTGGGACAAATGATACAATGCGGTAAACCCAATCAAACTGCAGAAATAGAAAGAAGAATCAGACTAGCATGGGCAACTTTTGGTAAACGAAGATACTAGTTTACCAGTTCTCACTTACGCAGCACAAACTTGGACACTGACTAGGAATATAATGAATAGACTGGCTAAAACATAACGAGCAATGGAGCGTTAGATGTTGAATATAAAGAAAAAGGATAGGATACGAAACGAATATATTAGGGAAAAAAACTAAATTAATAGATGTAAAAGAACAAAAAGCAAGCCTAAAATGGAGATATTCTGGACATACAATGCGACAACCGGACAATCGTTGGAATAGGAAGATGCAGGATTGGAGACCCTGGTTGGGAAAGAAATCAAGGGGCAGACATCAGACCAGGTGGAAAGACAATCTAAAAGTTACAGCCGGCCTAGCGTTGATACGAGAAGCACAGGACCGAGATAGGTGGAGAACAAAAGGAGAGGCCTATCTCCGACAATGGATGTAAAAAGGCTATGAAGAAGAAGAAGATGTATACTATAAACTGGCTTACCTTCTAACAACACCTAACCTAATCACAAACCCAAAATTTTTTTTTTCTAAAATGCATGAGAAGTAAATACTTACTATGAATCTGTATTCCGTATATTTAATTTCGGCCGCTAAAAATATGCCGTTGTTCGTTTTGCTCCATCACTTCAGGATTTCGGATATAATTATTGGGTATGTTACTGATTTAATAACATGATAACGATGCATTAAGAAATAAAGTGGAGTACACGATCGAATTGAGCTATAAACCTACCAAAACGTAAAGCATCTTAGACTACATAACAGAAAGACATAAACAATAAATTGTAAACATAACATACCCTAAGACTTACTAGCCTACACATCATTAAGAATAAACGACAAGCAAAGCGAGCAAAAATGCATAAATGGCAGCATTGGTATAACAACTAAAGACGAAACGAAAAGAATCGTATTTTTAGAAGTTACCAAAAGTGTTCTTCGTATTTGCTGAACCATCCCAAGACGCGTTTCGCCGTATCACGGCTCATCAGCTGGGCTAGGTTCATCAAATACGAGAACACATTTTTAGTCCTTTATCCAAGTAACTAACGGAAAACTATAACAAATAGATGCTTATACTGCACTCTGTCGGCGACTTACTAAGTCTATTTAAGCAGAGCGGCACAGCACGGCTGGCACTTATTGCAGACACGCACCTTTCTCAAGCTTACTGCTCGAAGGCATAGATGGCAGCATTGGTATAACAACTAAAGACAAAACGAAAAGAATCGTATTTTTAGAAGTTACCATACATCAAAAGCTTTAAACCTAACATGATCGAAGGATCAACGAAAAGAAAGGTAAGCAACAAGCTTTAAACGTAACATAACCTAAAGAGACAAACTATACACTCACAAAAAGACTTACACTACAAGACTCAAACCTAAAATAACCTAATATAGATTCATAGCATATTACTTCCCATGTATTTAACAAAAAAAATTGTGGGCCTGTTTTAGGTTAGGTTAGGTAAGGTTAGGTTTTGTTGGCTTTTATTAGAAGTAAGGTCAGTTTATAGTTTATATACGGAATTTAATTTGTAAGCTCTAGGATTGCATATTTTTTATCAGATAAGTTATCTCAGGTTTGAATCTTTTGAGGTTATATTTCTTTGATTTAAGCAAAAACTAGACATGTAAGGTGAAAACGGACAACCGATTCATTTTCAGCGAACAAATATACGTATAGTACACCTTGTCTTGAGTAAAAATAACCGGTCAAGTGCAAGTTGAACTTGCACAATTAGTGTCCCGTACGTTGATTGCTTTTAAAATAAAAAAAAATGTTACCGCGGTGTAAAATGATCAGTGACTTCCCAAAAACACACCCCAAAGGAGTTTTCAACAAAGTTTGTTTCCAATCTTTACTGAATACTGATAACCTTTTTTGTTTTTTTTTTTTATATACCAAATAAATTATTAAAGGTAATGCACTCGTGATAATTTTCGTTCAATCTACACCCCGTGGAGAATATTCCAGAATTTTTTCAAAATTTTTTGATCAGTACTTTTCGAGATAAGGTGGGGGACAGCGATTTTTCGCGATTTTTTAAAAATAATACAAAGAAAAGTGAACTTAAGTATTACATTATATACATATATATAGATATATATATATATATATATATATATATATATATATATATATATATATTTATATATATATATATATATATACATATATATATATATATATATATATATATATATATATATATTATATATATATATATATATAAATATATATATATATATATATATATATATATATATATATATATATATATATATATATATATATATATTTATATATATATATAAAAAGGGTGATTCATTTAGAGGTACTTTTTTTTAAATAAAAAAAAATGAATAAAAACAATTTTATTTTATAATCTTCATTATCATATAAAAGAACCATTCTTTACAATTATTTCTTAAAGATAATTTCTTTCAAATGTTGTCCGCGACTACGGTTAACAACGTCCATTCTGAAGTTCCAATTTTCAATGACGCGTGTGAGTATTTCGAGTGCTATTTGGCCAATGACTCGAGTAATATTGGCTTCCAATGCCTCAATTGTAGCTGGCTTATCCATGTAGACTTTGGACTTTACATAGCCCCAAAGGAAAAAGTCAAGAGGTGTGATGTCACATGATCTAGCCGGCCAATTCTCTGGTCCAAAGCGTGAAATGATCTGTTCGCCGAATTGCTCTCGCAGTAAAGCCATGGTTTCACGGGCTGTATGGCAAGTGGCGCCATCTTGTTGGAACCAAATTTCGTCGAGACCCCGGGCTTCAATTTCTGGCATCAAATAGTCTGTTATCATGGCGCGATAACGGTCACCATTCACAGTAACATTCCGGCCGGCCTCTGTTTTGAAGAAATATGGACCGATTATTCCACCGGCCCATAAACCACACCAAACAGTTGTTTTTTCTGGATTTAATGGCAGCTCTTGAATCTCTTCAGGTTGTTCATCACCCCAAATACGGGCATTTTGTTTATTCACGAACCCATTAAGCCAAAAATGGGCCTCATCGGTGAACAAAATTTTTCTCGAAAACAGTGGATCTTCTGCAAGCTTGTCAAGAGCCCAACGACTAAAACGGAAACGATTCGGAAGGTCGGTCGGCTTCAGTTGTTGCACTAGTTGAATTTTGTATACTTTTAAAGAAAGATCCTTACGTAAAATACGCCAAGTTGTTGAATATGACAGGCCAAGCTGTTGAGAACGGCGACGAATCGACACTTCACGGTCTTCGCGTACACTCTCCGCTACCGCCCCTATATTTTCTTCACTACGTGCTGGATGTGGTCTATTTGGTCGAGCATTATCCAATAATGAAAATTGGGTCTCAAACTTATTGATGGTAGAGCGAATTGTGCGTTCGGTAGGCCGATTATGTGGACCATAAGTTGCTCTAAGCGCCCGATACACATTCCTCGTAGAACGCCCATTTTCGTAATAAAGTTGAACAATTTGTAGACGCTGTGCCGGGCTAAGTCTTTCCATTATGAATTGTCAAACACTACTGAACAGGAATGCCACTTCAGTTGACACGACGCATGCGCAATCTGTAATTAAATCCCCATCACAAAAAGTACCTCTAAATGAATCACCCTTTATATATATATATATATATATATATATATATATATATATATATATATATATAAATACATATATATATATATATATATATATATATATATATATATATATATATATATATATATATATATATATAATTTTACTTGTGTTTTCACAAGCTTTCATTTGATACCATACTCGATGACGTAGTAAAAAGTTTTTTTTTTTTTTTTGACTTCCGATTTCAACCCCCAACTTTCTATGACAAATAGTTTCGGAGAAAATTGGATATGACAGACAGACAGACGAACAGACAGACACCGAAGTGATCTTATAACTGTTCCGTACAGAACACTAAAAATAAAATTGTGTGGTCCTGTGTTATTCGATTGTACTGTTACTTTATCACCAACATTAGGAATTGGTAAATAGAAGACACATTCTGGATCATATAGGAATCTTGATTTATATATATATATATATATATATATATATATATATATATATATATATATATATATATATATATGTGTGTAGATAAAATAATTATATTTATAATTATATAATAAAAATATTAAATATACATCATATTTCCTCCTTTCTGCTTTAGCGTCGTTTTATCTATAAAACTGGTGCCAAATCTTTCCTTTGCTTTTCTTTTTTCACATAATATTAAAAGTCTGAACTTCGGAAATAATATTATTTTTACGTGTTTTCTTTCTGCGAGAGAGTTTTAATTCACCCTTAACCTTAAGAATTTATTCCCGGAGATAACCATTTTCGAACCAATATAAACCATTTACTCTCAGTTAAAGTAAACAAAATAGGCAATTTTTATTCCCGTTTGGTTTTAAAAGGCATATAAAAATAAATATAGGAAAGTTTTTTGGCCACCCGTTCGGGGATATTTTTATAAAAGACAGAAAATAAGAGGGTAAGTAAACTTTACGAAAAAAAGTTTAATGCTGTTTGAAAGAACTGCTTTAAAATTTTTCTGAAAGGAAAAGTTGACACGGTAAACAAATTTGATTTTTATTCTTTAATTTTTTTAAATTTTAAATAACGTACTAAAAATAAATATATTGTTATTATTATTATCATTAAAACAAAATCCCACTGCTTTTATTGAGGGCGTGTATTTGTAGTGTATAGTAAAACCACAGTAAACATACAACACAGTAGCGACAGTCAGACTCGGCACCTTCATCTCAAGGGGTCCGAGTTTGTAATAATCACATGACCTGTCGCCATATTGCTGGTATGATGCCCGCGAATTTTTGAAAATATTTAAATGCCTTCCTTTAAGAAAAATCCTATTCTGTAGAATAAAAATGAAGTTTGCTGTTTAAAAGGAAAAAAAAAACGAGAAAAGTTTTTTTTTTAGAAACATTTTTTATCAAGCTCTTTTATAAAACAGATATGCAAAAACAGGGAAAAAGGCAAAAAATACAAGAAAAAAATACATTTGGCTTCAACGCTTTTTGCACGTTATTCATTTAAATATCTCATTGTTGAATTTATATTTTTTAACTATTAGAGATATTGTTCGGGAAGAAAAAGCTTCATTTTGAGAATGTATCTCTGTCCACCTTCAGCCTCGCGCGTATAGTGTTAACAATCATGCTCCTTATATTTCAGCGAATCCCAATAATCTGGAGAGATTGAAAATGATTATAACACAGGGGAACAGCTGTTTTGGGTGTCGAGGTTTTTTGAGCTGATTCTATATCAATTTGATGTCCTGAATTCAAATAACGTATTCATTTGTACCTAGGGCTCAAATTTTTAAGATATACAATTTTAGAGAAATATAAGTTACATTATTGTAACTCAAATCCGTAAGTGTAGTAAACAAAAGTAGATACGAAATTTTTATTTTAGTTCTACAAAATACAATATTATGCCGTACTTATAAACAAAAAAAAAAAAAAAAAAAAAAAAAACATTGAAGAAATGAAATAGTCACTCAACACTTGGAAAGCTTCTTTTCCGCGACATTCTTGAATGTTTTTTTAAACAGTCCCTTTTTAAACTCCAGCAGTAATCTGCCATCATGTGCATGTCCCATCTTCCTTGGTAGCGGTCCTCCATAACTTTAATATCTTGGTGAAATCTTTCGCCTTGTTCCTCACTCATGTCTCCTAAATTTTCTGGAAAACGGTCTAAGTGGCTGTGTAAATAGTGTATTTTAATACTCATATTGCACCCTAAGGATTTGAAACTATTAAGCATCTTGTTAACCATTTCATAATTTTGAGCTTTATGTTTGCCTAGAAAATTTTCTACAACTGCAACAAATGATGTCCAAGCTTCTCGTTCAACTTGATTCATTGAATTTATGAAGGCAGGATCCTTAATTAATTGTCTTATTTGTAGGCCGTCAAATATCCCTGCTTTGAGTTTTTCTGTGCTCAACTGATGCATTTTTACCCCTATATATGCAAAACAAGACCCATTCTTATCAAGAGCCTTTACAAATTGCTTCATTAAGCCCAACTTTATATGTAACGGAGAAAGTATGATTTTTTTCTCTTTCAACCAAAGCGTCGTTAATGACATTCTTTTCCCCAACGTCCATGTTTTCTCTCTGAGGCCAATCTTTTCTAACCCAGTGGTGTGTGTTTTGTCCCTACTATCCCAGAGGCACAAGAAACACGGATATTTCGTGTAACCACTTTGCTGCCCAAGAAGAAAGTTTACCATTTTTAAGTCTACACAAATCATCCATTGATGTTCGTAATACTTTATCTTCTGCAAGACCAAAGCTATGGTATTATATTCTTCTTTCAGTTTCGTTGAGTGAGCTAATGGTATTGAACCATATTTATTCCCATTATGTAGAAGGACACATTTTAAACTTCGCTTTGAACTGTCAATAAATAGGCGCCAATTATCTGGAATATATTCAGAAAGTCCCATTTCTTTCATGAGTCCCCTAATTTCGTGACAAAATACAAGATTGTCTTCTTGAGAAAAGAATGGTAGCAGATCTTTTTCTCTTGTACGGTAAAAGGTAATTTTGGTTCCTTGTTCCAGTAAATTTTTGTCGTTCAACCTAGAAGCCAGTACTTCAGAAGCTTTTTTCGATAAATTGAGATCCCTGGTGAGATCATTTAATTCATTTTGATTGATGCGTTGAGGAACTGATGACGTCCCCTCATAGTCACTGTTAGTTTCATTAGCATCAGAACTTTTATTAGCATCAGAAGGAAAAATATTCGTCATCAGAGATATGTGGTAGCTGATGAAATGTTGGAATCGGTATTTCATCTGAGTGCGGGCTAGAGCGTATTGCCGAGTCTAAATTGGGATAAGTCCACTTACTGCGGTTATTTCGATTGATTCCATTAGTATTTACTAAACAGAAATAACAATCACTGAAGTGGTTTTTTGGTTCTCTCCAAACCATTGGTACGCCGAATTTTAGACATTTCCTTTTCCCGGTAGTCCACTGCCGTAAATGCTCTGTACAAGTTTTACATACGAGATGCGGGGCCCACGTTTTGTCCTGATCACCAAGCTTAACTCCAAAGTATCCAAGATACGCTGGCTTTACAAAGTCAGTAATAGTTTGTCTGTTTTGTTGAAACATGTATTCTCCGCATATATTGCAAAACACATCAGGTTGATTTACACAACTTCTTCTTGAACTGGAACCTGAACTCATTTTAATTATGTTCAATAACACAAAAACACTCTTTCCTTAACATAAAATAACACGCCGAATTCGATCTACTCTCATTAGTAAGAACGCACAAACTGACGAGACTTACCCGAGTTAGGTGATTAAAAGGGTCAGTTCAGGTACCTGATAGGCAATGGTTCTACTATTTATAGATTTACCTGGAATTTACTCAATTACAGACTGACAATAAAACCATTGTACCTACATTAATGAATATATAATAATTTTAGAACTCTCATAAATGAATATACTGAATAAAAACCACATTGGTAGATAAGTTGATGTATCTAAAAAAGTAGAGCTGATAGAGAAAAACGGATTGCATGTATAGATTTAGCGTCACAAATATAGTTAAAATCAGCTCTAAAATCCCAGGCACCAAAACAAAAATATTTTTTTGTTGCCCTGTGTAATTATCATTAGTTCTAGCAAACATTCTGCCCTGAATTCAGAAAAAATGTACAAGTGGAATAACATAAACCAATACTTAACAATAATAAAACATCAACTGTTTTACAAACAAATGTATCTCTAATATGAAAACACAATTACCGTTATCTTTATATAATATATTGCAAAGTAGAAATAAAGAAATATAAATAAATTACCTTTTAGGATCTAAAATAACTAACTCCTTTGGACATACCAAATATATTTTTTATAAGCACTAACAGCACAACGAAAACTTCCTCTTGACATCTTTTTAGTGTTCCGTACGAAACACTTATAAGATGACTTCGGCGTATGTCTGTGTGTCTGTCTGTCCGTCTGTCTGTCTGTCACCCCCGATTTTCTCCGAAACTATTTGTCGTAGAAAGTTGAAATTGGGTAATAATATAGGAATTGATAGCCTCATCAGAGCCGTGTAGTTTTGAAAGTTAAATTTTGACTTAAGGGGTTAGTTTTGGGGGGTGAAATTGGAAGTGAAAAAAAAATGTTTTTACTAGGTCATCGAGTTTGGTGTCAAATGAACGCTTGTGAAAACACGAGTAAAATATATATATATATATATATATATATATATATATATATATATATATATATATATATATATATATATATATATTATATATATATATATATATATATATATATATATATATATATATATATATATATATATATATATATATATATATATATATATATATATATATATATATATATATATATATATATATATATATATATATATATATATATATATATATACGAGGCTGGTTTGAAAAGTCTGTGCAAAGCCCGAGAGATGGCACCACCGGCGCGTATCGAAGTCATGTTTAGTTAGTAGCATCTCTTGAATGAACGCACACCAAGTTTCAGCCATATTGGTCTATTTCTTTGTGTTTGGCATTCGTGTGAATCAAGGAAGTCGAGTGATTTTCAAGAAATGGACGAAAAAGAATTTCGTGTGGTGATTAAACATTACTTTATGAAAGGCAAAACGCCTCAGGAGACTAAAGAGAAGCTTGATAAACATTATGGTGACTCTGCACCTTCGATTAGAACAGTTTATAAGTGGTTTCAAAATTTTCGGACTGGCCATATGGGCACAAGTGACGCTGAACGTTCTGGACGGCCTGTGGAGGTTACGTCTCCAGAAATCATTGATCAAATCCATGATATGGTGATGGATGACAGAAAAGTTAAAGTGCGTGAGATTGCTAGTGCTGTGGGCATCTCGACTGAACGGGTACATAATATTTTGCATAAACATTTGGACATGAGAAAGCTATCCGCAAGATGGGTGCCGCGATTGCTCACGCTTGACCAAAAACGGAATCGTGTGAAGTGTTGCAAGGATGGTTTGCAGCTGTTCCAGAAGAATCCGGAGGACTTTAAGCGTCGTTTCGTTACTGTGGATAAAACATGGATACATTACTATACTCCTGAGACCAAACAACAATCTAAACAATGGGTTACCAAGGGGGAATCTGCATAAAAAAAGGCGAAGACCGTTCCTTCGGCCGGAAAGGTTATGGCGACTGTCTTTTGGGATTCGCCTATCTGGAAAAGGGTAAAACTATTACAGGTGAATATTATTCATCGTTATTGGACCGTTTGAAAACCGAGCTGCAAGAAAAACGCCCGCGATTGGCCCACAAGAAAGTCCTTTTCCATCACGACAACGCACCAGCACACACCTCAGCAGTTGTGGTCGCAAAATTAATGGAAATAGGATTCCAACTCGTTTCACATCCCCTATTCTCCAGACTTAGCTCCCTCGGACTACTATTTGTTCCCCAATTTGAAGAAATGGCTGGCGGGACAAAGATTTTATTCAAACGAGGAGGTGATTGCAGACACTAATGGATATTTTGCAGACTTGGACAAATCCTATTATTCGGAAGGGATCAACAAACTAGAACATCGTTGGACGAAGTGTATAAGCCTAAAAGGATACTATGTCGAAAAATAAAAAAGGTTTACCCCAAACACATAAGTAGTTTTTATTTTTGCACGGACTTTTCAAACCAGCCTCGTATATATATATATATATATATATATATATATATATATATATATATATATATATATAATGTAGTACGTGGGCACACTTTTCTTGGAATATTTTTGAAAAATCGCGAAAAATCGGTGTTCCCCCACTTTATCTCGAAAATTACTGATCGAAAAATTTTGAAAAAACTCTGGAATATTCTCCACGGTGTGTAGATTGAACGAAAATTATCACGAGTGCATTACCTTTAATAATTTATCTGGTACATAAAAGAAAACAAAAATTTCAAGGTCATCAGTTTTCGGTAAAGATTGGAAACAAACTTTGTTGAAAACTCATTTGGGGTGTGTTTTGTAAAGTCACTGATCATTTTATACCACCGTAACAAGTTTTTTTTTAATTTTAAAAGCAATCAGCATACGGAATACTAATTGTGCAAGTTCAACTTGCGCTTGACCGGTTATTTATAATTAGTTTCAATTATAACGTCAAATGCGTCATACTTACTGGAAAATTAGTAATAATGAATTTCGGAGCATGTTATAAAAAGATTCTCCTTGAAATCCAGACGTAAACACAACCTGCGACCGCGCTGGCAGCCATGTTCTTGGTATGATAGGGGACGCATGCTACTTCGTCATTTCGAATTCTATCTCTTCGTGATATACCTAATGTTCTTCTAAATACGTCCATTTCAGTTGCTTCAAGTTTTCTGCGATTCTGGTCTGATATTCTCCACGTCTCTGAGCCGTAGGTTAGACTACTTTTAATGAGAGTTTCATATATGTTATATTTGCGTCTCTTTCCGATGTTATCGCTCTATAGTATACCGTTTAGGCATCCTATTGCTCTTCTAGCTTGTGTTATTCGTTTGTTAATCTCGCTATCATCTTTGCATGACGTGTCGAATTCTACACCCAGATACGTGTATGAGAGGCAGCTGGTTATTTCTTCTTGATTGTCTAGCTGGATATTCGATGGTTCCGTTCCTATAGGGAGGTATTTAGTTTTCTGCGTGTTAAGCTCTAGTCCCCAGTTCTTATATTCAGTATGCAATTTTCGAGCCATATACTCTAAATCGTCCCTATCATTTGCTATGATGACTTGATCGTCAACAAACTGAAGAGTGTATAGGCATGTTCTGCCAATGTCAATACCCATCCCATTACATTTCCTCTTCCATTGGTATAAGGCCCTCGCTACATATATTTTAAATAATGTAGGTGATATACAGCATCCCTGACGCAAACCTTTATCCACTAGGAATTTCTTTGACACTCTGTTGCCAACCTTTATTTGTGATGAGGCTCCTGTATATAAATTCTTAAGAGCTCTTATAATTGTCTGGTTAACATTGGTTTCTTGTAAGACTTTCCACAATTTTTTCACCGGGACTGTATCGTAGGCTTTCTGGAGATCTATGAACATAAGGTGGATTTCTTGGTTGGTAGCTGACTTTTTTTCTATTATTTGTTTTAGGGTGAAGACATTATCGGTACAGGTTCTTCCAGCTCGAAATCCAGACTGCTCTTCTTTTTCTTTAGCTCTATATTCCTCTTCAATGAGATCCCGAATAATTCTTTCATAAAGACGGCTCAAAGTACTGGTCACTGATATTCCTCTATAGTTAGACCAGTCAAGCTTGTTTCCCTTTTTATGAATGGATGATATGTAAGCCTCTTTCCATTCCTCAGGCACACTCGTGCCATTTATATACTGATTTATACACCAGGTAAGCTGATCAAACAGCTCTCCTGACCCACATTTAATCAGTTCAGCGGGAATTCCTCCTGGTCCTGCAGCTCGACCATTCTTTAATTTACTAACTGCTCTTTTAACTTGCGTTGCATTTTATATATATATTATATTCTTTGCTACATGATATTGTTCTGTATTTAATGATTTGGGCAGTGTATTGCAAGAGAACACGCTAGCGACAAACTTTTTTCCGACTTGATTCACTATTATTGTCACTGCTTATGCCCTATCTTACCTAACGTAATAAAATATATCCTATAAGCTGACCAAAGAAAATATGTATGTTTAAAAAAAAGCACGTAAACCGGATAAGTGGTTCTCGAGTGATAAGCGCACTAACGGGCAGACAGACAGAGAGACGTTGATGTATTCTATTATATATTAAAATCTTCTGGTCCATGGCCAGAGGCCCGATTAGTATGAGGCCTCGAGAATGGAAATTTCAGATTCTACGCGTCAAAAAACATAAAAAAAAATAACAATTTTAGCTATCCGGTACGAATTTTATGAAGAACCTATAATAGGGTCTATACTACCAGAATTTCGATTTTTTTTGTACTTTGAAAATACCTTGGCTTGTTGGGGTACAAACGAGGCGTCTGCGTAGGACCCAAAACCTAGGACTTACAGTCTTATTTATTCAAAAACTAGAAAAACGACCGTTTTTGGCAGAAAAAAGCGGATCCGGCTTTATCCTCCGGTGTTGGCGGCGTCTGCCCTTTACAGGCTCCCTCTTATTTTGTCAAGAACAAACTAAATTTATTAAATTGACAGTACATTTTTGAATATAGCATCTTGGGCTCCAGGGCACGGAGGCCGCAAAAGCAATGTTAAAGGCTTTTATTCGGCTCGTCCGGTAGAATGAACAACTAGGTAGACGGTTAGTGGACAGGTCAAAATTTTGGGTCGCCCTCTTGGTCTATTAATATAGACTGGCTGTCCCAAGAAACTTTTCATTCCTCGAGTAAATATTTCTAAAAGTTAAAATGATTTATTAATATTTTCATTATTTTAATTATTAAAAAAAAATCTGTCAATATTTTTGCAACTTCATTTATTTCCCTGGCAGTTCTAATTAAAAGTTTTTTAAATAAGCTGTTTGTCTTTTAATACTCGCAGCTACAATTCAATAGTTCCCCTGCTTAAACTAAAATACAAACTTCGGTATTGTACTAAAACTCAATTTCATAAACGATTCCAGATTCAGCAATAAGTTTCTTAATTATAAGACCGAGAATAAATACATTTTGAGTAACAAAAGAAGGCAATTTCAAATTTACGAGAAAGCCATTTTGGTTAATTAACTGTGTAAATCGGTATTCGAACGAATTCTGTCTAAAAAGACTTGAATTACCTAGTTCGAATAGATTCGACATGGCTTTAAATAAATTTAGGGAAATCAGTTACTGATTGACTAACAGAGATGTTAGTATAGAGTTTAAATTAATTAACTGATTATAAGAATGAAAATTGGGAATTATATTCAATCTGAGGTAATTAATTTTCTAAATGGGTGATATATGACAAACTGGTGGAGAAAACTTGAAGTGAAATATTGTCAGTCATTAATTCATGTCGAATATAGAACATGGATGGTGCCTGGAGAAGAAGAAGGAGGAGGAGACAGTTCTTTATCTAATTATGCCTTGCCCTACAATCACACAAGCGAAACACGAAAGTCCAGAGATTTTTTTAAAAAAAATAATACTTTTGAGAAAAAATCGATTTTATATAGTTCCTTTCAAAAGTGATCCACTTATCCTAGAGATCTTCCTACATATGGATACCTTTAATATAGTGTACTCGCTTCGGCGGTACATATACTAAAATTGGAACGATACAGAGAAGATTAGCATGGCCCCTGCGCAAGGATGACACGCAAAATCGTGAAGCGTTCCACATTTTTTATAACCACATATGGAACCATGGATCATATCCGGAATCCTGGAAAGAATCACTAATTGTACCAATACACAAAACTGGAAAACTGAGAATGCTTACAGACAGTTACAGACCCATTTCTTTAACCAATCACCTTGGCAAAGTGTTAGAAAGAATGGTAAACAAAAGACTATCGTGGCTCTTAGAAACAATGCAGCTACTATCGCCTTACCAATATGGGTTCCGTAAGCATCTCTCTACAATTGACCACTTAACTTCTTTGTATAATGACTTAAAACTATGCAATTCAACACAAAAAACATGTCGCGCTTATATCCCTAGACCTATCAAGTGCTTTTGATGTCACCAGCAAGAACCTAATCCTACAGCAGCTGAATGACATGGGACTTGAAGGGAACCTACCCCGCTTTATAAGAAACTTCCTTTGCCCTAGGACAATAAAAGTTAAGGCAAACAATCGTACCTCTAATCCCCATGTTATTACCGGAGGGCTTCCACAGGGCTCAGTACTTAGCCCCACACTATTCAACATAGCCATGACTTCCTTGACAAACCACTTCCCTGAAAATGTTAAGTATAAGCTCTTTGCTGATGACATTATACTTTACTTTGACTCACCCACAAATGACTATTTAAACATTACACTCCAAAACACATTAAAAACACTCGAAACTTGGTCCAGGACAAATGGTTTTTCTTTCTCTTCAACTAAATCCTTGGTAATACATTTCTGCCATTCTAACACTTGCACCAAAACAAATCTTCTCACAATTAATAATACTCCCATTCCAATAAAAAATACTCTCAACATTTTGGGATTAATTTTTGACACTAAACTAAATTGGACCGCTCACATTAAAGCTTTGAGAACTAAAACGTCAAATGACCTTAACCTCCTACGTTCACTTGCCAACACAACCTGGGGTGCTGACTATCCATCTCTATCCATATTATACAAAACGCTAATTTTAGCTAAACTAAAATATGGTGATTTCATTTACGACACGACAAATCAACAGAATAAAAAATCACTAGAAACAGTACAAAATCAAGCACTCAGAACTATCACGGGGGCTTTCCGAACCACCCCTATTCATAGTTTGCAATGTATTTCATCCTTTACCCCCTTAAACCTAGTCCGACAGAAATCCCTATTTAAATATCTAGCCTCAAATCTTTACCGTCCACACCTCAAATCTTCCATAAACCTTACCAACATACACCGAAATCTCCCTTTTCCCCAAAAAACTCTATTCAAAACAGAATCAGAACACTTATACTCTCCCTCAACTTACCAATCCCTACATATTCTTACCCCTTATTCACCTCCTTTCCACCATGGAAAACTCCACACCCGTCCATCAACTTCTCCCTATCGCCATTATCTACGGCAGATCACAACAAAAATATTATTACAAACAAAATTTCGGTCAATCATAAATGAAAAATATCAAAATCATACTCTACTATTCACTGATGGCTCCAAATCCAATATGGGTGTCGGTGCGGCTTATTATTCCAAAAACTCACAAAAAACCTTCAGATTACCATCCCACTGTTCTATCTTTGCTGCCGAACGTGGGCAATTAAAGAAAGCATAAGAGATGTGGTCAAACTCAATAAAAATCGGAGATATCTCATAGCATCTGATTCCCAGAGTGCATTGAGAGCAATTGACTCAGGTAAAATTACCTACGCATACACTAGACACATCTATGACCTATTATACGTAGCAAAAATTAAAAACATCACCATTGATTTTATATGGATTCCTGGGCACGCAGGAATCAGAGGCAACGAATTAGCTGATTCACTGGCAAAAAGAGCCACAATAACGGGGCAGAACATAAAAGAAGAAAATCATCCCACTGAATACTATAACCTATTAAATCAAACATATAGAAATCTCCATCAATTACAGTGGGATTTATTAGACACTACAAATAAACTCTGGGAGATAAAGCCCCTTGTTTATCCACCTTTTCACAATGAAACACTCACCAGAAGGGAAAACACATTATGGCGCAGATTGTCCGTGGGTCACATATATGCAACTCACATCCATTTACTAAAAAACGAAGCTCTACCAAAATGTCATCTTTGTGATGGACCACTAACCGTAAAACACCTATTCGAGGATCCCATACATGAAGACATCAGAAACAAATATCTTATTCCACACTCACTGAAATCAACACTTGATCCTGAAACCATTTCAACCAACATAAAAAAAATCATTTTATACCTCAAAGATATCAAATACTACAACTTAATCTAATAACAACAGTGGCGCAAAATAACCCTAGCAGTTGATGCGCCTCTAAACAAAACTAACTAACTAACTTTAATATAGTACATACGATTTATCGAGCTAAATTAAGCTTCAGTGTTCCATTCGACTCCTTCTCAAATCTCTTTCGTTAGAGCCACCTTTTCAAATTTGAAAAGAAGTAATAAATGGTTGGGGTTCAGATCTGGTGAATACAGCGGATGAGGAAGAAATTCACAGCTGAATTGGTCCAATTTCAACATCGATTTTATGGTGTTGTGCGCTACATAGTTGGGTAGAAAAAAAAAACGTTACCGTTCAAAAATCCCTACAGACCTCAAATTTCATCGGAGCATCATAATTTTTTTAAAAAATCATCGTAAGAAAATTTAGAAGAGAATTCACGAGCCATATTTTGGAAATATATATTTTCAATGACTATTTTACGCAAATACTGTGATAAAAAATTGATCAATCCGAGAAAAAAGTACTATTGACATTACTATTGATTACCTATTGACTAGACGTATGTATTCCTACGTATTTTTGATGACTGAATCCAAATATGATATCCGATTTGCTAATAAACCTATTGAATTCGAGTAATCGTCCAAAAACGGTCTCAAAGTGGTCAAAAGTCGTCAAGTTAACAATAATAACTAGATATATGTTTTTAGTCACTGAATCCAAACATGATATCTAATTTGCTCGTACAGCTATTGATTTCGAATTAAGGTCCAAAAATTGTCTCAAAATGGACAAAATTTGTCAAGTTAGCAATAATAACGAGACATACATATTCCGATGTATTTTAGTCACCGAAAACAAATATGATATATATCTGATTTTCTCCTACATCTATTGAATTCAGTTAGCGTCCAAAAATGGGCTCAAAATGGTTATAAGTGCTTTTTATCTATCTTGTACTTAAGTAACGTGAGCCTCCTTACCTCCAATAACTCTGGGTGCTTGGTAACCGTAAGTACCCTTGCCTCTTACGACTTAGGGTGCTTGATTAACGTGAGTTCCCTTTCCTCTCACGGCTTGGGGTACTTGATTAACGTGAGACTCCTTGCCAAACACGGCTTGAGGTGCTTGATTAACGTAAGTCCCCTTGTCTCTCATGACTCGAGGTGCTTGATTAACGTGAGTCTTCTTGTCTCTCGTAGCTTGGGGTGTAAAAATATTTTTATGAAATTGAGATTGAAAATTTTAACGACTAAAAAACAGATTTAAATAAATTTTTTAGTTATTAAAATAAAACTTTGAAGGTCAGTAAACAACTCACTTAGCATATACGGGCTGACAAATTAAAATCCCCGTAAATGTACACTAATAAAAAATTTTGAAGAAAAGATGATTTGAAAAGTTTAAAATATCATTTCGCGTTATCACTTGTATATGCTTATATATTTTCATGGGCACCTTGATCGCGAGAGAAAACTATTATGCAAATTATTCATTCTTATGCAAGGTATATTTTTTTTTTCAATTTTTCCAAAAACAATATTAAATTTGAATTATTAGAAAAAATTTAAATCGATTACATGTCTTAAAAAATTTTATTTTACTAATTCATATCTTAGCACTTCACCTACAATAAAGTTTTATATGACAACCAGATAGACAAAGTCTCTTCTCTTCTCCTTTTTTTATGAATTAATCCGTTACGTTATGTTAGGCCGAAGGCTCGTTAACACAAAACAAGCGGAGAATAGAAAAATTACCTCTACCCTTTTCATTTGATCCAAAAATCAAAAGATTTTGTATTAAGACTTCTTATATTTATTTTATTTTAAACTAGTAAACATTTTAAATTCCTCTTTGATCGCCATATACATCCTCGCGATATTTAATATTAGAGCAGCAGGCCGTATTTTGACGAAAAAAAAAATCAATTTTCCTAATGTCCTAGTCAGACCCGCTTGCTTTCCCTTTTTTCTAAAATGTGTTGATCCTGGTAGATCGTTTAAGGGCTCAGCTAAAGCTATAAATAAAAGAAGCTATTATCACTCGCAATTTATTGTTTTTACGATCTTTTATGGCCTGCCGAAACTTGAAAATTTGTTACTCCAAACGAGCCTACTTACTTTTATTCAATTAGTTCTCGATTATCCCTGTTAAAGAAACAGTTTTCGCATATTTTCGATCAATGTTGAGGAACTTCATTAGTCTTATGTATAACTTACTCAGTATGACTGTTAGTTATAGCCCAAAAAAACATAAAAGGCTTCATTCAGTAATTAATAGTTTAGCCTTCAACAAAAGGAAGATAAAAAGAAATACCTTGATATAAAACGAACAGCTAGAAAGATAATAATAACTCAGAAACATAAACATGGTCCCAGATGAATATACATATATATATATATATATATATATATATATATATATATATATATATATATATATATATATGTATATAGATATAGATCATTCGTTATCAACCGGACCCTCCCATTAGTCCATAAAGTGATGCAATTTGTGAGGGCTCAATAGCGACCTAAATCTGAAAATGGATTTCAAAAAATTTCAGAAAAATTAAAGTAAAAATGTAATTTCCTAATATAATCAAAGGTTTTCTCTGATAATCTTATTTTACTCAAAAAAACCTACAATTTTTGTAAGAAAAGTTTTATGGCCTCAATTTTCGGAGATAGTTATCACAGCGTATTTGCCATATTTTGGATATTTAACAATTTTTTACTCGAAAACTAAAACTTTTAGAGAAATTATGTAAGAGACAGAAAATACTAGTTTTTATTCGTAAAATCGCCATGAATTTTTTCAAAATTTTTGAAGGACTTTTTGACAATTCGTTATTTCGACCTATAAGCATCAAATGTTTTAAAATGGAAAAATCATAAAAAATAACTAATTGTCAAGAAGTGCTTCAAAAATTCTGAAAAAATTCATGGTGATCTACGAATAAAAGCAATTATTTTTTGTTTTTTACATAATGCCACTCAAAATTTAAAACTACATATCATAAACTTTAATCTGGACTGGTTTTTTTGGGGTCGCTGATAACGAATCTGAGGTCAAATTTCTAAAATTCTTAAATTCAAGAAGGTGGACCCAATATGGTGGAAACTGAATAAGGCAATCTACTATATTGGGTCCGCCATCTTGGATTTTGAAAATCGAACTTCTGATTCGTAATCGGCGACCCCAAAAACCCCCGTATAACAAATTTCGGATTCGTGATCAGCGATCCTAAAAACCCCCGTTTATCATATTTAGTGCAAATCGGTTCATTTGCGAAAATTCGGCCATCATATTGGATTTTTGACCGCCATATTGGATCCGCCATGTTGGATTTTGTCAACTTAACTAATTTTTTTGGGGCGTCCATCAGCTACAATTTGAGCCAAAAAACGACCCAAACAGTTGCGAATTTTTATTTTTACAAGCTTTTTTTGCTGGACACTTGATTTTTCTCCGGCTACCGGCCGCCATATTGGAGCCGCCATATTGGATTTTTCAAAGGCGCACTCGGCATTTGAAAGTAGACGCTCTAAGCCCTTGGTCAAGTTTTTTGGTTGCTTCTAATTTTGGTCGTAGTTTTGATCCGGTTGACGCGGATCGTCCCATATATATATATATATATATATATATATATATATATATATATATATATATATATATATATATATATATATATATATATATATATATATATATATATATATATATATATATATATATATATATATATATATATATATATATATATATATATATATATATATATATATATATATATATATATATATATATATATATATATATATATATATATATATATATATATATATATATATATATATATATATATATATATATATATATATATATATATATATATATAAATATATATATATATATATATATATATATATATATATATATATATATATACATATATATATATATATATATATATATATATATATATATATATATATACATATATATATATATATATACATATATATATATATATATATATATATATATATATATATATATATATATATATACATATATATATATATATATATATATATATATATATATATATATATATATATATATATATATATAGATAGATAGATAGATAGATAGATAATAATTTATTTGTTTTCATGTAACAATAGGTTACACTTATAAGCCAATAGGCATTAAACAATATTAACTAAGTTTACAATAACCTACAATTAAATAAAAGAAAAGTAAAAAATAGTAAATAAGTAAAAACACTTTAAAAGCAAAATTACAATGTAGTAACAAAGGCACACTGAAATAAGAGGCACAACGGAAAAGACAAGAAACCACCTCTGCTGACAGAGCCATCAAATTCCTGTGCTAATTTCAACTGGACTTAAGAAAAATTCATTTAGTGAGTAATAAGCTCCTTGAAGCAAATATTTGGTTAAAAGTCTCTTTACTTCCGTTTTACATAACGCACGTATACCCTCTGGGAAACTATTATATATCTTTAATATGACATAATTAACATTTTTCTGTATGTAGCTGTAATTACACTTTTTGGGAAGCAGATTCAATTTATGTCTAGTGGCATACCTGTGATTGTTCATGTAAGTCTCAAAAATATCGCTGTTGGTGTGAACAAACATAAAACTGTCCAAGATATACATAAAAATAATGGTTAAGATCTTTCTGTCTCTAAACACATTTCTACAGCTATCACGCGGCGTCATTCCAAATATGCCTCTAATACATTTTTTTTTCTGAAGAATTACAACTCTTTTAATTTCCGGTGAATTACCCCAAAAGATAAGAGCGTATCTTATTCTTGACTGTATGAAGGCATGATAAGCTGACAGAGCAGCATTGTCTCCAACATTTTCAGAAATAATTCTTAAAGCATTGAAACATTCAACACAACATTCTCAATATGCGCTCTCCAGTCCAGTCTCTGATCTAATTCCACCCCCAAGAAGGAAACACGTTCGGACGATTGGATATTAATATTTCGATATGTAAAAGATAAAGTGTTTTCTATTCTATTGCCGAAAAATAGGCATTGTGTTTTTTGAGCTTTTATTAATAAGCCATGAACCGAAAAGTATCCATCAAGAGCTTCGCACGCTCCTTCCACACTGGTCAGCATTGCGTGCGGGCTCTCCTCACTAAAGATCAGTGTAGTGTCATCTGCGTAAAGTATAGTAAATTCTCCGGATATTCCATATATATTCATCTAAAATATATATAAAATGCAACGTCTCTCTGTCTGTCTGTCCGTCCGTTAGTGCGCTTATCACTGGAGAACCACTTATCCGATTTACGTACTTTTTTTTTAAACATACATATGTTCTCTGGCCAGATTATAGGTTATATTTTATTACGATAGATAGCATATGGAATGAGCAGTGACGAAAAATAGTGAATGAAGTCGGAAAAAAGTTTGACACTAGCGCGTTCCCTTGCAATACCCAGCCTAAACCATTAAATATGGAACCATATTATGTAGCAGAGAATATCTATAATCTATAATCTATAATATTTAATAAAATGCAATGTCTCTCTATCTGTCTGTCTGTCCATTAGTGCGTTTATCACGCGAGAACCACTTATCCGATTTACGTGTCTTTTTTTAAATTCATACATATATTCTGTGGCCCAGGTTATATACGAGTATGTTAATAATAATAATCTATATCTATAATATACATAAAATGCAACGTCTCTCTGTCCGTCTGTATGTCTGCCCGTCCGTTAGTGCGTTTATCACCGGAGAACCACTTATCCGATTTACGTGCTTTTTTTTTTTAAAACATACATATGTTCTCTGGTCAGGTTATAGACTATATTTTATTACGTTAGGTAACATGAGGAATAAGCAATGACGATAATAGTGAATCAAATCGGAAAAAAAGTTTGCCACTGGCGCGTTCTCTTGCAATGCACTGCCTAAACCACTAAATATGGAACAATATCATGTAGCAAAGGATATCTATAATATATATAAAAATGCAACGTCTCTCTGTCTGTTTGTCCGTTTGTGCGCTTATCACGGGAGAACCACTTATCCGATTTACGTGCTTTTTTTTTAAACATACGTATGTTCTCTGGCCAGCTTATTGAATATATTTCATTACGTTAGATGACATAAGGAATAAGCAGTGACGATAATAGTGAATCAAGTCGGAGAAAAGTTTGCCGCTAGCACGTTCTCTTGCAATACACTGCCTAAAGCATTAAATATGGAACAATATCATGTAGCAAAGAATATAATATATACCAAATT
>CM032446.1:251278479-251465979 GCA_019049505.1 Pachyrhynchus sulphureomaculatus | reverse complement strand
AACGACTAAAACGGAAACGATTCGGAGGGTCGGTCGGCTTCAGTTGTTGCACTAGTTGAATTTTGTATACTTTTAAAGAAAGATCCTTACGTAAAATACGCCAAGTTGTTGAATATGACAGGCCAAGCTGTTGAGAACGGCGACGAATCGACACTTCACGGTCTTCGCGTACACTCTCCGCTACCGCCCCTATATTTTCTTCACTACGTGCTGGATGTGATCTATTCGGTCGAGCATTATCCAATAATAAAAATTGGGTCTCAAACTTATTGATGGTAGAGCGAATTGTGCGTTCGGTAGGCCGATTATGTGGACTATAAGTTGCTCTGAGCGCCAGATACACATTCCTCGTAGAACGCCCATTTTCGTAATAAAGTTGAACAATTTGTAGACGCTGTGCCAGGCTAAGTCTTTCCATTATGAATTGTCAAACACTACTGAACAGGAATGCCACTTCAGTTGACACGACGCATGCGCAATCTGCAATTAAATCCCCATCAAAAAAAGTACCTCTAAATGAATCACCCTTTATATATATATATATATATATATATATATATATATATATATATATATATATATATATATATATATATATATATACATACATACATACATACATACATACGTATATGTCATACGTTGGACAACTGGCGTTGCGACTCGTGGCTCCATGTCCGTCGCATGCTACTGTTTCTAGTAACTTGTTTGCTGTGCAGAAGGTCTTGGGTTCGAATCCCGGCAGGTCGGTATACTTTATTTAATTATTTATTTTTCATGGGTCTAGCACACGTGCTACAGGGAAGTCCCTAAAGCACTCCAGGAGAGGCATGTGTGCGGAAAAAGCGATTCGCGTTGTTCTTGAATCGCTGTAAATTGTACTCGGTGGGAAATACAGCCCTAGGCTAATTATTCCAAAGGGATGATGTTCTCCACTGTTTGAAAAGTGGTGTACGCGAAGTAACAAACTGAACCTCATACGGATGTAAAGTATTAGCGCGACATGTATTTCTAACATGCACCGCTCGGGAGGAATTAAGCCGACTACATCCTTCGAACACTTTCCATGAAAATACTTGTAGAACAGACTCAAGTCCCCAACCGTTCTTCGATGTTCCAGCGAATCAAGACGAACAGCTCTTCTCTGAACAGAATCCAACAAATGCAGTGTGGGTTTGAGAGCGGAGCCCCAAACATGGGAGCAGTATTCCATAGTTGGTCGAATTTGAGCTTTGTAAAGAATTAACAGTTGTTGTGGGGTGTAAAGCTTTCTGGTTCGAAATAATATTCCCAACTTTTGAGAAGTTCTCCTTGTTATGCCTGCAACATGTTCATGCCATAACATAATTTGTTACAAATACAATATTTTCCTTTAGCAAGAAAAGTAAAAACAAAACCACATACTATAATGTAACTGAAAGCAAATACACTCACGTGTTTTAAACGTGTTTTATTATTAGATTTAAATCCCACCTGCAAGAATTATACACGAACTCAACTTATAATCCCCAAGTGAACGACATATGCATTTCAAACGAATGCGGAATAACCAGAATGACTGTTACAGTCATGTTAAATAAAAATAAAACTTGAATTAAAAATCCGAATACGTCATTCACTGTCACCTATTTATTAGTCCAGTTAGGTTAAATTAAAAAAAAAAACTCTTCAGTCGGTTGTCACGATTTTATAAGTAATATATTAACGAATGGAACGGAAATATTAACTATTTTATGTGGTTTTATTTTTAAAAATACTGAATTCGATTTTATTTTTTTCTGTATTGATTGATTAATTATAGTTTGTGTAAGTTAAAAAAATTACAATCTAGTGCGGATACCAATAAATGAAACGTATTTAATAATGGAATCACTTGTCATTGTACTCAAAATAGATTCCAATTGTTCTTTTTGTGACTCCCCTTCCTTCCGCTGTCCGTCAATCAGAGTACGCCACGCCACAACCAAAAACCGAGACAGATTCTTACAATATTATTGATACTACACCTTTAACAACCCCTACTCCTTTCATTCCTTTTTCTCCATAGGGAAATCCGTCAAAAATTATAAATTCCCACTTCATACGTCAAGTATTATCCGTTTACTATATTTTAAATCGATATCTCATTTTATTTGAGAGTTATTCAGCCAATAGATTACAGAAGAAAAATCGGAAACTATGTTTTTGGTGGTCTAAAGTCTGTTTATTTGGAGTGATAGCACACAACATCAGTTTTTTTTTTTATGGGTCACCCGTGCTGCAGGTAAGTCCCTAAAGCGCTCCGGGAGCGGCACGCGTGCGGAAAAAGCGATTCACGTTGTTCTTGAACCGCTGTAAATTGTACTCGGTGGGAAACACAGCGCTGGGCAAATTATTCCAAAGGGATGATGTTCTCCATATAAAAGACTGCTTGAAAAGCATTATACGCGGAGTAACAAGCTGAACCTCATACGAATGTCAACCACCAGCGCGACGTGTATTTCTAACATGCAGCGCTTTGGGAGGAATTAAACGGGCTACATCCTTCGAACACTTTCCATGAAAATACTTGTAGAATAGACTCAAGTCGCCAACCATTCTTCGATGTTCCAGCGAATCAAGGCCGCCAGTCAGTTCCGGGTCCCCAATCAGACGAACAGCTCTTCTCTGAATAGAATCCAACAAATGCAGTGTATGTTTGGGAGCGGAGCTCCAAACATGGGAGCAGTATTCCATAGTTGGTTGAATTTGAGCTTTGTAAAGAATTAACAGTTGTTGTGGAGTGTAAAGCTTTCTGGTTCGAAATAATATTCCCAACTTTTGAGAAACTCTCCTTGCGATGCCTGCAACATGTTCATGCCAGGACATATTTGCTCCCAAATTAACGCCCAACAAATTGAGTGACGATGAATGAAGTGCCCCGACATAACTCTGTCGGGTTCAGCAACGTTAACTTTTTTAGAAAAAACTGCCGCCTTGGTTTTTGTAGCGTTAAATTCCACTTGGTTACTGTCACCCCAAGATAGAATTTCTTCCAGGTCTTTGTTAAGTTGAACGACCTCCTGCTCTCTGCGGATATTCGCCTGAGCAGCCGATGTCCGAGCGTTCAAAGTGAATGAAGAGACAAGCGTACTGTCATCTGCAAAGCTGTAGATTGGATTCCCTGTCTTTCCAGCAGATCGTTAATGTAAATGAGAAAGAGAGTAGGAGACAGTATGAAGCCTTGGGGCACACCGGCGTTGATAGTGAAGGTGTTAGAAAGAAATTCGTCGACTGCCACTCGTAAAGAACGCTCTCTGAGGAAATATGAGAGCCACAAACAGAACTTTTCAGACATACCACAAGAGCGTAGCTTAAACAGCAGTCCATCGTGCCAAACATGGTCGAATGCCTTAGATATGTCAAGAGCAACCGCTCGAGATTCTCCAAAGTGTTCAATTGCGTTGTTCCAAATATGTGTTACATTAGTCAGAAGATCTCCTGTTAATCTCTGTTTACGAAAGCCATATTGGTGATCGCTAATAATATTGAATCGTTCAAGATATTTTAGAAGATGCTGATTGATAACCTTTTCCATGACTTTCGATATTATTGAAAGCAGTGCGACTGGTCGGTAGTTATTTGGCAAGGTCTTCTGAATGAGTGTTTCATTTTTTTGTTTATTTTAGAATTTGGACGTTCTCGGCTATAGTGCGATGGTTTTTATCATGTATTAACATTAAAATGTCATGAACCATAAGAATCCGAAATTTCTCTACCAATTATTTGCATTTTTAGTTTTAATCACCTTTATTTTCTATCTTTATACAACACTGCGACCTTTTTCTAAAAAATATTTTCTTACATGCCTTCTAAACTTTACAATAAGCTGTATAAATCAAGGCATTTCAAAGTTTATTTTACTGAATAAATAATGAAACTAAAAATCTTATTTGTATGATAAAGGCCTAAATGAGTACAATTAATGATTCTTAAGAACTAGAAATCTACATTGTTGTAAAGCTAAATGATAATAGATACAATAAAATTATTTGGGATTTTAGCAGTTATTGGAATATAATGAACCAAAGTACTTATCGGTAGGTAGGTGTCTAAGTACCTAAATATGCAATAAACATATTCTGTTTAAGTATAAAAATAAAGCAAAAACCTATAATATGCTTAGTTCAAATCAGACCAGCAATGGCTTCAACTTTCAGTTTTGCCCCGGTCAAACTTCGCGAAGTCTGTGAATCTGCATTTTCCCTGCGAGAAAAAACAATGGTACTTAACGTCCACGATACCCTAGTGCATCAACAGCCAACAAGCCAAGTTGAATCAGCAACTATTTATAGATTTCTTAAAGAAAGAAAACGTGGTCCTTGCAACGAACCTCAGAATCACAAAGGAAAGGAGCCCTTAAAGGTCGATGAAGACTTTAAAAACGCAATAAGAAGGAAAGTACACTATTTTTTTTATTGAGAAAGAAATACCTACACTACATAAAGTTTTATAAGAAATCAGAGAAGACCAGGACTTACCAGATTTTCATAATCTGAATTTTCGTTGAGAAAAAACAACAGAAAATCTGTTCTTATCGATAAAACAGAAATGATTTGTTGGAGAAGAGAATATCTACGAGCAGTCAGAAAATTTCGAGCCGAAGAAAAATATTTTTTATTTAGATGAGACTTGGGTTAAGGAGAGACACAGTGAAAAATTCTGGATTGACAAAAAAATTAAAAGTGCCAAACAAGCTTTTATGGAAGGTTGGTCAACTGGATAACAACCCCTTTCAGGTAAAGGTCGCAGGCTAATTATAGCACATACTGGTAGTGAAAACGGATTTCTCAATGGCGGCTTGTTGGAATCCGAAACAAAGTCAACTAATGATTACCATGAGGAGATGATAGCCGATGTTTTTGAGAAGTACTTCAAACAAATGACAGAATCAGTTATAGTATTAAGCAATACCCCATATCATTCTCGATTATTAGAGCGACTCCCAACAAAGTCATGGAAGAAAGCAGATATTCTTCAATGGATAAGAGACAAAAATCCCAAATATAAAGATGGTATCTAAGTTGGGAATGTGGAATCTTTGGAACAATGATACTACTCAGTCACTAGTCAATCATCGCCCCTGATGAAGCTAACATGGTTAGCGAAACGCGCGTCAAGTGCAAAAATAAAGTGTTTGGTGTAGTGGTGATATATACTGAGTAGTATAAAGATGGTATGTTAAAAGCGGAACTCAAAATTGCGAAACAAAATAAGGCACAGTTCAAGAAATACACAGTCGATGAGATGGCAAAGGAACGGAATATTTCAGTGCTTAGTTTACCTCCATATCATTGCGAATTGAATCCCATAGAGCTAATTTGGGCACAAATGAAAGATTTCGTTGCAAGGGAAAACACCACGTTCAAACTTCAAGACGTAAGGCAATTATTACTCGCAGGAATAGAGAGGATCAAAGAGGGTAATTGGAAAGATGCATTCGACATGTTATAGAAGAAGAAAATAAAATGTGGTAACTTGACGAATACATCAAAGAAACTGTGGAAACAGAACCCTTAATTGTCAATTTAAGAGAAGTCAGATTTTGAAGATGATGATTGTTTTTTGATTGTAATTAAGATACGTACGAGGCTGGTTTGAAAAGTCCGTGCAAAGTCCGAGAGATGGCACCACCGGCGCGTATCGAGGTCATGTTTAGTTAGTAGCATCTCTTGAATGAACGCACACCAAGTTTCAACCATATTGGTCTATTTCTTTGTGTTTGGCATTCGTGTGAATCAAGGAAGTCGAGTGATTTTCAAGAAATGGACGAAAAAGAATTTCGTGTGGTGATTAAACATTACTTTATGAAAGGCAAAACGCCTCAGGAGACTAAAGAGAAGCTTGATAAACATTATGGTGACTCTGCACCTTCGATTAGAACAGTTTATAAGTGGTTTCAAAATTTTCGGACTGGCCATATGGGCACAAGTGACGCTGAACTTTCTGGACGGCCTGTGGAAGTTACGACTCCAGAAATCATTGATCAAATCCATGATATGGTGATGGATGACAGAAGAGTTAAGGTGCGTGAGATTGCTAGTGCTGTGGGCATCTCGACTGAACGGGTACATAATATTTTGCATAAACATTTGGACATGAGAAAGCTATCCGCAAGATGGGTGCCGCGATTGCTCACGCTTGACCAAAAACGGAATCGTGTGAAGTGTTGCAAGGATGGTTTGCAGCTGTTCCAGAAGAATCCGGAGGACTTTAAGCGTCGTTTCGTCACTGTGGATGAAACATGGATACATTACTATACTTCTGAGACCAAACAACAATCTAAACAATGGGTTACCAAGGGGGAATCTGCACCAAAAAGGCGAAGACCGTTCCTTCGGCCGGAAAGGTTATGGCGACTGTCTTTTCGGATTCGCAAGGGATAATCCTCATCGACTATCTGGAAAAGGGTAAAACTATTACAGGTGAATATTATTCATCGTTATTGGACCGTTTGAAAACCGAGCTGCAAGAAAAACGCCCGCGATTGGCCCACAAGAAAGTCCTTTTCCATCACGACGACGCACCAGCACACACCTCAGCAGTTGTGGTCGCAAAATTAATGGAAATAGAATTCGAACTCGTTTTACATCCCCCCTATTCTCCAGACTTGGCTCCCTCGGACTACTATTTGTTCCCCAATTTGAAGAAATGGCTGGCGGGACAAAGATTTTATTCAAACGAGGAGGTGATTGCAGACACTAATGGATATTTTGCAGACTTGGACAAATCCTATTACTCGGAAGGGATCAACAAACTAGAACATCGTTGGACGAAGTGTATAAGCCTAAAAGGAGACTATATCGAAAAATAAAAAAGGTTTACCCCAAACACATAAGTAGTTTTTATTTTTGCACGGACTTTTCAAACCAGCCTCGTATATATCGTGAATTATGAATTTTGTATATATAAATAGATCTATAGATTAAAAAATATGAGTAATACATATTATATTTCTATAACTTTATTTTTAAGATAATTTTATTTATTAAACAGCAGGTTACGCTCGGACGGTTATGCTACCGACGAACCCTGATTTACATTGTATGACTCTATTGTATAGCAGAGGTTTTCTGCCTAAAATAGGGTGAACCCTTAAAAATAATTCAAAACAGGTAGTAAAATCCAGTGAAATGCATAAGAAATCTCTTTTTTTTGGGCACACCCCAACATGTATTTGCATCTACGTGGGTTGCTATTTATATTTCTGGCCTAATAATGAAAAAAAAAAAAAACAAATATTTATGATCGAAATTGGTTTTATTGTTTTTCAAAATATTCTCCATGAAGATCAATACACTTTTGCATGCGTTTGAACCAATTTTTCCACTTCCCAAAACATGCGTTTTGATTGCATCAACCGCTTTGTGGGTGTCGACAATCGTTGACCACGTAATTTGTTTTTCGTGTGCAGGAATAAAAAAAGTCATTGGGTGCCAAATCAGGGCTGTACGGCAGATGACCCATCAATTCGACGTTTTGGCCGGTCAAAAATTCCTTGGTTTGAGCCAGTGTGTGAGAGGTCGCATTATCATGATGAAGAATGATTCGCCTCTTCTTCCGACTTTTTCCGAATATCTCCAAAGACTTCTTTCGAACAAATGGTCGTGTACCATTCAGAATTGACCGTCTTACGTTGCTCTAATGCCACTGTCGCCACGCGACCGGTAATGCCGAAGAAACAGGCAACCATTTGCTTCGATGTGCTTCTTGCGCGAACAACTTTTGTTGGATTTGGCTCGTCTTGGAAGACCCATACATTCGACTGCTGTTTTGTTTCGGGCTCATATGCATAAATCGTCACCTGTGTAGATGTGGCACCTTAATCGTATTTTTTCAACATTTCCTTGCACCAATCGACATGAGCCTTCTTTTGAACGTTTGTCAGATTAAGCGGGATCCAACGCGAACAAATCTTTTTTTACGGCTAAATGATCATGCAATATCTTATTGATGCTTGTCGTACTAATACCCAAAGATGCCTCAATCTCACGGTATGTCACATGACGATCTTCCTTTATCAGTTCACGCACAGCATCGATGCTTTCTGGCACAACAACCGATTTTGGACGACCTTCACGGAATTCGTCCTGGAGCGAACGTCGGCCACGATTGAATCCGTTATAACAGTTTTTTACAGTCCTGTAGGATGGAGCTTCATCGCCGTATAAAGAATTAAGTTCATCGATGCAGTCTTGTCTTGATACTCCACGTCGAAAGTTATGAAAAATAATCGCACGAAAATGTTCGCGAGTTAATTCCATTTTTTGCCCGAGATGAATTTTTCAAGTTACTGTAAACAACACAAATTGCTTTGAATTGTTGTGGCTGTTACTTGATGAAAATTCACACAACAAATGTAATGAGAGACTGATATCGTCAAATTTCCACTTTATTTAGTTTCACTGAAACTGTATGACGCGTTTCGCTATACTATAGCTTCTTCTGATACAAAAGCATATTTGAGTATTAGTGTTGTTACATTTATACAAATACCCTAAGGTTATAAAATTAATACTATATGCTAATGAATATTGCTGAGAAATCCATTCTGAATATTAATTGTATAAATTGAGTAAAGGAGAGTTACCTTGGGCTAGACAGGTGTCTTTTTGTTCGTTTACTCAATTTATACAATTAATATTCAGAATGGATTTCCCAGCAATATTCATTAGCATATAGTATTAATTTAATTACCTATCTCCCTTAGGGTATTTGTATAAATGTAACAACACTAATATTCAAATATCATTTTGTATCAGAAGAAGCTATAGTATAGCGAAACGCGTCATACGTTTCAGTGAAACTAAATAAAGTAGAAATTTGACAATATTAGTCTTTCATTACAAACACAAATTGCGCTCAAATGGCAAAATGTTTGTTTAAAGGTTATGTTCAACATTGTCAACAGGTACTGTTGCCAAGGCTAGAAATATAAATAGCAACCTACGTACAATGAGAGAATTCTGCTACCAACTCTAAACAAATAGAGTTGAGTGGTCCGTTACTTTGTGACAGTACATTTTAACAATAAAACTACTTAATTACTTTGTTAACTGTCACTAAATATATTTGTAAAGATTTTACAATTGCGTTATCGCGATTTCGTAGTACAACTACATTGTCAAACGCTTAACTAAGACTAAAACAGATTTTTGGTATTTTATGTTTATATGATGAACAGATGTGGGTCTATTATACGTTAAAAAAGTTTGAAACAAATACACTATAAAGTTATTAAAACGAGAAAAATTGAAAAATTTTTGAAAGCTGATAGATTCACGAATATAATACTTCCCTTTAGCGGAGAAAGTAAAAGTACATTAATTACAACAAACAACAAACAAGTTAATACATCATCAGTAAAATTAAAGGTTTGGACGTATAAATAAAAATTGCTGATTAAAAAGGAAAAAAGCACTTTCCCAAAAACCCAAAACAAATCCGAATCAGCGTTTATTTGTCCTTTTATTCCAAAGAAATTGCGATGCCGAAAACTGAAAGCGGCCAGTCCTATCAAATTTAGCCATCGCCCCTTTTTAAGAATCTCTTTTCCGCTATAAACTTCGTTTGCACCTTTTTCTCAATTGAACAAGAGGATCGATGAACTTTTTCATTTCCGGTAAAGCTTCTCGCTTTTCTCGAGAGTGTATGTCCCATTATGCACAAACGTTGTAAATCTGTGCGAGGATTCTTTGAATTTTGATCTGCAGAAACGAAGATCTTTTACGCAAAGCACGGATTATGTGTGGAAACATTAAAGAGTAACATCGTATTATATATAGAACATGTTTCTTTTATCATAGAAAGTATCTATTTTACAGTAAACCACAAATATATGATATGTACTGGTAAACGAGGTACAAAGATATTGGATTTTAGCGAGAAAATTCAAATATGAAATATACAAAAATTAACCAAGCGATTTTTAAAATTATTCTTTTAACTGAAAGCTTAGCCTTTATTCTATAAGGGCCAAAAGAGGGATAAACTTTTTGATTTGACACATAGATGTTGCCCTTTTCAAAAAATCCATACGATTTTTAGAAAGTACCAACCTTCAAACGATACATGTCAAAATGTGATGACATTTCGACGATTAGTTTACGAGTTGCAGGGGTTTTGGCGACGCTACTTCTGATATTTTAAAAAAAAAATCGAATTTCGTGTGTTGATTAAACACTGTTTTTTGATGGGAAAAAAATACTGTTCAAGCAAAGCAATAACTTGATAACAGTTAGGGGGACTCTGTCCCTAAAAAAATCACTCATCATTTACTGGTGTGCTGAATTTAAACGCGGTCGTACAGACACAAATGATACTGAAAGCCCTGGACGCCCAAATTAGGTGGTTACACTGGAATACATCAAGAAAATCCACAAAATTGTTTCGGATGGCTACAAAGTGAAATTACGTGAGATAGCGGTTACCCTAAAGATATCAAAAGAATGGGTTGGTCATATTTTGCATGAACATTTGGGCTTGAGAAAGCTCTGTACGAAATGGGTACCACGTTTGCTCACAGTAGACCAAAAACAACAACGTGTTGATGATTCTAAGCGCTGTCTGGACCTGTTTGGGGCTTTCACTAGATCTCTTCACAGAAGAAACCCTATTCTCTTTCCCCCACTCTCCATTCCACTTAGAATAAAAATCATCCTTTCTGCTCACAACCTGTCTCCGCCATCTTTCAAATACCCCACTTTTACTAATTTTTCTTCATGGCGTTCCCCAAAACCCATAGTCGATCTCTCCCTCAGCAAATACTGTAAATCTTCTTCTTCAAAATCCATGCTCTTTCTCTCGAAAGAATTAACTGTTTTAATGACATATTGTTAAGGAAGTTCAGTCTATCTGAGATTTTTTCCAAAGTTGAGAGGCTGCCAGATGAAACTAAATGTGGTCCAGATAATATTCCCAATCTGTTTATAAAGCAGTGCGTTTATTCATTCACCTTACCTCTGCAAATTATTTTCAATAAGTCTCTGGACTCTTGTGCTTTTCCATCTAGGTGGAAGCACAGCTTCATATATCCCATCTTCCAATCGGGTGATAGGGAGGATATCAGCAACTATAGAGGTGTGTGTATACAGTCTGCCATGCCCAAACTATTCGATAGTTTAGTGTGCAACCAGTTAAACTGGTCCTGTAGGGGAGTGATCAATCCCTACCAGTTTGGCTTCTGTCCTGGGAAATCAACCACAGAAAATTTGGCACTATATGAAGTTGCTCTGCTGGAGGCGTTAGAAAGGGGTGACAGAGTTAACTTTAAGATCTTATTGAGTAAGCTTCTTTCCCTGGGATTCTCTGAGCAGATCATAGCTTGGTTAAAGAGTTTTCTCTTGGGCCGTACCCAGGCTGTGAGAATAAATGGTTTGTCATCCAGTATTATTCATGTTGCATCGGGCGTCCCCCAGGGTTCGTACTGTGCTCCTCTGCTCTTTATTTTGTTTGTAAATGATCTGTTATCGGCATTGCATCGCTCAACGGGGCTTATGTTTGCAGATGATTTGAAAATCTATCGGCGGGTTGGTAGTGTTGAGGAGGTTGTAGCGCTTCAAGATGACCTTGATCTAGTTTGGCAGTGGACCCAGTCCAATCATCTATTTTTAAATGTAAGCAAATGTTTTACCATTAGCTTTTATAGACGGAAACATAGAGTCCCATCCTCATACTCGATTGAAGGTGTTCAACTTCCTTACAGGAGTTCAGCAAAGGACCTTGGGGTTGTTTTCGATGAAAGACTTACTTTTACAAGGCATATATCTGCCCTTAGCCAGAAAGGGCTAAGCATGCTGGTTTTTGTTTTGAGAAATTGCGGGCAGTTCTCTATGACTGTTTTGAGAGTGTTGTATTGTGCTCTTGTGAGAGCAAACTTGGAATATGCGACGGTAATTTGGTCTCCATTTTATGAGTTGCATAAGGCAACAATCGAAAGAGTGCAAAATAAATTTTTGAGATTTTCCGCACTCAAGTGCAACGGTACACTTGTGAATTATCATAAGACTGTCATGCGGAGGACCTTAGGGTTACATACTTCGGAAATAAGACGATCCCTTTATGATGCATGTTTTATCTTCAAACTTATTAATGGAATCACTGACTGTCCTCAGCTACTCGCTAAAATAAATTTTAATATACCCAGAGGTAATCTTCGCCATCATGATCTCTTTTACATTCCTTTCCATCGCACGAATTATGGGAGGCAGTCTCCCATTCATAGATCTTTGAGGACTTGGAATTCATTGGATGGCCGGCTCGATATGTTTAACAGCTCTATCTGGGGATTTAGGTCCCAGCTGCTGAGGGCTCTGTAGAAGTTCTACTTGATCAGTGTTTACTATTGTTAATACTATTATTATTTTTATATTTCTGAGGTTAGTTCTTTCATTACCTGTATCTATTTTATATATTTTGTTATTGAGGATGTTTGTGTTTGTTGAATATTTTTACTTAGACATAATCTTTGTCACGTGTTTGTCTTTTTAATTTTTAAAATTTTTGGCGCAGCATTTATTCATAATCACACAATCGAAACTTTTAAATTCCCAATTCATTCCACGGTTTTCACCTCGGAACTTTTTTCAGTAAAAGAAAGTCTACGACATGCAATAAACGAAGGGAAAATGGACAAATATCTAATTGTCTCCGAATCAATGAGTGCATTGGAATCAATAAAGAATGGCGACACTAAATTCACTTATCTAAATCAAATATCTGATCTTTTATACGTAGCAAACCACCTCAATATCTCTATAATCTTTCTCTGGATTCCATCACACACAGGGATCGTGGGCAACGAAAAGACGGATTATCGCGCAAAAAAAGCAGTGCAACAAGGCCACCAAATAAGTGAGGAAAACCATCCAAATGATTATCTCAACCACATTAAACACGTTTATCAAGACCTCTTCCAGTTACAGTGGGATTTGGAGGAATCATCTAATAAACTCTGGGAACTCAAACCCATGGTCTACCCTCCCCTGGACAATCAATCCCTCACACGAAGGCAAAACACCATATGGAGAAGACTCGCAATTGGCCACACCTTCCTCACTCACTCTCATCAACTAAAGAGCGAAGTCGCCCCCATCTGCTCGATTTGCGAGTCAACGCTTACGGTGAAACACATATTCGACTCTCCTCACTCCAAGCAATCCAGAGAAAGGAATCGCCTACAGACGAGCATGAAACAGTTCCTAGCATCGGATCAAATTCTATCCCACATAAATCACATTGAGAATTACCTAAAAGAACATGACTATTATCAATATATAATGGAAAATATCACAAATCATATTTAAAAAATCATCTTGATTTGGGGTGCATAGTAGTCGATGCACCTTATCCCCACAACATCCATCCATCCATCCATCCATGGACCTCTTTGGGCGCAATAAAAAGAATTTTTTCATGCGATATGTGACAATGGATGAAACATGGATCCACCACTACACACTGGAATCAAATCAGCAGTCAGCTGAGTGGACAGCAGCCGGTGAAAGCTGCCCGAAGCGACCAAAGACATAACAGTCGCGTGAGAACGTTTTGGCCTCTATATTTTTAGATGCGCATGGAATAATTTTCATTGACTATGCTGAAAAGGGAAAAAATTATCAATAGCGAATATTATATGAAGCTATTGATGCGTTTGAAAGCAGAAATCGCAACTTAACGGCCCCAAACGAACAAGAAAAAAAGTGCTCTTTCATCAAGAGAATGCACCGTGTCACAAGTCAATAGTTACGACTGCAAAATTGCAAGAATTGAAATTCGAATTGTTTCCTCATCCACCGTATTCTCAAGATATGGCCCCCCAGCGACTATTATCCATTCGCAGACCTCAAACAAATATTCGCGGGAAAGATATTTAGCTCCAAAGAAAAAGTTGTCGCTGAAACTGTTGCCCATTTTGAAGGCAAAGGCAAATCCTTCTACAAGAAAGTTATAGAAATGTTAAAAAAGCGTTAGACTGATTGTATCGCTCTTGAAGGAGACTATGTTGATGAATAAAGTCTCTGCTGATTTACAGAATCAAGAGCCTTTTCGAAATCCACAAATATGAGTACAAGAGGCTTATTATATTCTATACATTTTTCAATAAGGATTTTAACTCTGTGCCGATGGTCGTTTGACCCATATCCCGAGCAAAAACGTGCCTGTTCTTTTAAGAGGAATTTATTTGCTAGACGTCTGGTAAATATTTTCGTGAATAACTTGTATACATGGCTCAGGAGGCTATTGGGTCGATAGTTTGCAAGGTCTGAAGTATCTCCTTTTTTATGCATGATGACATTGTGAGAGCAAAAGTGTTTATTAACATTAAACTGGAAAGAAACAACATGATTCTTGAAAGAAACCATAAGAAATGGACAACCTTGGAGGATGTGGATTCATATAGAAGAGAGATCGCAAGCTCCTTTGAACACAATGAAGATACGAGCAAGATCACGTCAAGTGGACTCCCCATTTTCCACTTGATTATCACATTCAGGTATGAGTATTTTTTCATGAAGTATTCGCTATAAACAATTAATCCCCAAAACAGTTTTTAAAAATTTTCATTTTAACAATTTTTTTTTAATGAAAATTTTTATGACTTTTAGTTAAAAAATCGATAACTAAAAAGCTATTAGAGATATTCTAATGAAACTTTCAAGATTCATAGTTCAATACTTGTACTTTAATAAAATATATAGAAGTTCAAATTATTTATTTATTTTCATATTGTTAATTAAGTTTTAAGTTAACAAATGAAAACTTCAATGACTTCTCCCTCAAAAAACAAAATTTTTTTTTCTCGGTATTATGCATTAAACATCAAAGTAACAGAATCCGAAAAAAAACTTGACTGCTCGTGATTAGATTAAACAAAAAAAAAATATTTATGACGGGCGGTGAGCGCTGTCGGTACGGCGCGCTGCCGCGCGTCATTGACAATACTTTATTTTTTAAATAAAAATAATGTTATTTAATAAATAATTTTATTTAAACACATTACATAAAATCAATTAATAAAATATTTTTTTGTTGTTAAAAAAAACGAAGAAATTGAATAAATTATAATTTAATTATAAATCTATCCGTATTGCGTTATTTTTTTTTTTTAAACTTTATTTGTAATAACTTTAACGTCTTTGGAAAAAAGCTTGCACTCGAGTGATGTATTATTTAAAGCTATGTAATAATGATACTGGCGTGTATTTTTAATTGTCACAGATTGCTCATACTGTGATTTATATTTTTTTTCATGAGAGTCATGGTCTTGTTGAGAGCAAAAACCAAAATTAACTTTTTTAAATGAATTTTCAGCCCATTCAAACAATGAAAGTCCATTTGTAATGTGCTTATCATTATCCCGTTGAAGACTTGCGCGATAAGCTTGTCTTTTCACACTTCCTGCCAAACCATCACATGCTCCTTTCCCGTGAGATGTAGCATAGAAGTTCCATTCGGCGTCAACATTAAAATTGTTTTTGTGGTTAGTTAAATTTGCAAAATTATAATTATTTTTGTACTGAGAAGCAGCTCCGTCCGAAAAATAGGAAATTTTTTTAATCTTATCTGCCCCGAACTTATTTTTTAAGAATTCAATCAATTTAGAATTAAAAAGGTGAACTGAACTCGTGTCGTGACTAACTTTTTCTGAAATTATAACATAGTTTTCATGTTTCATTTCTTCATTCTCTCTATAATACACTACGTAAGGGTGAATTGTAGCCTGGGTGTTAGTCCAATGATGAGATTGGATTGCGTCTTGTACAAAAAAAAGTATAATTTTCAGAAAAATCAAGACAGACGATAAATTCTCCATCCTCAACAGATTCCTTCTTTTCAGTAAAATATGATGCTTGAGATCTTGCAAGGAAATCATGTCTCAATAATTCAGGCCATTTTTGTTTTAAATCACTAAAAAAAAACTCTTCTTTGTTTTTCTTTTCTTCAACTATTTCAGTCCTGTAAATTTCAAGCAGAGTAATTAAATTATAATATTTATAAAAAAATTAATAACAATAAACTGAACTTTTCCCTACCTACCGGTACTTTTCTATTGGCTGTATGTAATTTCATTAACTTCATTATTATCAAGCAATAGTTTTAATTTGTTTATAACATTATCAGTTCCTGGGCATTTAGTACAGTTTGAAAAATAGCACAATGATGTTGATTCTTGGCAAACAGAGCTTTTGATTAAATCATTCGAAGTTTCCGATAAAATTATTCCCTTTTTTTAGTTCATTTTTTAATCCATTCAACTGTAATTTGACATTTTGATGAATTTTACACACACACACACACATTATGAGTCCCACTCTTGCCAGCAGATATACATTCACGTGGACGGAGATTTTGAAATTTTGTTAGTCCAATCTTCTCGTCGGGAAAAGCTTCAGTGAATTTTTTATATAACTCATGAATATTATATAATAATAATCGTTTTTGTTTATGAACTTTATTTCCGTTTTCCATCACCGATACATAATCTTTAATTCCAGGCATTACGCGACTGACATCATCAGACAAATAAAAAGCTTTAATGCGCTCGATTGTTTCATTTTTTAGAGTTTTTCCCTTTTTAATTGTGGGCTGTGATGCGAATCCCCTTTCTTCCCTGATTTTTTTTGCCGTTTTAACCATTCGTTTGGAAACTTTAAATTTTTTCTTTATCATTTTTATCGACCAATCTGAAGGAAGCGTGGTCAAAACTTGAATTTTGTCAGCTCTACAATTTTTACTATTAAAAGCAGATTTGAAATTATTAAGCAAGAGATCATTAGGATTAATTTCATCATTTATATTGTTATTATTATTCATCACTTTATTCATAACACTCTTTAAAGCTTTTTGACATTCCGTTGCATTTGATAGTCGCTTCACTTTGATTGGAGGTTCACCAATCTCCAATAACACTTTATTAACTTTATCAATTACTAATTTGTTGTCGACAGGGTCACATTGGAAAGAAGGGTCTTTTTTTTCATTATCTTCAATAACATAATTTGATGATTCAGGCTCATTGACATCAGAACATTTATTAACAGATAACTCACCAGGAATTTCAGGTTTTCGACCCAAATAAATAGCCCGTTCACACGAATTACACATATAATTCCCAATAAAATCTTTAAAATCATGAGCACGGTTTTTTGTAATTGAAACTAGATTCTTAATAATGTTTTTTATGATTTTTTTTATTGAACGGATTACAGCATTTATTCACGCGACCCATGATAAATCAAAAACAAAATTATGAACACCAATACAATTTAACACAAATTTGAAACAAACTAATTAAATTTAGATCAATAAAAACTGTTAAACACAAATTTATTAAACGAAAATTCTTGACTTTAAAATTTATTCACTGATGTGTTTATAAACGGATTTAACAAATGAACTAAAATGGCTTGTGATATTCGTTTGTTATTCACGTATATGTATAAAAATAACAAATGAAGAAAATAACCGAACGCAATTTTTTTTTTTAATCTCAAAATGGAGTAACGCTGGGTAACTAGTAAAGTTTACATTTATTAATTGAAAATTGACAATATTGTTTAAGACCTAAAATAAATATAATTAGTACAGTTCGTAAAAAACGATAAGAAAAATAAAATAATAGAATATTGTTAAATTTTTGATATCTTCGTTTTTTAACTTTTTTAAAATATATATATTTTTTTTAATCTAATCACGAGCAGTAAATTGTTTTTGCGGATTCTGTTATTTTGATGTTTAATGCATAATACCGAGAAAAAAAAAATTTCGCTTTTTGAGGGAGAAGTCATTGAAGTTTTCATTTGTTAACTTAAAACTTAATTAACAATATGAAAATAAATAAATAATTTGAACTTCTATATATTTTATTAAAGTACAAGTATTGAACTATGAATCCTGAAAGTTTCATTAGAATATCTCTAATAGCTTTTTAATTATCGATTTTTGTTTATAGTGAATACTTCATGAAAAAAATACTCATACCTGAATTTGATAATCAAGTGGAAAATGGGGGTCCACTTGACGTGATCTTGCTCGTATCTTCATTGTGTTCAAAGGAGCTTGCGATCTCTCTTCTATATGAATCCACACCCTCCAAGGTTGTCCATTTCTTATGGTTTCTTTCAAGAATCATGTTGTTTCTTTCCGGTTTAACGTTAATAAAGACTTTTGCTCTCACAATGCAATGGTCACTCTCAACTGAACATCTATTTAGGACACTTACGTCTTGGATAATGTTTTTTTCCTGTTACTGATTATGAAATCTACTGCATTTTTGTTTTACCATCTGGGCTAGACCATGTCCATTTTCTGTTTTTGTTCTTTTTGAAGAAGGTGTTCATTATATATAAATTATTTTGATGTTCGTTTCAATATCCTAGCCCATGATGACCTATTGCAGTTTCCTCTTTGTCCTCTCTGCTTCCAATTTTGGCATTGAAGTCACTGATCAACATCGTAAGATGCGTTTTTTACGTCTTCTAGGGCAGTGGAAATTTCTTCGTAGTATGTTTCTATTTCATCCTCTGAGTGGATACTCGTTGGTGCATAGGCCTGAATAATTTTTAGAGAGTATCTGTAAATTTCGCTTTTTGAGGGAGAAGTCATTGAAGTTTTCATTTGTTAACTTAAAACTTAATTAACAATATGAAAATGAATAAATAATTTGAACTTCTATTTATTTTATTAAAGTACAAGTATTGACCTATGAATCCTGAAAGTTTCATTAGAATATCTCTAATAGCTTTTTAATTATCGATTTTTTAACTAAAAGTCATAAAAATTTTCATTAAAAAAAAATTGTTGTTAAAATGAAAATTTTCAAAAACTGTTTTGGGGATTAATTGTTTATAGTGAATACTACTTCATGAAAAAATACTCATACCTGAATTTGATAATCAAGTGGAAAATGGGGGGTCCATTTGACGTGATCTTGCTCGTATCTTCATTGTGTTCAAAGGACCTTGCGATCTCTCTTCTATATGAATCCACATCCTCCAAGGTTGTCTATTTCTTATGGTTTCTTTCAAGAATCATGTTGTTTCTTTCCGGTTTAACGTTAATAAACACTTTTGCTCTCACAATGCAATGGTCACTCTCAACTGAACATCTATTTAGGACACTTACGTCGTGGATAATGTTTTTCCTGTTACTGATTATGAAATCTACTGCATTTTTGTTTTACCATCTGGGCTAGACCATGTCCATTTTCTGTTTTTGTTCTTTTTGTAGAAGGTGTTCATTATATATAAATTATTTTGATGTTCGTTTCAATATCCTAGCCCATGATGACCTATTGCAGTTTCCTCTTTGTCCTCTCTGCTTCCAATTTTGGCATTGAAGTCACTGATCAACATCGTAAGATGCGTTTTTTTTTTTTACGTCTTGTAGGGCAGTGGACATTTCTTCGTAGTATGTTTCTATTTTATCCTCTGAGTGGATACTCGTTGGTGCATAGGCCTGAATAATTTTTAGAGAGTATCTGTAAATTTCGCTTTTTGAGGGAGAAGTCATTGAAGTTTTCATTTGTTAACTTAAAACTTAATTAACAATATGAAAATAAATAAATAATTTGAACTTCTATAAATTTTATTAAAGTACAAGTATTGAACTATGAATCCTGAAAGTTTCATTAGAATATCTCTAATAGCTTTTTAATTATCGATTTTTTAAATAAAAGTCATAAAAATTTTCATTAAAAAAAAATTGTTGTTAAAATGAAAATTTTCAAAAACTGTTTTGGGGATTAATTGTTTATAGTGAATACTTCATGAAAAAATACTCATACCTGAATTTGAAAATCAAGTGGAAAATGGGGGGGGTCCACTTGACGTGATCTTGCTCGTATCTTCATTGTGTTCAAAGGAGCTTGCGATCTCTCTTCTATATGAATCCACATCCTCCAAGGTTGTCTATTTCTTATGGTTTCTTTCAAGAATCATGTTGTTTCTTTCCGGTTTAATGTTAATAAACACTTTTGCTCACACAATGCAATGGTCACTCTCAACTGAACATCTATTTAGGACACTTACGTCTTGGATAATGTTTTTCCTGTTACTGATTATGAAATCTACTGCATTTTTGTTTTACCATCTGGGCTAGACCATGTTCATTTTCCGTTTTTGTTCTTTTTGAAGAAGGTGTTCATTACATATAAATTATTTTGATGTTCGTTTCAATATCCTAGCCCATGATGACCTATTGCAGTTTCCTCTTTGTCCTCTCTGCTTCCAATTTTGGCATTGAAGTCACTGATCAACATCGTAAGATGCGTTTTTACGTCTTGTAGGGCAGTGAACATTTCTTCGTAGTATGTTTCTATTTGATCCTCTGAGTGGATACTCGTTGGTGTATAGGCCTGAATAATTTTTTAGAGAGTATCTGTAATTTAGTTGGATTATCAGATATATGACTCTCGGACTAACACTCTTGATTTCAATAATTTGGTTAACATGTCCACCAAATAATCCAATATGTAAAAATAAAAATTTATTTTGTAAAATAATGTAGCAGTTAAAAATTGACGAAGGAGTTTTTCAAAAAACTTACGTTCCAATCTTTAGTATGCAATTTTCGGCCAAAAAATTTATGTTTAATTGTTTATAAAAAAATGTCTATTAGAAAAATTAAAAAAACCTGTAGATATTTTTGTAGAAAAAGTAAATATTAAGATTTGAAAAAATGTTAAAAAATATTAAAAATTTACTGAGTAATATTGCAGACAGTGTCTGAAAACAGGTAACTATCCCAATCCGGCGCCAGCTCACATTTAATGAGCTTTGTAATGGAACGGAATTTTCTTAAAATTTTCTTAGAAGTATAGAGAATAAAAATTCGTAAAAAAATCGAGTTTTTGAAAGTTCGAGGTGTAAGAAGCTCCTTAAATTCTTCGCGATATCAACAACGAAATAATTCTGGATATTCAGAAAAAAACTGAAAGAATGGAAATATTACGTGGACCTATTTTATAAAAACAGGCCAAATATACGAGACTGAATTAAAAAGTCTTGTAAACAGCAAGGTAAATAACATTTTTTTGCAAAAACAAAAATTTGTTTCTCGACATAATCTCCACTGAGTTCAATAGATTCTGTTCAGCGAGATACCAATTTTTTTTATTTCCTCAGAAAAAAGTTTTTTCGAGAGATGGCAGCACAAACACAAAAATCATATGATTTTCTCCGAAGATTTGTGTAAAATTTTCAGGACATTTTGTCTATTAGTTTGCGAGTTACAGCTATTTGAGTGACGGTGATTTTTGCAAAACGATGCATCGATGATGCAGTCTCTCCAAAAAACACAAAAATTCTCCATATTGATTTGTATCACCGTAAGGTAAACGTGGTAGAGATTCAAAATGTTGTTCGGCACTGTTTCAGCGTAATACAAAGAAGTTTTTGCCTCAATTCGTAACAATGTTAATATATTTATCCAACATTATACGCCTGAGTTCAACAGGCAGTCCAAGAGTGGCTGGAACTTCATGAAAGCCGATTCAAGCGTCCAAAAACCCAAACCTTAGCTGGAAAGGTTTTGGCAAGTGTTTTTTGGGATGCACTTAGGATAATACTAATCGACTATCTTGATAAAGAGCGGACAATAACCGGAGACTATTATGTTCGTTTATTAGATCCTTTGAATGGTTAAAATCAAGAGGAAAATGGTACATTTAGCAAAGAAAAAATTGTTGTTTCACCAAAATAATACACCAGGCCACAACTCCATAACAACAATGGTGAAATTTGACCAAATGGGCTATAAATTGCTTGCTTATCCAGCGTATTTAATAAATCTGCCCCCCCAGCGATTATTACCAGGTAAAGAGATTTGGCTCAAGTATAGATGTCGAATATGAACCTGAGGCTTATTTTAAAGAGCTCGACAAATTGTTTTTTTTATGGGTCTAGCACACGTGCTACAGAGAAGTCTCTAAAGCGCTACAGGAGCGACACGTGTGTGGAGAAAGCGATTCACGTTGTTCTTGAATCGCTGTAAATCGTATTCGGTAGAAAACACAGTCCTGGGCAAATTATTCCAAAGGGATGATGTTGTCCATATAAATGACTGCTTGAAAAGCGTTGTACGAGGTGTAACAAGCTGAACCTCATATGAATGTGAAGTATTAGCGCGACGTGTACTTCTGACATGCACCGCTCTGGGAGGAATTAAGCGGGCCACATCCTTCGAACACTTTCCATGAAAATACTTGTAGAATAGGCTCAAGTCGCCAACCGTTCTTCGATGTTCCAGCGAATCAAGGCCGCCTGTCAGTTGCGGGTCTCCAATCAGACGAACAGCTTTTCTCTGAATAGAATCCAGCAAATGCAGTGTAACTTTGGGAGCGGAGCCCCAAACATGGGAGCGGTATTCCATAGTTGGTCGAATTTGAGCTTTGTAAAGAATTAACAATTGTTGTGGAGTGTAAAGGTTTCTGATTCGAAATAATATTCCCAACTTTTGAGAAGCTCTCCTTGCTATGCCTGTAACATGTTCATGCCAGGACATATTTGCTCCCAAACTAACGCCCAACAAATTGAGTGACCATATTATGGAGTTTCCCGACATAACTATGTCGGGTTCAGCAACGTTAACTTTTTTCGAAAAAACTGCCGTCTGGGTTTTTATAGCGTTAAATTCCACTTGGTTACTGTCACCCCCAAGTTAGAATTTCTTCCAGGTCCTTGTTAAGTTGAATGACTTCCTACTATCTGCGGATATTCGTCTGAGTAGCCGATGTTCGAGCGTTCAAAGTGAATGAAGAGATAAGTGTACTGTCATCTGCAAAGCTGTAGATTGGATTCTCGGTCTTTTCCAACAGATCGTTTATATAAATGAGAAAGAGAGTAGGAGACAATATGGAGCCCTGGGGGACACCGGTTTTGATAGTGAAGCCACTCGTAAAGAACGCTCTCTGAGGAAACATGAGAGCCTCAAATAGAACCTTTCAGATATACCATAAGAACGTAGCTTAGCCAACAGCCCATCGTGCCAAACACGGTCGAATGTCTTGGATATCAAACTGAGTTGGGAATGTGGAATCTTTGGCACAATGATACTATTCAGTATATATCGCCACTACACCAAACACTTTATTTTTGCACTCGACGTGCGTTTCGCTAACCATGTTAGATTCATCAGGAGCGATGACTGACTCATGCTATTTTTATGTTCTGTTATTCGTCTTTTTAAATATTGTTTTGATTGTCCAATGTATGTTTTTGAACAGTTCACGCAATCTATTTTGTATATTAAGTATATTTTTTTTAAATATACATACTATTTGCAGCGCCCAGGTGTATGTAACCCTTAAAAAATATTAATCGATTAAAAAATCATAAAAACTATTTCATTTGATATTTTGAAATTTATGATTGCAATAACAATAAAAAATTTATTTAAATATTTGATTAAAGGAATTTTTTTATATAACGCTTTTTCACTAAATTGAAAACGGTTTCCCGTTAAATATTTTTTCAAATAAACGTTTTTAAATTAAATATAGCTCTCGACTAAATAAAGTGTACCTAGAAAATACATTTTCAATAAAATTTTCTAGAAGCTAGTTTTTATTTTCAGAGTAAAATCAATCACATCACTGGTTTTTTAACGTTATTTAATTTCCTTAAATTCTGGTTTGAATGTGAAATATTGCACGGATGAATTTTCAATTTTTCCATTGCTGAATTTCCACGTTATGGACTGCCCCTTTTTCCCAAGGGAGGCGTTCTGACAATTTCCTACTTTTAAAATTGCATTTCCGATTTTAGCCCAGTAACTTACATAATAGTAATATAAGCGAGAGACTGCTTTTACTGTAATATAGCATTGATTTTTTAATCAATAATACAATTCGAATACTTAGTAAGGTGATTTCCTAAACACAATGCTGCTCTTACAACAATACCTGCTGAATTTGACATCCTCATAATAAAGTAGAGTTTGTCAAGTAAGGACGTGACCGCTCATATTCATATTTTTTTTGCCGTCAATATATTCTTTAGTGTGCTAACAACGGCATAATTGCCTTAGTAAGTTGTGTTATCGCCTCCTGCAGCAATAATCGCCGGCATCTTCCGGGCATGCTGTCGACGAGGTTTTCTGCACACTCAGCAAATTTTTCGAATCTTGCAAGTGAGTCAAAGTCCTCAGAGTTTTTCCTGTGAGCTCTCTCTATACAAGAGACCAAACATTTTCAATAGTGTTGGCGTTCGGCGATTGCGAGGGCTTCGCAATTTGACACTATGAGCAGGAAGATGTTGTTGAATGATTTCATGGGATACGAGCAACACGTATGCGGAAAAAGCGACTCACATTGTTCTTGAATCACTCGGCGGGAAACACAGTCCTGGGCTAATTATTCCAGAGGGATGATGTTCTCCATATAAAAGACTGCTTGAAAAGCGTTGTACGAGGAGTAACAAGCTGAACCTCATACAGATGTGAAGTATTAGCGCGACGTGTATTTCTAAAATACACCGCTCTGGGAGGAATTAAGCAGGCTACATCCTTCGAACCCTTTACATGAAAATACTTGTAGAATAGGCTCAAGTCACCAACCGTTCTTCGATGTGCCAGCGAATCAAGGCCGCCGGTCAGTTTCGGGTCTCCAATAAGTAGAACAGCTCTTCTCTGAATAGAATCCAACAAATACAGTGTGTGTTTGGGAGCGAAGCCCCAAAAATGGGAGCAGTATTCCATACTTGGTCGAATTTGAGCTTTGTAAAGAATTAACAGTTATTTCGGAATGTAAAGCTTTCTGGTTCGAAATAATATTCCCAACTTTTGAGAAGCTCTCCTTGCTATGCCTGCAATATGTTCATGCCAGGACATATTTGCTCCCAAATTAACGCCCAACAAGGTTCAGCAACGTTAATTTTTTTAGAAAAAACTGCCGCCTGGGTTTTTGTAGCATTAAATTCCATTTGGTTACTGGCACCCCAAGATAAAATTTCCACCAGGTCTTTGTTAAATTGAATTACTTCCTGCTGCCTGCGGATATTCATCTGAGTAGCCGATGTCCGAGCGTTCAAAGGGAATGAAGAAATAAACGTACTGTCATCTGCAAGGCTGTAGATTCGATTCCCGGTCTTTTCCAGCAGATCGTTAATTTAAATGAGAAAGAGAGTAGGAGACAGTATGGAGCCTTGAAGCACACCGGAGTTGATAGTGAAGGTATTAGAAAGAAATCCGTCGACTTTCACTCGTAAAGAATGCTCTTCGAGGAAACATGAGAGCCACAAACCGAACTTTTCAGACATACCACAAGAGCGCAGCTTAGACAACAGTTCATCGTGCCAAACATGGTCGAATGCTTTGGATATGTCAAGAGCAACTGCTCGAGATTCTCCAAAGTGTTCAATTGCGTTGCAACATCTTTTGTAATTTAACACGAATAAATATCCACTATCTGTCTATGCTATTTTTGCAAGTAACTGAATAACTTTGGAACATACCCTCGTACGTAAATTTCTTTTTGACGGCCGCTACACCATTTATTCTTATATAATACTAGCCGGGCCCAACGCACCGCTCGCGTGTACTTGATTCACTACTATCGTCACTGCTTATTCCTTATGTTACCCAACGTAATAAAATATCTCCCATTATTTCCCCTTATCTCCCAATACTTCTCCTTATCTCTACATAATTTCCATTATTTACTTATCTCTGCTCATCTCCCATTATTTCTCCTTATCTCCCATTATTTCTCCTTATCTCCCAGTATCTAACCTTATTTCCCATTATCTAGGCTTATCTCGACTTATCTCGCAATATTTCTCCTTATCTCCCATTATTTCTCCTTATCTCCCATTATCTCACCATAACTCTCATTATCTCTGCTTATCTCCCATTATTTCTCCTTATCTCCCATTATTTATACTTATCTCCCATTATTTCTCCTTATCTCTCATTATCTAGGCTTATATCGAATTATATAGAACATATGTATAAATTTATTAAAACACGTAGATCGGATAAGTGGTTCTCGAGTGATAATCGCACTAACGGACAGACAGACAGACAGAGAGACGTTGCATTTTTATATATATATATATATATATATATATATATATATATATATATATATATATATATATATATATATATATATATATATATATATATTATATTCTTTGCTACATGATATTGTTCCATATTTAATCCTTTAGGCGGTATATTACAAGAGAACACGCTAGCGGCAAACTTTTCTCCAACTTGATTTCACTATTATCGTCACTGCTTATTCCTTATGTCACCTAACGTTATAAAATATATCCTATAACCTGGCCAGAGAACATACGTATGTTTTAAAAAAAAGCACGTAAATCGGATAAGTGGTTCTCCAGTGATAAGCGCACTAACGGACAGACAGACAGACAGACAGACAGACATATATTATAGATGTAATAAAATATATACCTATAACCTGGTCAGAGAACATAACATATGTATGAATTTAAAAAATCACGTAAATCGGATAAGTGGTTCTCGAGGGATAAGCGCATTAACGGACAGACATACAAACATTGTATTTTATATATATTATAGATACAGGTTATTATTATTATTATTATATAACCTGGCCAAAGAATATATATATGAATTTAAAAAAAGACAGGTAAATCGGATAAGTGGTTCCCGAGTGATAAACGCACTAATGAACAGACAGACAGAGAGACATTGCATTTTATATATATTATAGATTATACATTACAGATATTCTTTGTTACATAATAGTGTTCCATATTTAATGGTTTAGGCTGTGAATTGCAAAGGCACGCGCTAGCGGCAAACTTATTTCCGACATCATTCACTATTTTACGCCACTGCTCATTCCTTGTGCTACCTATCGTAATAAAATATAGCCTATAACCTGTCCAGAGAACATATGTATGTAGTACGTAAATCGGATAAGTGGTTTTTCAGTGATAGGCGCACTAACGGACAGACAGACAGACAGACGTTGCATTTTATATATATATTATAGATACATAGCAGAAAATCTTTATTTTAAAGAATTTTTAATAATAACTTTTACAAAAGGGACCGTAAGGCGGTGTAAGGGGTGTAAGGCGTTTCTAAAAATAGCCTAAACTAATTTAAGTTATAACTTGCTGTTAACTTTAATTATAAAATCAAAAACATTAATTACGATCAACTTCCTTTCCATGACTTATGACATAAAGTCAAAGGGATATTTTACTTCTATAGATACGTATATTATATATATCAACTTCGCTTTGAGGGTCGATGTGAATCTACACTGCCACTAATTGGACATTGAGCTCGGCTCTTTGATCCTATATATGATTGACAAACTAACGGAGAGAATGTCCTCGCTTATCGAAATCCGTAGCTTTGGAAGTTTCCTCTATTGCTTTTCATCGTTTTGTGTCGTTTTGCTTCGATGCGAACTGTAATCATCTTTTATAGAAATAACATTCGAAGCGCGCTCGTTCAAAAGGAGATCAGTCCACTATTTTTCAAACACAGTTTTTATCATTTTTCGTCTCACTTTTATCGTTCCTGTGCACGCACGAACAATTTTTTCGTCGTTCGGTTTTTTAATCGCTTTTGAAAAGAACGTGGCAGTCAGTCTTTTAACAGGAATTTAAAATTGAAACTCTCGTCATTTTTAAAGGAATTAGTCAATTGAAAAACGGTAAATGCAAATCAGTCAACTGTTTATTACAGTTTAATTTGAGAAAACAATAGAACCTTTAAAATATTTATTAAACAATATATAAATTAAAGGGTGTCCCAAAATTTACTCAAGATTTGAATTTGGCGCCACTTATATGGTAAAGTGTTGCCAAAAAAACAAGAAACACAGCGTGATAGCTGACAGTTCAGGATTATTAAAAATGGAGCCCTACACGAAAGAACAACCTGTTTTCATTGTTGAGCAATATTTTAAATATAATGAAAGTTTGGCAGCTACAGTTCGGAATTTTCGCACAAAATGTGGTCGGAATAGTGATTTAACCTCATCAATTGTGAAGCGATTAATTGAAAAATTCAGGGAGACTAGATCAATTAGTGATCTTAAACGCTCTGGCCGTCCTCCAACAAGTCGTTCGACACAAAACATTGTAGCAGTTCGTGAGAGTATTGCTGAGATTCCAGGAACATCAATTCGGCACCGTGGTCAAGAATTGGACTTTTCGAGAAACTCTCTACAGCGTATTCTCACGAAAGATTTGCATCTTCATGCTTAAAAAGTTCAATTGACTCAAGAAGTGAAGCCTACTAATCACGCACAACGAAGAGAGTTCGTTGAATGGATTATGGAACAACAACAAATGGATACTGAGTTTCCGAAGAAAATCATCTTCAGCGATGAGGTTCATTTCCATCTTGATGGCTTTGTTAATCGGCAAAATTGTCTCATTTGGGGTTCAGACAATCCACACCTGACTGTTGTGAAACAAATGCATCCACAACGTATCACTATTTGGTACGGATTTTGGGCTGGAGGCATCATCGGACCATTCGAAAATGCGGTTCGCCAGGCAATAACAGTTAATGGTGATCGTTTCGCGTTATGATAATCCAGTTCTTTGTGCCTAAATTGCAAGATATGCATGTGGACGACATGTGGTTTCAATAAGACGGTGCCACATGCCATACGGCCCGAGAAACAATTCAATTACTGCATGAGTCGTTTCCTGGTCGTTAATATCCCGTTTTGGTGATCAGAATTGGCCGCCCAGATCATGCGATTTAACGCCGTTGGACTTTTTTCTTTGGGGTTTTTTAAAGTCTAAGGTTTATGCCAACAAGCCCACGACCACCCACGACTTGAAGGAGGAAATTAAGCGCTGAATCAATGAAATTCAGCCACGTTTATGCAAAACGCTCATGGAAAATTTCGACAAAAGAGTGCGTTTATGCCAACAAAGCCGTGGAAGCCATTTACCCGATATGTTATTCCATACATAACCCTATACTGTATACTTATTTATTCCATACATAACCCTATACTGCATGCTTTATGACTCAATAAAAAAATTACAATTTTTAATTAGAAACTTGTGTTTTCTATCAAATTTATTTCTTGCTGTACAAGTATGAAATGCGGATTTCAGACAACAGATGGTGCACCAATGCAGTTTGTGCTATAAAGATTTGACACTGCGCCATTTTGTCGTGTCATCAACAAGTGTCAGACGCGCACGAGTGATTAATTGGAAAAGTGTGTGCATACTGTTGTGTTGTTGTGTTCAATATGTCAAAATTTATACCGAACAAAGAGCATTCGCGGACAGCATTAATTTTTTGTTGTCATTTGAAGAAAACTGCTGTTGAATCATACCGATTACTTCGAGAAGCTTATGGTGAACATGCTCCATCGCAAGATACGTGTGAACGATGGTTTCGGTGTTTCAAAAGTGGTGACTTCGATGTTGCAGACAAGGAAGGTGGAAAACCGCCAAAAAAATACGAAGATGTGGAATCGCAAGCATTGTTGGATGAAGATGATTCGCAAACACAAAAACAACTCGCCGAGCAATTGGGCGTTAGTCAACAAGCTGTTTCCAATCGGCTACGAGAGATGGGAAAGATTCAGAAGCCAGTAGATGGGTACCACATGAATTGAACGACAGGCAAATGGAAAAGCGCAAAAACACATGTGACATTTTACTCGCTCGGTACAAAAGGAAGTCGTTTTTGCATCGTATAGTTACAGTGGATTTATTTTGAAAATCCCAAGCGCAAAAAATCATGGGTAAACACAGGCACATCCACATCGACCACAAGACCGAATCGCTTTGGCAGAAAGACTTTGCTCTGTGTTTGGTGAGACCAGAGGGGCGTGGTCTACTATGAGCTGTTAAAAACCTGGGGAAACGGTTAATACTAAACGTTACCAACAACAATTGACCGATTTGAACCATTCACTGCTTGAGGAAAGGCCAGAATACCCAAAGAGGCAACACAAAGTCATTTTTCTTCATGACAATGCTCCATCACATACGGCAAAACCAGTTCGCGACACGTTGGAAGTACTCAGCTGGGAAGTTCTACCCTATGCGGCTTACTCACCAGACTTAGCTCTTTCCGATTACCAACTTGTTTGCATCGATGGATCATGCACTTGCTGAGCAGCGCTTTGGTTCGTACGAAGATGTGAAAAAATGGCTCGATGAATGGTTCGCAGCAAAAGGGGAAGATTTTTACTGGCGTGGTATTCACAAATTGCCCGAAAGATGGGAAAAATATATCACAAGCGATGGAGCATACTTTGAATAAAGCACTTTTTATTATTCTTCCGAATTTAACATGTTTTTTTAGAAAAAAAATGCGCATTTCATACTTGTATACCTGGTTAAAATAGGTACTTTTGACTAGTGCACACTAATTTCTTTCTTAATCGTAACTTCATCTTCTTGAACAGACTCTTTTTTGAAAACAATTAATATAATACTTTCCTTGTACTTTGTCTGCTCAAATATTTGGTACACATGTAAATAATCACATACAACAGGAAGTCGTTCAACTTAACAACGACTACTGATTCCATGTTTGGTGCTCTGCTCCCAAACATACACTACATTGGTTGGATTCTATTTAGAAGAGATATATTCGCCTGATTGGAGAGCCAGACCTCATCAGTAACCTTGATTCCTTAAAAAAAAAAAAAAAAAAACAAAATGGAACAAATTTAACGAATATTTTCAAAACTTTCCCCTGGCTGGTCCTTTTATTTTAGATCTGATTTTTCTGATTGTGTTAAGTTCAAAAAACACCCATAGTTTTGATTAAGTTTAAACGACAAGAAAGCAGTAACACCGTAAACATAAAACACAGTAGCGACAGTCCGACTCGGCACCTTTGATCTCAAGGGATTCGAATTTGTAATGATCACATGACTTGTCGCCATATTGCTGGTAATATGCCCGCGAGTTTTTGAAATATTCACATTCCTTCTTTCAATTATAATCGTATTCTGTAGAATAAAAATGAATTTTGCTGACTGAAAGGAAGAAAAAAACGAGAAAAGTTTTTTTTTAGAAACATTTTTATTTTTACATTATAAATTAGGAATCTCGTGAGAAAAGTGGAATTTATGAAATTAGTTGTAATGATTGCGACAAAAAGTATGTTGGGCAAACTAAAAGGTCAATTAAAACACGATTTAAAGAAAATTTAGCACATTTAAAATACAGTCAAACAGAAAAGTCGCCGTACATGCCCTTGAAACTGATCATACTGTAACATTAGACAACACAGGCCTACGACGAAAAAACTTTTTAATAATTTTACCTCGTTCCTATGTTTGTTGGTGTGCTGAGTCCGAAAATAATAATAAAAAAAGTCATATCACCCACCAATTTTCACATTTTTAGATTCAAAATGTGAAAAGTTTATTTTTAATCATTCAAATGTTATTAGGTGGGCAATAAAATCAGAATTTTATAAGGTTGGCAGTAAAATCAAATGTTATTAGGTTAGCAGTTCCGATAAATGTCCCAGCTGTTTTCTTCCAGTTAATATAACCTTGCATTGCAGTGTTTAACCCATGTGGTTTAATTCACACTCAAAGTATGGCTAATTGTGGTTGTAAAAACTCTCCCAACACTTTTTATTATATACAGTGACTCACAGCTTAAATGATGCAGTCGCTATAAGAAAAGATTAACTGGTCTCAGTGCCTCTTTATTTATTTGGAAAAAACAACTTATTGAAATTAAATTAGTAAAGAGTCTTCTAAAAAAGTATGAATTACTTTTTGTCTTAAATATGCCTTACTTAATTAACAATAAATAATTAATTAAATTATATGCGATTTTAACGTCACAGCTTAAATGATGCAAAATCCAATATACCAAAATTATTAGAGAAAACAAACTGTAGAATTTGAAATAAGCCTGCTAATATTTGGTCGGGCCTCCCTTATTATCAATAACGGCTTGTAATCTTCTGGACATTGATTCAACTAACTTTCTAGTATACTCCGGGGAAATAGTGTTCCATGCTTCAGTAATTTTTACTTTTAATTCCGTTTTATGTGATATTGGGGCACTATTTACTTCCTTTTTTAATGTCAATTACATTTAAGTCTGGTGACTGGGCTGGTGTTTTAATAACATTTGGACAGTTATGAAGCAACCAACTGTGGACTCGAAATGACGTGTGCTTTGGATCATTGTCGTGATAGAACCGATAATTGTTTTCAATATCTAATTTTTGAGCACTAGCGACGAGATGCTGCCTTAGTATATCCAAGTACACATATTGGTTCATATTCCCTTCGACGAAATGCATGTTACCTACTCCTGCAGATGACATACAGCCCCATAACATCACTCCATCTCCACCGTGCTTTACCGTAGCTTTCATATTTTTCAATTTTAATTCTTCGTTAGGCTTTCTCCACACTGATATTTTTCAATCGGACCCAAATAAGTTTATTTTGGTCTCATCAGCAAATATTACTGATTTCCAGAAGTTCAAGTCTTTATTGATATGCTCTCTGGCAAATTCCAATCTCACGCGTCTATTTCTTTGGCTAATGAAAGGCTTATTTCTAGCAGTTCGACCATGTAAATTATTATTTCGCAAGATCCGTCGAACTGTTTCGGGGTTACACCTTTTTCCAAACCGTCTTTCCAGCTCGGCGCACAACTTTGGCGCACTTTTTTTTGGATTATTTGATACCTCTCTTAAAATCCATCTTTCTTCACGTTGATTGAAGATCTTATTTGGAGCCAACCTAGACTTATTCTCGACTCTATTTTCATTCCGGTAACGTTCAACGATTTGCTGAACATTTATTTACCATTTTGGCTATGTCTCTTTGGCTGTATCCATTGCTGTAATGAGTAATAATTAAATTTCTCTCAGAAATTGTAGTTCGACGACCCATTCTTAAACAACTTCGTGATTGATATTGATGACGTTTTACAGTCCAGTCCTGAATTTAATGAAAATCGACCGGATGATGATGAATTTCAATGTTCTCTAGAAAATTTAAAACCACAGTTGTTTACACAAGTTGAGTTAAATGATTTAGCGAGAGATTTGGGTTTGACTAAGGAAAAAGCAGAATTGCTTGGTTCTAGGCTGAAAGAAAAACATTTATTAGAATCTAGAACATCTATTTACGATTATAGAACAAGAGATCAACAGTTTGCTCAGTATTTCAGGCAGGAAGAGGATTTGGTTTACTGCCATGATCTCTATTTTGAAATTTAATCGTTGTCATATTGTGAGAGAACTGTGGATGATATAAAAAAGCTGATACCAGATACGGTTTCAGCAGCCAAAAATACATAACACTTAGATGTACTGCTTTAAAAAGTTTTTACAATAATTTTTTTGTTGGCCTGGTAATGTAAGATTAGAGTTGATTGAGTGGTCCGTTACTTTGTGACAGTACATTTTAAAAATAAAACTACTTAATTACTTTGTTAACTGTCACTAAATATATTTGTAAAGATTTTACAATTGCGTTATCGCGATTTCGTAGTACAACTACATTGTCAAACGCTTAACTAAGACTAAAACAGATTTTTGGTATTTTATGTTTATATGATGAACAGATGTGGGTCTATTATATGTTAAAAAAGTTTGAACAAAAGAGAATTTGCTACGTCTAATTGACTATTCAGTAAATTTATATTATGGTCCTTTGAATGTCTGTAAATTTCTATAGATTCTAAGAAGTTGAGTTTTGACCCTTTAGGTGCCATATGGAGTATTTGTAAACAATCGATATTGGGAAAAGTATGGCCTGTTTCTAAGAAGTGTTTAGCAAAGTGTGATTTTTCATTTTTTAGCCTATAAGAGGCATTGTGTTCTGCGAATCTTGTCTTGAAATTCCTTCCCGTTTGGCCTACGTAACAGCTATTGCACTCTTGACAATTAAGTTTATAAACTCCTAATTTATTGTATTTATTAGTTTTATCTTTGGCATTAAAAAATATATTGGATAATTTTTGAGCGGGTTTTAAAGCTATTCTTTTTTTTTCGGTCGTGAGAACTTGGGATATTTTATCCGAGATAGGACCAAAATATGTCAGAGGTATGAATGTTTTCTTTTGTCGGTATTCTTTTACTAAGAAATGGTTCCGCAACAGGGACAACCTCTTACTCCATATCAAGGTATTGCACTCTGAATTAGCTTATAAACTCCACCCAATAGAATTCGATATCTTTGATGATAATACTAGATTAAAAATTAGCCAAATTATTCACAAAATTTATTTAACTCAATCAAAAAAACTTAAAAAACTAATAGAGAATAAAAAATATACCGAAACTTCAGATAATACTCAACAAAAAACCTTCTATAATAGATTTATCAATATCTCTAATACAAATTTCACAGAAAGTGAAAAAAAAAACTGCTTGAAAAAGGACCAAAATATAACCCTAACTTTAATATAAAAAATACTACCGAAACCCTAATATCCGAAATTGAATCAGCAACAAAAAACATAGGTGACCCAAATATTAAAAAAGAAAAAATAAAACATATAATGATAAACACAAAAACACTACTTGCAGTAACCAAGAACAATTAACGATAGCGTCCATTCAGTCTAAAATAAAAGAGAATAACTTACTAATAACAAAAGCAGACAAAGGCAATTCCATCATAGCTCTTGATAAAAACCATTACATTCAAAAAGTAAATGATTTTTTGGAAAAAGAAAATCCAATAAAACTAAAAAAAGATCCAACGGATAAAATTCAAAAACAACTCAAGACCCTGCTAAATGTAACCCTGAGCATTGTGGATGAAAGAGAAAAGTTTAAAATAATAAACCAAAATCCTACATCACAAAAACTTTATGGCCTGATAAAAATACACAAAGAAAACTCGCCAATAAGACCAGTAGTTTCGTACAGCAACACCTCCCTAAAAAATCTGGCAACACATCTCAACACCATCTTCAAAGAAATTACACAATTCAATCTAAAATACAACACAAAAAACTCTATAGACCTTACAAATAAACTTAAAAATATCTCCATCCCAAATAACGCCCTTCTAGTTTCATTCGATGTAACAAATATGTTCTCCAATATCCCAAATAAAGATTGTTTAGAAATTATAAAAACTATGTTACAAAAAAATAACGTCAATATAATAATACAACAAGATATATTGAAACTGTTCGAATTTTGTATATCCGGAAATTATTTTCAGTTCAATAATCAATTTTTCAAACAAAGAGATGGACTTGCCATGGGGTCTCCACTTAGTCCTTTGCTAGCCGATGTCAGAATTGGAAAACAGTTTTCTAAAAACTCGACACGCGAAAAATATTCTCTTTTGGTTTAGATATGTGGACATCTTAGTATGTTTCCTTGGAAATGATACTGAACTAAATTCCACTTTAAATCAGCTAAATAATTTACACCCCAACATAAAATTCACACTTGAAAAGGAAACCGATAATAAAATAAATTTCTTAGATATTACAATTTTGAAAAAGAGAAATAGACTAGAATTCGATATCTTCCGCAAACCAACCTTTTCAGATGTCACCATTCCAGCTGACTCAATACACCCTAACTCCCATAAACTGGCAGCCTATAGATCTATGATCCATAGAGCCTTCAATATCCCTCTTAGTAAAAATAATTTAAAAAAAGAACTGGACACAATCAAAAATATAGCACTCAATAACGGCTTCCAACCTAAAATAATTAATACCTTAATAAACCGTCAACGAAAACAAATCACTTTCAGCTTAATCTACTCCGTAAAAGAATACCGACAAAAGAAAACATTCATACCTCTGACATATTTTGGTCCCATCTCGGATAAAATATTCCAAGTTCTCACGACCGAAAAAACAAGAATAGCTTTAAAATCCGCTCAAAAATTATCCAATATATTTTTTAATGCCAAAGATGAAACTAATAAATACAATAAATCAGGAGTTTATAAACTTAATGTCAAGAGTGCAATAGCTGTTACGTAGGCCAAACGGGAAGGAATTTCAAGACAAGATTCGCAGAACACAATGCCTCTTATAGGCTAAAAAATGAAAAAATCACACTTTACTAAACACTTCTTAGAAACAGGCCATACTTTTCCCAATATCGATTGTTTACAAATACTCCATATGGCACCTAAAGGGTCAAAACTCAACTTCTTAGAATCTATAGAAATTTACAGACATTCAAAGGACCATAATATAAATTTACTGAATAGTCAATTAGACGTAGCAAATTCTCTTTTGTTCAAACTTTTTTAACATATAATAGACCCACATCTGTTCATCATATAAACATAAAATACCAAAAATCTGTTTTAGTCTTAGTTAAGCGTTTGACAATGTAGTTGTACTACGAAATCGCGATAACGCAATTGTAAAATCTTTACAAATATATTTAGTGACAGTTAACAAAGTAATTAAGTAGTTTTATTTTTAAAATGTAAGATTAATTAACGATGTATCTGATAGGAGATTCATGAGTGCATACGAAAGTATGGAAATTATAAAATGTAAAAGTAGTTTAAATAAAGACAGAAGGCCTATTTCTTATAATCCCCTCTACTGGTTATTTGACCGGAACTGGTCTCCTCGCCTATGCCACTAGTTCCACCTGAGTAATTGAAGTATTAGGCTAAGTATACTTAGGGTAGATTTGTAGTTTAGCTTTAGTCAATCATCGCTTCTGATGAAGGTTGGCGAAACGCACGTCGAGTGCAAAAATAAAGTGGTTGATGTAGTGGTGATATATACTGAGTAGTGGAGAACCACAGAATCTTTTATGTCGAATATTTAGAACCGGATACAGGCTACAACGATTCAAATCGAATGAAAACGAATTAGAGATGTATCTACAGGGCGTGAGCGGTGCTCATACGAACAAATCTTCTATTTGTCGTCTTCATTTCCACTATTTTCCATGGTTGTTATTGTTGTTTTAGTTGGTCAGAGCGCATCGTCAGCGAAGCGCACCACATTGGATGTGTTTGACTGTTATATAGATATTTTTTTATCTTTTAGTATAGTATATCGACATCGAGTATTCTACCAATCAATGACAGAGAGGCGCCTAAACCGCGCAAGATTTAGCACTACAAGTCTGCTAAATGGGAAGATCTCATGGAATATTTTCGAACTTTCCCTTGGTTGGACGTTTGTTTTCGATCCGACGACCCATCTGACTGCGCCAGGGAGGTTTCCGATGTTATTTTGGCCGGTATGGAGGCTTACATCCCTTTTTCGAAGAAATGCCCTTCCAACGGCAAGCCTTGGTTTGACCGAAAATGCAAAGAAGCTGTTGCTTCTAAACATCTTGCATACCGACAATGGCGCGAAAATCCTAACACCATAAATCGTAACACATTTGTTCGTGCCAGGAACAGATGCAAAGAAATTATCGACGAAACCAAGGCGGTACACAATCAACGGATTAGAAACAAACTTCTCGCCTGTCCCGGCAATTCAAGGTCCTTTTGGTCGGTCGCTAACCGCATACCACCACTCATACGGCCAGAAAATTCTATTGCAACGACACCTGTTGAGAAAACGAACTTGTTGGCTGAACTCTTTGCTTCACATTTCTACTGTCGATTTCCAAGGAAAAACACCACCTACTATTCCCATAGTGCAGTCAAGGATGCCCGATGTTGTCTTCAGACAGCGTATTATAAAGCGTATTCTGATGAAGCTAGACTACAAAAAGGCTTCTGGCGCTGACGGAACACCTGCCATAGTTCTTAAAATCTGTGCGAGGGAACTAACACCAGTTTTCTGTAGACTTTTCAACCTATCCTACAGAAAGGGAATATTTCCTTCCTGCTGGAAATGCGCTACAGTTCAGCCGATACCTAAAAAAGGCAAGAAGACCTTGCCAAATAACTACCGACCAATCGCACTGCTTTCAATAATATCGAAAGTCATGGAAAAGGCTATCAATCAGCATCTTCTAAAATATCTTGAAGGATTCAACATTATTAGCGATCACCAATATGGCTTTCGTAAAAATAGATCAACAGGAGATCTTCTGACTTATGTAACACATGTTTGGAACAATGCAATTGTACACTTTGGAGAATCTCGAGCGGTTGCTCTTGACATATCCAAGGCATTCGACCGTGTTTGGCACGATGGGCTGTTGGCTAAGCTATGTTCTTATGGTATGTCGGAAAAGTTCTGTTTGTGGCTCTCATGTTTCCTCAGACAGCGTTCTTTACGAGTGGCAGTCGACGGATTTCTTTCTAACACCTTCACTATCAACGCCGGTGTACCCCAAGGCTCCATAGTGTATCCTACTCTCTTTTTCATTTATATAAACGATCTGCTGGAAAAGACCGAGAATCCAATCTACAGCTTTGCAGATGACAGTACACTTATCTCTTCATTCACTTTGAACGCTCGGACATCGGCTACTCAGACGAACATCCGCAGACAGCAGAAAGTCGTTCAACTTAACAAAGACCTGGAAGAAATTCTATCTTGGGGTGACAGTAACCAAGTGGAATTTAACGCTAGAAAAACCCAGGCGGCAGTTTTTTCTAAAAAAGTTAACGTTGCTGAACCCGACATAGTTATATCGGGGCACTCCATTCCGCTAACATCGTCACTCAATTTGTTGGGCGTTAATTTGGGAGCAAATATGTCCTGGCATGAATATGTTGCAGGCATAGCAAGGAGAGCTTCTCAAAAGTTGGGAATATTATTTCGAACCAGAAAGCTATACACTCCACAATAACTGTTAATTCTTTACAAAGCTCAAATTCGACCAACTATAGAATACTGCTTCCATGTTTGGAGCTCCGCTCCCAAACATACACTGCATTTGTTGGATTCTATTCAGAGAAGAGCTGTTCGTCTGATTGGAGACACGAAACTGACCGTCGGCCTTGATTCGCTGGAACATCGAAGAACGGTTGGCGACTTGAGCCTATTCTACAAGTACTTTCATGGAAAGTGTTCGAAGGATGTGGCCCGCTTAATTCCTCCCAGAGCGGTGTATGTTAGAAGTACACGTCGCGCTAATTCTTCACATCCGTATGAGGTTCAGCTTGTTACTCCACGTAGTACGCCGCTCCTGTAGCGCTTTAGGGACTTCCCTGTAGCAGGTGTGCTAGACCCATAAAAAAAAAAAGGTATTTTTGGATATTTTTCTTTGATTGTTATTTGTGGATATTTTCTTTGATTGATGAGAATTGATCAATGTTCTTTTTAATTGAATGTGGGATGTTATATTTGTTTCTCAGATGAGAGGAATGGTTTGCCTCAAAGATGTGTTGGACCGTCAGGGTGGAATTGCATACATCACACTTTGGTACTGCTTCGTTTTTTAGGAGATATGAGTGAATGTGGTAAGTATGACCTATGGCTAATCTCTAAAACATTTTATCGTTTGGGTTATGAAGAGGTGGGAATACTTCAGGCTTTATAGACCTTAATTTGTTCTCATTATACTCTAAGTCCCACTCCAGTTGGAAAATAAATCGCTTTTTATTGAGTAAAGCATCTTTATAAAATCATAACTGTTGTTTTTCCCCCGTGAAAAGCGTTCCGTTAGTTGCTGCCCGTTTAGCCTCTCTATCAGCTATGTCATTACCTCTGATGTTCATGTGTCCAGGGATCCACAGGAATGAAATTTCAATATCTCTCAACTTAGCCATATATAGGAGGTCGCTGATCTGACTTAAGTAAGTACTATTGGCTTTATTGGAGATAATGTATTTTAGTGAACCCAAGGAATCGCAAGCTATGAGAAATTTATTTATCCCTTGGGTTGACGCAGTGGAAGATTTAAGTGCTTCCTTGATGGCAAGCAGTTCTGCTGTGAAAATGGAGTTGTAGGGGTGAAGTTTAAGACGCCTGATGACTCTGTCGTGAACATAAGGGGCTCCCACTCCCTGATCCGATTTAGAACCAACAGTAAATAATATGGAGTGATCAGGGTATTTAGAATGAATTCTTTCGAGAAATTCTGACTTAATTTCTGTTGAGTTTTTTTGTCGTTTACATTGTTGGAATGGAGATGAAAGGCTACCTTTGGGGTTGGAGACTTCCAAGGTGGGATATTTTTCGAGAGTAAGTAGTTAAATTTTGGCGGACAGAGGTTATGCAGTAATATGAATTTGTTTATTCTGTTATGGATTGGATCTTTAGGAGCTAGCATGTCGGGGCGATGAGAATTTGTGAAGTTAATTGTTTTTTTTGGGTGGGATTTCTGGAGTGAGAATGCATAGAATTTCATCAAGGAGAATTGCCTCTCTCGGTAGAGTGGTGGAGTTGATGATATACACTGAAGACTTCCAATTGGCGATGTTCGGAATGCTCCTGTAGCCAGTCTTAAAGCCTGATTTTGAATAAGGTTTAGTGACCTCTTTATTCCTTGAGGTGCTGAGTCATATAGAAAATCTCCATATCTCAGTTTGGGTAATATTAACGATTTATATTTCCTATGGGTTACGGCATTATTTTTAAATAATTAGCTTCCATTTTCATAAGCCCTATTCTCATACCACTTTAGAACTTTGTGTACTTCTATAGTTGCATAGCAGTAGTCACTTTACGGCTAAAATTACTGCATTATTACACTAAAGTCGGAATTTATGTTCGAAAGTTCTTTCCTTAAATATTCTCTGACAAGCAGACTTTACTCAACTTTCAAAATAATTACTACACTCTCAAAAATTATAAGAACTTTTCCTATTTCTGAATAGTAAATGATTTTGGCACAAGGCTTTCTAACTAAAGTTTAAAATCCTTTTACAGATTTAAGCTACTGAAAATGTTCAAGCTATTTTTGAAATTGTTTAAGTAATTATTGAGGAAATCAGGACACTATTAAATGTAAATTTGCTATTTTTAAGAGATTACTAGTTACGTGTAACATTATTTTTAGAAGCCACATAGCCAAGGAGGAAAATAGAACAAAAAAAATAGAAAATTACGCTTCCTCAGAAACAGGGCTTTTTAGTGTTCTATAAGAAAACACTTATGGTGTCCGTCTCTCTGCCTGTCCGTTTGTCACACCAGATTTTCTCCGAAACTTTTTTTTAATGGGTCTAGCACACGTGCTACAGGGAAGTCCCTAAAGCGCTCCAGGAGCGGCATGTGTGCGGAAAAAGAAATCCACTTTGTTCTTGAATCGCTGTAAATTGTACTCGGTGGGAAACACAGCCCTGGACAAATTATTCCAAATGGATGAGTTTCTTCATATAAAAGACTGCTAGAAAAGCGTTCTACGTGGAGTAACAAGCTGAACCTCATACGGATGTGAAGTATTAGCGCGACGTGTATTTCTAACATGCACCGCTCTGAGAGGAATTAAGCGGGCTACATCCTTCGAACACTTTCCATGAAAATACTTGTAGAACAGACTCAAGTCGCCAACCGTTCTTCGATGTTCCAGCGAATCAAGGCCGCCGATCAGATCCGGGTCTCCAATCAGACGAACAGCTCTTCTCTGAACAGAATCCAACAAATGCAGTTTGAGCTTTGTAAAAAATTAACAGTTGTTGTAAAGTGTAAAGCTCTCTGGTTCGAAATAATATTTCCAACTTTTGAGAAGTTCTCCTTGCTATGCCTGCAACATGTTCATGACAGGACACATTTGCTCACAAATGAACGCACAACACGAGATGTTAGGGAAATGGAGTGCCCCGACATGACTATGTCGGGTTCAGCAACGTTAACTTTTTTAGAAAAAACTCCTCGGGGGCTAGGGGAATCCCAGGATTCTCCTAGTACGGGCATTGACGATCCCGAGGTACCTGAGTCATGTTGTGCTGTCTTGTGTTGTCCAGATTATGTGTAACAAAAACGCAATCTTAAGGTGTTTACCGTGCCGAGAAGATGAATGGCTCAGCGTTTATGAGTCCGGGAGCCCTCCGAGAGTAAGTAGCCTTGCTGTGGCATCCAGTCTCTGCCGCAGTCGACCCTTCTTTCCTAGGATACTCGTGGGAACACTATGTCGAATAATAATAATTATAATAGCGATAATGGCAGAGTCTTGAGGAGACGGACCCCTGTCGTACAAACAGATACAGCACCACCGCAACGACTACAACCACAGACGATCCAAATAAACGCCTCTGCCGAAACTACTCCCGATAGTTTTACCAGATCTGACATTGTAGGTGATGGAAATTGCCTTTTCCGTGCAGTTAGCTTACACTTATATGGCCACCAAAACCATCATGAGACACTCCGAGAGGTTGCTCTAAGATAAATACAACAAAACTGGTCGGAACTTCAGAAATTTTCATTAATTGAAGACGACGATATAAAAGACTTCAATAACTACTATAACTATATAAGGAAAAATGGCACCTATGGAACGAGCCTAGAGGTACTTGCCTCTCGGAAACCCAAAATAGCGACTTTCATATCTTCTCAAAACAATGAAGAACACGAGATACAAAAATAACTTTTAGGGACAGACCAACAATAATAAACACAGGAGAACAGACCGAAACTATTTACCTTCTACTAACAGGCAACCCAATGTCCGGACACTTTGAGCTTCTGACACCACAAAACACTAAACACATCCCAAATAGTAGATCAATAAAAGAAGCATCGGGCGAGCGACGTAACGGTCGAGGACGTCGCGAGAAAAGGCAGCTCGACCAAAACGATGAAGACCGGGCAACTGAAAATGGACCTGCCAAAAGTGTTGTGTGAGCGAGTAAGCCGACACCCACCAAGGCGGGAAAATCAAAGCAACGCATGAGTTGCACCACAGGACACAACGAACACACCATGCGTTGCTATAATAAAATCAGAAGACCTGACAAAGAAATACAAGACAAAGATTTAAATAGAAACTCTATGCATGGCAAAGAACTGGAAAATGTATTTAGCTCTGCAGCAATGAAACAAATTATAACATTTGATACAAGAGTGAGTGAAAATGCGAGTACGAAAATAGATCATCTATACACAGGTATAAACAACGTAACAAGTACTAAACTAGAAAACGATCAAATATCAGATCATGAAACAATATTATTCAAAATACCAATTGTGAAAAAGTACAAAATGAGATTAACGAAAAAAAATTATTTCCTGGGAACACTATGACTGTAATAAAATTATCGAAATGTTACGAATGATAAATTTCTGTGATATGTTAAACGGTGATATAGATTTTAAGGTGTTTTTCATAGGCCACGCATTGAAGGATATTATGTTATCGCTAACTGAAGAAAAAATCGTAAATATAAAGTTGATGAACAAATGGTATGATTGGGAACTGACAGAAATACATAGAATAAAGTATGAAAAATACCAAATAGCCAAAATAACTAAGGATTGGGAAGATTACAAGATAGTGAAAAAATTATATAAAAATATGATTAAACAGAAGAAAGTGCAATATGTATAGAATAAAATTGAAAATAATCAAAGAAACAGCAAAGAAATGTGGAGAGTTTTAAAAGAAAAAATTTGTATGTCAAAAAATAACAGTACAATAAACAGAATCGTTATGAATGGTAAAATAATTGAAAATGAAAACTTTTAAATAAATTCTTTGTTCAGAGTGTCGTTGACATTAAAAATGGTATAGACGTTGTGCAGAATACTATGGGAAATACAAATATAATTAACCACCACATTTAAATTTCAAACAGTAGACAGTAACGAAATAATTGAAATAGTTAAAAAATTTAAAAATAAAATTGGCGGTAAGAATATTTTATCTGAAGGTGTAATTAAACATTCTATAACGTACACGGCTTTTTTTTACGCCAATATCATCAATAATAGCATGCTGCAAGGAAAAGTGCCTAACGAATGGAAAATTTCCAAAATTGTGCCAATTGAAAAAATAAAATATACTATAAAACCTGAAGAGATTCGGCCAATAAATGTGCTTCCAAGTGACGAAAAAATCCTTGAAACAGTGATAAAAAAATCAGTTACTGCAAAATATTTGAATGATAACAATATTATTATTCCAGAGAAATCGGGTTTTAGAAGCAAACACTCATGTGAAACCGCAATTAATTATGTTATAAGTGAAAGGCGTGAAGATTTAATGAATAAAAAATATATTGTATCAACTTCCATAGATTTAAAAAGAGCATTTGAAACTATAGACAGGAAATTATTGCTTATGAAACTACACAAAACTGGAGTGCGTGTTATAGAATTAAAATGGTTTGAAGATTATCTATCGAATAGAAAGTAACAAATAAAAATTAGAAACACGACATCATCAGCGATACCAGTGAATATTGGTCTACCGCAAGGCTCTGTCCTTGCGCCGGTACTGTTTCTCATATACATAAATGGCATTAAAGACGGTTTAAAGTACGGGGATGTTAGACTATTTAGAGGATGCACTGATTGCAATTAGTGATATTAGTTTGGATGTGGTTATTAATAAAATGCTGTCTGATATGAATATTCTTTACAAGTGATGTGTATAAATATGTTAAAACTAAATACAGATAAAACTAAATATATGATAATATCACACAATAACCCTAATAATAATCATAAATTATACATAAATAATCGTGAAATAGAAAAAGTAAACGAAATTAAATACTTTGGTATAATAATAGATTGTAAACTTAAATTTGATGCACACTTTCAATATTTAATGAATAAAATAAACCAAAAACTTTATCTCATGTATAGAACTTGCCACATCATAAGTGAATACCATAAAAATATTAATATGTAGAAGCATAATTGAGCCACATTTTATTTATTGTCCTTCGGTATTATTTCTTGCTAAGGATACACAAATAGAACTACTGCAAAAACTTCAAAACAAGGCAATGAGATTTATATTGCGGAAGCCTAGAGATACGCACATAAAGGATATGTTAGATCGATTAAATTGGTGTAAAGCAGAGCTTATTTTATTACGCAATGAAATTCATCTATAATATAAAGATAGAAAATTGTCCCGCATATTTGACCGAGAAAATTAGATACGTCAATCAGATACACAACTACAACACCAGAGGACGAAATGACTTCCGAGTAGTGGGAATTACAAATGAAGCTGATCGAGCAAATCTTTATTATAAAGGACTTAAACATTTTAATGACCTACCAAATAATAATAAAAATTGTGAAACCATAAATAAGTTTAAGGAACTATTATATCAACATTGTAAGAATATGCCTATCCGATAGTTAAATTAGGTTCTGATGAACCGTAAATAAATAAATAAATAAAGACTCTGAAACTATTTGACAGAAAAAGTTAAAATTAGGCACAAATATAGAAATTAATGGCCCAATAAGAGCTGTATAGTTTTGAAAGTTAAATTTTGACTTAAAGAGTTAATTTTGGGGGGTGAAATCGGAAGAAAAAAAAATTTACCAGGCCATCGAGTGGGATGCCAAACGAAAAATTGTGAAAATATATATGATGTAATACTCGCGAAAATTTTTCTACATAATATTTTTAAAAACCCGCCAAAAATCGCTGTTCACCACCTTTATCTCGAGAAGTACTGGTCAAAAAATTTTGAAAAAAATCTGGAAAATTCTCCAGAAGGTGTAGATTGAATAGAAACCATCACGAGTTCCTTATCTTTGATAATTTACCCGAGGCCAGGTACTTATCCTAAAACCCTCGTATTTACATAATTACTAACATATTATATGTAAGCAATTTAATAACAGATTTCTAAAGTTGACAAGCTTTCCCATATTCGAAATCCTCTGAAAGAGCCCCTTAAAATGTTTAAAAGGGTTTTTACCCTAACAAGTTTATTTACAAAATCGAAATTTCAGGCATGTCCATTAAAATATCACACGGTTGGAGCAATATCCTATCATGATAGCTTTATTCGGGAGTGCATTCAAGCGGATCGTATGGTCACATAAGCACTTTCCATGAAAATACTTGTAAAACAGACTCAAGTCGCCAACCGTTCTTCGATGTTCCAGCGAACCAAGGTTGCCGGTCAGTTCCGGGTCTCCAATCAGACGAACAGCTCTTCTCTGAACAGAACCCAACAAATGCAGTTTGAGCTTTGTAAAGAATTAACAGTTGTTGTGGAGTGTAAAGCTTTCTGGTTCGAAATAATATTCCCAACTTTTGAGAAAATCTCCTTGCTATCCCTGCAACATGTTCATGCCAGGACATATTTGCTCCCAAATTAACGCCCAACAAATTGAGAGACGATATTAGGGGAATGGAGTGCCCCGACATGACTATGTCAGGTTCAGCAACGTTAACTTTTTTAGAAAAAAACTGCCGCCTGTGTTTTTGTAGCGTTAAATTCCACTTGGTTACTGTCACCCCAATTTCTTCCAGGTACCTGAGTCATGTTGTGCTGTCTTGTGTTGTCCAGATTATGTGTAACAAAAACGCAATCTTAAGGTGTTTACCGTGCCGAGAAGATGAATGGCTCAGCGTTTATGGGTCGCGAACGGTTCCCCCGGATACCGGGCGCCCTCCGGGAGTAAGTAGCCTTGCTGTGGCATGCGGTCTCTGCCACAGTCGACCCTGCTTTCCTAGGATACTCGTGGGAAACACTATGTCGAATAATAATAATTATAATAGTGATAATGGCAGGGTATTGAGGAGGCGATCCCTGTCGTACAAACAGCTACTGCACCACCGCAACAACAACAACCACAGACGATCCAAACAAACGCCTCTTCCGAAACTACTCCCGATAGTTTTACCAGATCTGACATTGTAGGTGATGGAAATTGCCTTTTCCGTGCAGTAAGCTTACACTTATATGGCCACCAAAACCATCATGAGACACTCCGAAAGGTTGCTCTAAGATATATACAACAAAACTGGTTGGAACTTTCCATTAATTGAAGACGACGATATGAAAGACTTCAATAACTACTATAACTATATAAGGAAAAATGGCACCTATGGAACGAGCCTAGAGGTACTTGCCTCTCGGAAACCCAAAATAGCGACTTTCATATCTTCTCAAAACAATGAAGAACACGAGATACAAAAATAACTTTTAGGGGCAGACCAACAATAATAAACACAAGAAAACAGACCGAAACTATTTACCTTCTACTAACAGGCAACCCAATGTCGGGATACTTTGAGCTTCTACTACCACAAAACACTAAACACATCCCAAACAACAGTAGACCAATAAAAGAACGTAACGGTCGAGGACGTCGCGGGAAATGGCAGCGAAACGATGAAGACCGGGCAACTGAAAATGGACCTGCCAAAAGTGTTGCGTCGCCGAGTAAGCCGACACCCACCAAGGCGGGATAATCAAAGCAACGCATGAGTTGCACCACAGGACTCAACGAACACACCATGCGTTGCTAGAATAAAATCACAAGACCTGACGAAGAAATACAACACTCCGAAACTATTTGACAGAGAAAGTTAAAATTTGGCACAAATATAGAAATTAATGGCCCAATGAGAGCTGTGTAGTTTTGAAAGTTAAATTTTGACTTAAGGGATTAGTTTTAGAGGGTGAAATCGCAAGTGAAAAAAAAATTTACTAGTCCATCGAGTGGTATGCGAAATGAAAGCTTGTGAAAATCTGAGTTCGAAAATATATATGATGTAATACTCGCGCAAATTTTTCTTCATAATATTTTTAAAAACCTGCCAAAAATCGCTGTCCACCACCTTTATCTCGAGAAGTACTGATCGAAAAATTTAGAAAAATTCTGGCAAATTCTCTAGAAGGTGTAGATTGATTAGAAATCATCACGAGTTCGTTACCTTTGATAATTTACCGGAGGCCAGGTACTTATTCTAAAACCCTCGTATTTACATAATTACTAACATATTATATGTAAACAATTTAACAACAGATTTCTAAAGTTGACAAGCTTTCCCATATTCAAAATCCTCTGAAAGAGCCCTTAAAATGTTAAAAGGGTTTTTACCCTAACAAGTTTATTTACAAAATCGAAATTTCAGGCATGTCCATTAAAATATCACACGGTTGGAGCAATATCCTATCATGATAGCTTTATTCGGGAGTGCATTCAAGCGGATCGTATGGTCACATAAAGCAGAGACGCGATTTACATAACAGCAACGGTAAAGTCCAAAATCGTGTATTTGGAATATTCTACGTTTTGGGCATAAAAGTGATTGCGAACTAATCGAAACGCGACACTTCATGCTTGAATAAGTTCTCGAAAAACAGTCACTGGTTTTGGTACACAACATTTGCATTATGTATTCGGTGTATTGATTATTGGATATTTCCATATGTGTAAGAGGAATTTTACATTCAGTTGATTTTGCTCTACCGTATTAGTCAGTCAGTGGCAGGGTGCAAGGCGCGTTTACAGAGTCTGCAAAAAACTATAATATTCTGTCTCCTACTCTCTTTCTCATTTACATACAAAAGACCAGGAATCTAATCTACAGCTTTGCAGATGACAGTACGCTTATCTGATCATTCGCTTTGAACGCTCGAACATCGACTACAAATGCAAATATCCGCAGACAGCAGGAGGTCGTTCAACTTAACAAAGTCATGGAAGAAATATTATTATATTTCTATTATAGTAACATAGTCGAATGCACTAATTTAAATATTAAATCAATATCAGTCAGTTTGTCTGGGGTCTATGAGGGCATAGATAACACAGCCCCACAAAAAAAAAGTGGGGTATACTTTTGATGCGATATATCAGATCCGTAGTATTTTTGCCCGCTGATCACGAATCTGACGTCAGAATATCGCCATCACATCTCAATTTTTTTTCTAACCTCAAAACATAGGTAAAAATTAGTAAAAATTAAGAAAAATATACTCCTAAAAAATTGATTCAAGCTTTTTCATGAATCCAAAGATGTATTAATATGTATTCGGACACGCTAAGCTAATATACATCGGTTGGATTGAGTCATACAGTTCTGTTTTCTTTCTAACCTCAATAAATCAGACAGATATAGTGCTTCTCGAATGCAAAAACGAATTCAAATTAAAATTCAACCGATCCTTACCAAATTTGGTACACGGGGATTTTTTGGGTCGCCGATCACGAATCTGAGGTTGGATTTGCAAAATTCAAGATGGCAGATGTTTTCGCGCCATTTTGAACGCCGAGAAAATTCATCGGTCGATTTTTATTCTTCTACCTGCATCCAGGGCACCTCCACGTGGTGACGGTGGGCAACGGTGTTACTCCACTAGCCGGCAGAGTCCCTGGATAACGGCTTAGATGCCGTCATGTCAGGTAGAAGAAAGAGAATTACGATGCAGGGACTCGGAAACCCAGTATCGGCGGTTGGTCAGGGTGGGAAAGCGGGCCCGCAGCCGTCGTCATCCAGCGACCGTAGCTCTTCATGTGTGGGTGACTTGGCTCATGTAGAGTATAATGCTACAAGAAAACGGTCTCACGGTACAAGGACTTTTCATAAGTGCGTTAAAAACAGTGATTCATTTTGTTATATTTGCTGTCAACACGTATTGAGTAAAATGGGGTCACCGATAACGGATAAGATTAAAACCTTATATAAGGATTGTTTTAACATTGAAATACAGCACCAGGATACAGATTGGGTTCCCCACACCATTTGCAGTTCTTGCAAAATAATGTTGTACATCAATAAGAAGGCGATTAAATATTCCAGACCAGCAATATGGAATGGACCATACAGTGAAAATGATTGCTACTTTTGTATGAATGTCGTATCTAGGCATAACCGAAAAAATAAAAGCACTATTACTTATAACGATGTTTCGACAGTAACAAGACCAACTAAACTAATTCCGCCTTCTGAACCACTTGATGCTGATGTTATGGAAACAAATGATTTCACCTTATCAGTTCATGCCGAAAACATTAAGACTGTCGAAAAAGATCCAAACACTGTTACTAATGAATGTTCTAGTGACAACCTATCATATACTAGTGACACAGATAAAGAATTTCTACCATACAACCGTAAACCAGAACCAATACTCGTATCACCGTCAGAACTTAGTGATCTAGTTAGAGATTTAGGCTTATCGAAAAAGATGGTTCAGAGCATCTTGCTTCCTTTTTAAAGAAAAGACATTTACTTAAGCCAGAAGCTACGATTTCTTATTATAGAAACAGAGATGAAGAATTTCGAAAATATTTCACAATGGACGAGGAATTGTCACTTTCATATTGTACCGATGTAAAAGGTCTAATGGATGAATTTCAAAATAAGTCATACGATCCTGAAGAATGGAGACTGTTCATTGATTCTTCTAAACGGAGCATTAAGGCAGTTTTGCTGCATAATATCAACGTTTACGCTCCCATTCCGATTGCTCATTCCACAGTTATGGAAGAGCAATATGAAAAAATGAAGCAGCTTTTGATAAAAATAAAATATGCTGATCATAACTGGAAAATTTGTGGAGGTCTGAAAATTGTAACAATATTGCTTGGCCAACAGTCAGGGTTTACACTTTATCCCTGTTATAAATGTCTGTGAAATAGCAGAGACAGGGAACGTCATTATAAGAAAAAAATTTGGCCAACAAGAGAATCGTTCACTCCTGGTGAAAATAATGTATTGTTTCCACCATTGGTAGATCCAGGAAAAGTTCTTATTCCCCCGCTTCACATTAAGCTTGGACTTATGAAGCAATTCGAGAGCATTAGATACAAACGGCCCATGTTTCAAATATTTGCATAAAAAATTTCCGAAATTTTCTGAAGCTAAAATTAAGGCAGGCCACAAATAAGAAAATTGTTTCAAGATTCATTATTTGTTACTAAAATGAATAAAGTTGAAAAAGCTGCTTGGCTTAGTTTTAAAGAAGTCGCAACAAACTTTTTGGGAAATAATAAAAGTCCTAAGTACAAAGAAATAGTCGAGAAAATGGTAAAAAATTTTCAAACATTAGGTTGCTTAATGAATCTAAAATTACATTTCCTGGACTCCCACATCGATGATTTCCCAGATAATCTTGGTGACTACAGTGAGGAGCAAGGAGAACGTTTTCACCAAGATCTGAAAATCAAGGACGATGGGATGACCATATGCTAGCGGACTATTGCTGGTCGCTAAAAAGAGAAACAAGTCCTCAAAAGCGTTTGGGCAGAAAGCCTTTGAATAGGTCATTCGCGGAAAATAGAACAAGATACAGCCAAAAAAAGGAAAGTTAGGCACGGGTCTAACCTTCGCAATTCTAGGGCTTAAGGGTCTACTATTTGAGAGTATATGGTTTAAAAGTCCTGGTTTTGAGTTTATTGGGTCTCGTTTTAAAGTTACAGGGTTATTGAGGTCTATTTTTTGAGGTTACAGGGTGTGGGAGTCTAAGGTTTCAGGGTTTAGGGTTTAAGAGTATCAGGTTTGAGGATTCCCCAACTGTATACCAAATTTGGTAGGAATCGGTTGGTTTTCAAAAATTTTGTCCGCCATCTTGGATCCGCCATTTTGAATTTTGCAAATCCAACCTCAGATTCATAATCAGCAACCCAAAAAACCCCCGTATACCAAATTTGGTAAGAATCGGTTGAATTTTAATTTGAATTCGTTTTTGCATTCGAGAAGCACTATATCTGTCTGATTTTATTGAGGTTAGAAAGAAAACAGAACTGTATGGCTTAATCCAACCGATGAATATTAGCTTAGCGTATCCGAATACATATTAATACATCTTTGGATTCATGAAAAAGCTTGAATCAATTTTTTAGGAGTATATTTTTCTTAATTTTTACTAATTTTTACCTATTTTTTGAGGTTAGAAAAAAAATTGAGATGTGATGGCGATATTCTGACGTCAGATTCGTGATCAGCGGGCAAAAATAATACGGATCTGATATATCGCATCAAAAGTATACCCCACTTTTTTTTTTGTGGGGCTGTGTAATCTTAAAAATACATTCTCAGTTGGCCCAGATGGAATACCTGCGGGAGTATTGAGGGCTTGCATATGGTCTATTGTAACTCTAACTGTAATTTATCTCTGTGCTCAAGTACATTCCGTATGTACTGGAAAAAACTTATTTATTACCCCTATTCACAAGTCCGGTGATAGGAGTGATATATCTAACTACAGGAGCGTGAGCATTCAATCCGCAATACCCAAATTGTTCGATAGTCTAGTTGCGGAATTTTTGTCATGGAGCTGTAATAGCATAATAATTGACGAGCAGCATGGTTTTAGACCTGGTCGGTCAACTGTCACAAACCTGCTTGCATATCATGGTTGTCTGTTGAACGCCCTTGGGAATCGCCAGTGTGTTGATAGTGTATATACTGACTTTTCGAAGGCGTTCGACAGAGTTAATCGTACGGCAAGTTGCGGAAAATAGGACTAAGTCGTGAAGTCCTTGGGTGGATTGACAGTTTTCTGGAGAGTCGTACACAGTATGTCCGTATTAATAATTGTATTTCTAAAGAAATAAAAGTTCTTTCAGGTGTACCTCAGGGGTCTTACTGTGGTCCTTTACTGATTGTTAAAAAGTTGTGATATTTGCTTGCTGTAAAACTAATTTTAATGATCTTGTGATGTTAGATTCTATGTAAGTTTATGATTTTTATTATGTTAGTTGTTTTAATTATGTTTATAATTGTGTAAATTGGCGCAACGCCGTTAATAAATAAATAAATAAATAAATAAATAAATAAATTCTACCTTAGGGTGACAGTATTTTCTAACATTGCTGAACCCGACTTAATCGTCACTCAATTGCTGGGGGTTAATTTATTAGCAAATATGTCTTGGCATGAACATATTGCAAGCATAACAAAGAGAGCTTCTCCAAAGCTGGGAATATTATTTCGAACTAGAAAGCTTTATACTCCACAATAACTGTACAGGGTAAGTCATTATCTTGTTTGTTTGGGGAATAACGAAAAAAGAATATAAAAAAAAACGTTAAATACGATAGTTTTAGGGAATGTTTTCAACTGGGACGCTCAGTATCTTTTTAATTTAGTATTTAAAGATCTTCATTACAAAGTCATGGAAGAAATATTATTATATTTCTATTATAGTAACATAGTCGAATGCACTAATTTAAATGTTAACTCAATATTAACCAGTTTGTCTGGGGTCTATGAGGGGATAGGTAATCTTAAAAATACATTCTCAGTTGGCCCAGATGGAATACCTGCGGGAGTATTGAAGGCTTGCATATGCTCTATTGTAACTCCCTCTAAAATTAATTTTTAATTTATCTCTGTGCTCAAGTACATTCCCTATGTACTGGAAAAACTCATTGGTTACCCCTATCCATAAGTCCGGTGATAGGAGTGATATATCTAACTACAGGGGCGTGTGCATTCAATCCGCAATACTCAAATTGTTCGATAGTCTAGTTGCGGGATTTTTGTCATGGAACTGTAATAGCATAATAATTGACGAGCAGCATGGTTTTAGACCTGGTCGGTCAACTGTCACAAACCTGCTTGCATATCATGATTGTCTATTGAGCGCCCTTGGGAATCGTCAGTGTGTTGATAGTGTATATACTGACTTTTCGAAGGCGTTCGACAGAGTTAATCATACGCTCTTGGTAGGCAAGTTGCGGAAAATAGGACTAAGTAGTGAAGTCCTTGGGTGGATTGGCAGTTTTCTGGAGAATCGTACACACTATGTCCGTATTAATAATTGTATTTCTAAAGAAATAAAAGTTCTTTCAGGTGTACCTCAGGGGTCTCACTGTGGTCCTTTACTGTTTCTACTTTTTGTTAATGACATCGGCAAGTTTATACAACATTCTAAATTCCTCATGTTTGCAGATGATCTAAAAATGTGTTAAAACGGTTAACACGTTGCAAGATTGTCACTCTCTTCAGGAGGATGTTCATGGCCTCTATAGATGGAGTACCCTGAATGAGTTGAACTTGAATATTAAGAAGTGTGTTAGCATTAGTTTTGGTAAAGCTAGACGGAACTTTACTTTTGAGTATAACATTAATGTCAGCAAGCTGAGGCATGTTACTGAAATTAATGATCTGGGAGTTCTTCTTGACCAGAAACTCTCAATAGGCACATTTTGTCAATTGTTCAGAAAGGTTATAAAAATCTGGGGTTCATCACGAGATACTGTACGGACTTTTCCTTCTCTACATTTAAACTGTTGTATTGTTCAATTGTGAGATCGGGGCTTGAGTATGCCGCTGTGGTATGGTCACCTCATTACAATGTATATATAGAAACGATTGAGGCGGTGCAGCGCCTCTTTCTGCGGACTTGTGCTTTTAAATTGGCCATACCCCCAGATGGTTACCATATAGACCACCACAACCTTAGAGGCATTTTGGGTATTTCGACCCTGGAGACTAGAAGACTCCATTGTGACCTGCTTCTGGTTTTTAAGTTAATAAATGGGCTGGTTGATTGTCCCTAACTCTTGGATAAGTTAACATTTAATGTTTCTCGTCGCACTAGAGGCAGAGACCTGTTTGGTGTTCCCTTTCATGCGACTAATTATGGCTATGGACCCATCTCCAGAATAATGAGGCATTTCAATCAGTTCGATCTCAAGATTCATGGCTCCATTGATAGTTTTAAATTGATTGTTAAAAAGTTGTGATATTTGCTTGCTGTGAAACTAATTTTAATGATCTTGTGATGTTAGATTCTATGTAAGTTTATGATTTTTATTATGTTAGTTGTTTTAATTATGTTTATAATTGTGTAAATTGGCGCAACGCCGTTAATAAATAAATAAATAAATAAATAAGTTCTACCTTAAGGTGACAGTATTTTCTAACATTGCAGAAACCGACTTAATCGTCACTCAATTGCTGGGGTTAATTTATTAGCAAATATGTCTTGGCATGAACATATTGCAAGCATAACAAAGAGAGCTTCTCCAAAGCTGGGAATATTATTTCGAACAAGAAAGCTTTATACTCCACAATAACTGTACAGGGTAAGTCATTAGCTTGTTTGTTTGGGGAATAACGAAAAAACGTTAAATACGATAGTTTTAGGGAATGTTAAGGTGCACAGTTTAAAATTATTTTTGATATACAGGGTACTACAAAAAAGTGTGGCCGATATAACATATGTTTTTTAAACGGAACATCCTATTTTCTAATTTATTTTAAATTCTGCCTAAAATTTTATAACTTTTTTATTAATAATGTTATATACCTAAACCTAGTAGTTTTTCTTACATTTCAATTTTTTTAAAAAAATACTAGTTTTCAGTTTTGTAAAAATTGCCAGTAGCGCCATTGTTTTTGAAGGTGGAATACTCATAATTGGTACGAGCATTCTATAGAGATGAAAAAAGGATATATGTAAAGAAATTTGAGTATGCTACAGAGTGTTCAAAATAAATTTATGCATTTCGACTATTTTAAATTGAAAAATCTCAAATTTTTTAAATGGCACACCCTGTATATTATTTTTTTTTGATAGATTTTATAAAACCCTCCAACTTTTATTAAGTATGTCATGTACCTCTTTCTGATAGTTTTCGATTTATTTTGAATTTTTCAATTTTTACTTCCGATTTCACCACCCAAAACTAACCCCTTAAGTCAAAATTTAACTTTCAAAACTACACGGCTCTCATAAGGCCATCAATTCCTATACTAGTACCAAATTTCAACTTTCTATGATAAATAGTTACGGAGAAAATCGGGTGTGACAGACGGACAGACAGACAGACAGACAGACACCGAAGTGATCTTATAAGTGTTTTGCCCATGATGATGGCAAATATAAGGGAAGACTCGTTTCAGAATTAATTAGCACTTGGTGGAAATAAGTAGCACTTGATTATATTTAGGAATATATAAGAATTATTTTACTATCTCTTAATTTTTTTAAAGGAATCGTTTATTATGTACAAGTTCGTATAAAAATTTTCAATTTTCGTAACTTTTTTTTTTGGTTGAAAATACATATTCACAGCTAAAACTAACCACCTCGAGTATGTCTGTATCCATAATAACGCAATATGATGTCAACGGTTCTCAAAGGATTATATATTTTACAATATTTCTATTAACAAATGTTGTCACTCCCTTCTTTTCTTAAGCTACCACATTAATTGTTTTCAACTGGGACGCTCAGTATCTTTTTAATTTAGTATTAAAAGATCTTCATTACAAATTTAGTCATAAATAGCTTGAATCTAGCTTCAAGGGTTGTCCTAATATTAAATAAAAACAAAACCCTAAAATGAGTGTGTCGCACAGAGATAGTTGTATACAATCAATAGATTAATTTTTTCCCATATCACTGCTATTATGGTACAATTTTTTAAACAATTGTAAAAAAACTATGTATAATTGACCTGTCAAGCCTTATCTACGAAATTTCAAAAAAAAATGAAGAGGGTAAATTTGGATCAGTGGGAGTGAAAAAAATTACTGGTACAATCTACAACCTGTGGAGAATATTCCGAAATTTTTTCAAAATTTTTTTGATCAGTATTTTTCGAGATAAGTGGGGAACAGCGATTTTTAGCGACATTTTAAAAACAATACAATGGAAAGTGTGCGCAAGTATTACAATACATATATTTTTGAACCCGTATTCTTACAAGCTTTCATTTGACACCCCACTCGATGACCTAGCAAAAAAAAATTTTTTTCACTTCCGATTTCATCTCCCAAAACTAACCTCTTAAGTCAAAATTTATCTTGCAATTTTTTAATAATAATACAAAGAAAAGTATGCGCAAGTATTACATTGTATTACATTTTACACCCCACTCGATAACTTGGTAATTTTTTTTTTCACTTTCGATTACTCTTAGGTCAAAATTTAACTTTCGAAACTACCCGGCTCTACTTAGGCCATCAATTCCTATGTTTGAACCATACTTCAACTTTCTATGTCAAATAGTTTCTGAGAAAATCGGGCGTGACAGACAGACGGACGGACAGACAGACAAACAGACACCGAAATGATCTTATAAGTGTTCCGTACCGAACACTAAAAATAGCAGAGTTTCAATCTTCAAAGAAATAACCCTGACTTTGTACACATTTCAATCATCTCTGAGATCGATAAAATCATGTTTTTTCAGTTTGGTGATTTTATCACCTAACTGAACTGAAAATTATCCAAGTAGTGTTGTAGTGCTGAGAGTAGCTAATAATTCGAAGGGGCCAAGTCTGTAAAATATATCAAACTGAGGAAGAATTTCCCAGGCTACATCTGAGATTGTTTTTTCGAGAATGTGCTCCTAATGAACCCTTACAAATTATTCCCAGCTTCTTATAAATGACGAGAAACAGCTTGACAAGGATCCTAATCCAATTTGCTTAAACTTCCGGTTTTCCTTTCTTTTTGTTTGTCCGGAGCGCCCATCACCCTGAATGTTGAAATCCTTCCCTTGAAGTTACTGGAATAATTTTTTACAGTGCTATACGATACATCATTAAAATGTTAAAAGAAGGCAGTGCTGCTGAAGTTATATTTAAATACTAGCCGGGCCTGCGGTTCCGCTCGCGTGGACTTGATTCATTACTATCGTCACTGCTTATTCCTTATGTTACCCAACGTAATAAAATATCTCCCATTAATTCTCCTTATCTCCCATTATCTCTACATAATTTCCATTATCTAGGCTTATCTCTGCTCATCTCCCATTATTTCTCCTTATCTCCCATTATTTCTCCTTATCTCCCATTATCTCACCTTACCTCCCATTATCTAGGCTTATCTCGACTTATCTCGCAATATTTCTCCTTATCTCCCATTATATAGAACATATGTATAAATTTATAAAAACAAGTAAATCGGATAAGTGGTTCTCAAGTGATAAGCGCATTAACGGACAGACAAACAGACAGGCAGAGAGACAGGCAGACAGACAGACAGAGAGACGTTGCATTTTATGTATATTCTAGATTTTTCTAGTTCATCGACATCTTTAGATCTTCAAACATATGTAGCTTGCTCATGAGACTTCTGTGATTTGTTTATCCTTTGTTAGATTTACAAATGTAAGCTATTCTGGCGGAGTCGCAGGGACATGCTTTTGTATTATAATCTTAGCTCTTTATACGTCAGCAATACTAAAGGCCTAGTAAATTAAAACTTAATAAATATTATCTGGAATGTTAATTTACCCGGGACAAGAGAAAGGTTAAATTCTTTCCAGAAAATAAATAGCTCTAAACTTGTAACCCGTGCCCATTAAAACAAAATCCCAATTTGTTTACGGAAATGCAGCGAATCACAGAGACAAATTGCCGCTAGTAAAAGTTTTACTTCGAAACAATGTAGCTTTTATGCCATGATTAAATAAGTCGTAAAGTACCGAAATATAACTCCGGGTTAGCTGAGAGTAGCTAATTTTGTTTAATATAAGTACATGTATGCAAAGAAGCCGCTGTAATCTCTCTAAGACCACTTTCTTCAGACGAGATGAACGAATACACCACTAATATCTCCGTTATTAAACTTAGTCCTTCGGTCTAAAAAAAAAAAATAACAAACTTTTAATGGTACGTATAATAAAGTCTAAATATAATTATTTAAATCATTATTTTTAACTTTTCTCCTAGCATTGGCACTCAATTTTCCCTTATTTTATTCCCCTAGCATCGTCACTTAATTTGTTGGGGGTTATTTTGGGAGCAAATATGTCCTCTCATGAACATGTTGCAGGCAACGCGAGGAGAGCTTCTCAAAAGCTGGGAATATTATTTCGAATCAGAAAGCTTTACACTCCACAACAACTGTTAATTCTTTACAAAGCTCAAATTCGACCAACTATGGAATACTGCTTCCCTGTTTGGGGCTCCGCTCCTAAACGTACACTGCATTTGTTGTATTCTGTTCAGAGAAGAGCTGTTCATCGGATTGGAGACCCGGAACTGACCGGCGGCCTTAATTCGCTGGAACATCGAAGAACGGAGTCTGTTCTATAAGTATTTTCAAGGAAAGTGTTCGAAGGATGTAGCCCGCTTAATTCCACCCAGAGCGGTGCATGTTAGAAATACACATCGCGCTAATACTTCACATCCGTATGAGGTTCAGCTTGTTATTCCGCGTACAACGCTTTTTAAGCAGTCTTTTATATGGAGAACATCATCCCTTTGGATGTCCAGGGGCTGTGTTTCCCACCGAACACAATTTACAACGATTCAAGAACAACGTGAATCGCTTTTTCCGTACACATGCCGCTCCTGAAAAATTGATATGCTCTCCCTCAGCTTCAGAACAGCGCTAAATGACTTTTTTATGTGTGAGCCTTATTAAAACTGTCAGAAGCCCTGGTCACTGACACTTGAAGATCGTTAATGATGTGAATCTTTTTTCTTTTATAAAGAAATTAATTTGGAGAAGGAAAAAGAAGTTAAAGAATGTTAAATTAGGCGAATTAGGCGAGTAGAACAGCACAAAAATTATATTATAATGGCCGAACGATGACGTGTTTGTGTATAGTAGAATCTCCAATTCATCTTCAACTGATCTCATGTATGATTTTAAATTTTCTTTGCTGAAATCCCTCACTTACTGAATTTTAACTGCGTTTAATTCTGTTTTTGGACAGCTTAACTTCTCGGTGTCCTCAAATGCCTTACGTCAACTTTCAAATCGTTTATCCCACTAGTAGACTTAATCATGGGATAGGCGTTCATCACCATGTGCATTTTGAAACATTTTATATGTTGTGATAACTAAGTTTAACACAAAAATCACTCACTTCTCTCTGTATAACTCTCATTTTCCATCAACTCGTCAAAATACACTGTCATTCTTACCATTATGACTAGGTCTTCCATGAAATAAATGTTACAAAACAACCAGAACAACGGTAATCGAGGTGGTGCGTTAGACAACAAAAACAACTGACATTAAATATATTTTTTGAATAAGGATAAATCTCGTCTCAAAACTGTAAATTTTCAAATTTTTAAATAAATTGCCGAATAAATTCAAAGGATATTGAATTTTGACATGTAATTCCAAAGAAGTGAAATACAAGAAATAATTATAAGATTTCGAACGTAGGTAAAAACATATAGGATAAAATATATGAATATGTTTATTTTTGGTGTTTTCAACTGATGCATGAAATGTATTATTATTTCATATATCTGTATCAAATGCCTCTTCTGAAGCCCACTTGTTCCACAGGTGGATAGAAATCTAGTTTTGCAGTTAAGTGATTTGTTAAGATTTTAGTGAAGAGAGAAATCAGTTTTTAGAAGCGAAACATCAGCACCACTTATTCAATCGAGGCAGAAGAAATTTAGAACAATTATACCTTCATTTATTTTCTTCGTAGGGAATCAGTCAGTTATACTGAACAGGCATAGTCAGCAGTTAAGAAGTATTGGGCACGCGCATTGGTATGTAAATCTTTGGAACTGACGCTCCATTTGCTGTAACACCCATTCTATGAGGGATTATTTCTGTTGTAGGCGATTGTGCCTATTTGTACACTGCACCCTGTAGGCTGATTGTGTTCCCCTCTCTTGGTTACATGAGCATCATCCTTTTAGGAAGGTTTACTAGCTTCCTTTCAAGCCCTTCATGTGGTAATTTATCTTATCGTCACGATGTAGATCTACGAATACTTTATGTCTGTTCCTTCTTCTTCTTTACCACATAGTCTGCATGTCGTGGTACCATTATGGATACCCATTTTCTGTAAATGTTTCCTCAAATCACACTGGCTGGTAATCAGTCTCACCACTAGTTCAGTCTGGGCTCTCGTTGTTAGTTTCTTTGTCAGCACTCCACTTGTGTCCCTCGCATGTCTTTGGCTGGATGTTGCGAGACAACAATCTAGATGTTGACACGACTATCTGATTGATTCTCGTTCTTATCACCTGTTTTGGTATACCAAACTTCCTAGTCTTGCTAATTCGACCGTTTTTTTTTATTATCTGCAGATCCTAGAGCCTACAGTTGTTCCACCCTGTTGTTCCTGGAGGATAGTTCTAACAAGTCACATCACGCACTCCATCGTGATCTTGGTGTGCGCCTGATAAACATCAAAAACCTTGAAAGTAGTTTGACTATCTGGGAGAATATATATTTCTTGATTGCGATAGTCCCGTCTAATATTCCCATGAACACTTGACTAACTGAAATATTAACTAAATTTTGATACTGAAACAAAAATAATAAAAAACAACTTCATTACTTATTAGGCAACGTTTTAGTGTTCCGTACGGAACACTTATAAGATCACTTCGGTGTCTATCCGTCTGTCCGTCTGTCCGTCTGTCACATCCGATTTTCTCCGAAACTATTTGTCATAGAGAGTTGAAATTTGGTAATAATATAGGAATTGATGGCCTCATCAGAGCCATGTAGTTTTGAAAGTTAAATTTTGACTTAAGGGGTTAGTTTTGGGGAGTGAAATCGGAAGTGAAAAAAAAATTTTTTTTACTAGGTAATCGAGTGTGGTGTCAAATGAAAGCTTGTGAAAACACAAGTAAAAAATATATATATATATATATATATATATATATATATATATATATATATATATATATAATGTAATACTTGCGCGCACTTTTCTTTGTATTATTTTTAAACAATAGCGAAAAATCGCTGTCCACCCGCCTTATTTCGAAAAGAACTTATCAAAAAATTTTAAAAAAATTCTGGAATATTCCCCACGGGATGTAGATTGAACGAAAATTATCATGAATGCATTACCTGTAATAATTTATCTGGTATATAAAAAAACAGAAATTTCAAGGTCATCAATTTTAAAAGAAAGAAAAGATTGGAAATAAACTTTGTTGAAAACTCATTTGGGGTGTGTTTTGTGAAGTCACTGATCATTTTATACTTTCGTTACAACATTTTTTATTTTAAAAGCAATCAACGTACGGAACACTAATTGCGCAAGTTCAACTTGCACTTGACCGGGTTTTTTTTGAGACAAGACATTTTCGGTAACAGCTATTTTTTCACATTTATCTAGTAAAATTTAAAATAGATACTTACAGGATAATTCTTTTTTTTACCCGCCACGTCGAAAAGCCAGAAAATTATAGTATCTTCAGTGTAATAAATAGACTCCAGCATCTGTGCTTAAAATAAGAACAACCAATTTCATTCGTCTAACTCAGCGAAATTGTTCTCCAAGGTATCGTAACCGCACAAACGTCTATAAAAAAATTTAGAAAAATATCCAAACCGTGCGTAGAAGTACACACGAGAAAGTTATTTTGCAACATAATTTCATAAAGTTTCGTTCTTAAATAAATTATGAAAAAATATGGGCCAGGGCGTGTGAACATAAAGAATTTACGACTCATTTTTTTGTTGAGTAATAAAGTTTTTGGCAAATAAACCATGTTTCGTTTAGGAAATGCGTCAAAAAACGTAAACTTTCTTACCTTTATAACTGATATTTGCGTATATTATATTTTTAATATACGGTATTAAACAGAATATATCTCACAAGCAGTTCTTCCACTTTCTTCCTAGAGAATCTGCGTAATTTTTACAGTGTTCGTCGTACACTAACACTAAACAAGATGTAGAACCGCTTTCTCATTGTACAATATAAATAATTATTGTGCAAGAAGATGGAATGTTATATTTATATATATATATATATATATATATATATATATATATATATATATATATATATATATATATATATCGCGAATCGAAAAATTCGCACTTGGTAGTTCCCAAAAGTGTTCTCTGTATTTGCTAGACCATCCCAAGACGCGTTTTGCCGTATCACGGCTCATCAGCTGGGCTAGGTTTGGCAAATACACAGAACACCATTTCAGACTTTATCTGGGTACTGACAGAAAACTATAACAAAACAGATGGTTGCACTGCACTCTGAGAACTACCAAGTGCGGATTTTCCGATTTGCCTTGGTTGCTTCACCGATGCGCCACCTATTCCTTCCAGCGGGAGCCTTGGGAAGGTGCGCTTCTGCAATTAAGTAAGTTTTGATCTGGCCGTTTTTATTCGGATAGACTTTAAATAAGTCTTCGACGTACAAGCATCTATTTTGTCATATCTTTATATATTGTGTGTATATATATATATATATATATATATATATATATATATATATATATATATATATATATATTATATTAAAAATATATATATATATATATATATATATATATATATATATATATATATATATATATATATATATATATATATATATATATATATATAATATATATTATATTCTATATATATATATATATATATATATATATATATATATATATATATATATATATATATATATATATATATATATATATATAATGAATATATATATTTTTTTTCCAATTTTTTGTTTTATGGTTAGAGAAATTACATCATGTTTCTAGTTAGAATTTTATTGAGAACGTTTCGCCTAATTTGCAGGCTTCTTCAGTTCATCTAAAAATTGAAATTTTCAATCAATATAAATTTTCCTCCCTTTTTTTACATTTTTATGATTTTAAATTTTGATTTTACAGGATTTAAAATCATAAAAAATGTATATTGATTGAAAATTTCAATTTTTAGATGAACTGAAGAAGCCTACAAATTAGGTGAAACGTTTTCAATAAAATTCTAACTAGAACATGATGTAATTTCTCTAACCTTAAAACAAAAGAATCATAAAGCCCAAAAAATTGGAAAAAAAAAAAATATATATTCATTATTCCAAGGTTCAAGAAAGAATCCAACCCAAATTATATATATATATATATATATATATATATATATATATATATATATATATATATATATATATATATATACGCTGGCGATCGGCTAAACAACCTGAGATTCGCCGATGACATTGTAATTATAGCAAACAATAAGAATGAAATGATCCAGATGATCACAGATCTCCACCACCAAGCAAGAAAAGTGGGACTTAACATAAATTTCTCCAAGACAAAGTACATGACTAACGAAGACACCAATGATGAAAATATAGTGATTGAACATTCAACAATAGAAAAAGTAAACACGTACATCTATCTTCGCCAAATAATAACGATGGGAAAGAAAAACCAGCAACTTGAAATAGAAAGAAGGATACGTATGGGATGGGCAGCATATGGAAAACTGAAATATGTACTGAATATGAACATTCCTCAAAGATCAAAAACCCAAATTTATAATCAATGTATCTTACCAGCTACAACATATGGAGCTGAGACATGAGTTTTAACTAAAAGAAGAATAGAAAAACTACAGTTCACCAACGAGGAATGGAAAAAAAGATGTTGAATGTTACTCTGCAGGACAAGGAAACTAATAAATGGATTAGACAACAAACAAAGGTGGATGATATCACCAAATGGATAACATCTCTGAGATGGAGCGACGATCTGAAGAGAATCGGAGGGCTTAACTGGTATCAACAAGCACAACATAGAGAAAAATGGCAAGATTTGAGAGAGGCCTATACCCGACAGTGGGTAGAGAGCGGCTGAAGGAAGAAGAAGAATATATATATATATATATATATATATATATATATATATATATATATATATATATATATATATATATATATATATATATATATATATATAACACATGGGCTGAAAAGTCCCGGGCCTAACAAAGAAAACACGGTTTTTTTGGTTCAAAATTAGCTTTATTCATCAACGTAATCTCCATCAAGAGCAACGCAATCATTCCAGCGCCGCTCTAACATTTCAATACCACTTTTGTAGAACGATTTATCTTTTGCCTCAAAATAGGCCTCAGTTTCAGCGATAACCTCTTCATTCGTGCGAAATTTCTTACCGGCGAGCATTTTTTTCAGGTCTGCGAACAGCCAGTAGTCGCTGGGAGCCAAATCTGGCGAATACAGTGGATGTGGTAGCAATTCGAAGTTCAATTCATGTAGTTTTGCCATTGTATTGATTGACTTGTGACACGGTGCGTTGTCTTGATGAAACAAAATTTTTTTCTTTGCCATATGCGGTCGTTTCTTTGCAATTTTGGCCTTCAAACGCTCCAATAACGCTATATAATATTCACTGTTGATGGTATTTCCTTTCTCAAGATAGTCGATGAATATTACACCACGCACATCCCAAAATGCCGAGGCCATAACCTTTCCAGCCGATTGTTGTGCTTTCGGGCGCTTTGGACGAGGTTCACCAGTTGCTGTCCACTCAGATGACGATCGTTTTGATTCCGGAGTGAAGTGATGGATCCATGTTTCATCCATTGTCACATATCGACGCAAAAAATTCCGGTTTGTTACGTTTAAACATGGCCAAACACTGCTCAGAATCATCAACACGTTCTTGTTTTTGATCAACAGTGAGCAAACGCGGCACCCACTTTGAACAGAGCTTTCTCATAGTCAAATGCTCATGCAATATAAAGCCAACACGTTCTTTTGATATCTTTACGATGTCAGCTAACTCACGCAACTTCACTTTTCGATCATTCAAAACGATTTTATGGATTTTTTTGATGTTTTCTGGTGTTACCGCCTCATTTGGACGTCCACTGCGTTCTGCATCATCGGTGTCTCTACGACCACGTTTGAAGTCAGCAAACCAACGTTTTATTGTTGTTTCTGATGGAGCGGAGTCCCCATAACACTTTTCAAGCCATTGCTTCGCTTGAACGGTATTTTTTCCCATCAAGAAGCAGTGTAAAATTAAAACACGAAATTGTTTTTGATCCATTGTTTTGAAAATAACAAAAGTAGCGTCACTCTTAGCACAATAACTCACAAACTAATGAATAGAATATCATGAAATTTTAACAGCTGTCTTTTGAAGGTTAGTATTAACTGAAAAAAAGGTGACTGCAATAAAACTAGCGCCATCTATGTGTTAGGCCCGGGACTTTTCAGCCCATGTGTTATATATATATGTATATATATATATATATATATATATATATATATATATATATATATATATATATATATATATATATATATATATGAAGCTACTGGGTTCTAATAGTTTGTAATTTTTAACTTTAAAAAGATTCAGTAAATTGTCACTACAAAGAACATAAAATTTCTAGTTAGTTACAACAATTTAAATTGAAAGTTATACCACACATAAAACACAGTAGCGACAGTCCGACTCGGCACTTTTGATCTCAAGGGTTGCAATGATCACATGACATGTAGCCATATTGCTGGTATGATGCCCGCGAGTTTTTGAATTATTCGAATTCCTTCTTTCCAGAAAAATCCTATTCTGTGGAATAAAAATAAATTTTGCTGATTGAAAAGAAGAAAAAAATGAGAAAAATTTTTTTGAAATATTTTTTATCAAGTTCTTAATAAAACAGATATACAAAAAACAGGGAAAAAGACAGAAAATATAAGGAAATAATACATTTGGCTTCAACGTTTTTTGCACGTTATTCATTTAATCAACACAGTTTCAGCTTCGCGCGTATAATATCAACAATCATGCTCCTTATATTTCACTGAATCCCAGTAATCCAGAGAGATTCAAAATAATTATAATTATTGTTTTAAGATGAGATCGTCCTTGTCCTGAACCTAAACATAACTGTTTTACAAATAAAATGTATCTCTAATATAAAAACCCAATTATCATAATCTTTCTAATCTTTTGACATATTTTTAGTGTTCCGTACGGAACACTTATAAGATGACTTCGGTGTCTGTCTGTATGTCACACCCGATTTTCTCCGAGACTATTTGTCATAGAAAATTAAAATTTATTAACAATATAGGAATTGATGGCCTCATCAGGACCATGTAGTTTTGAAAGTTAAATTTTGACTTAAGGGGTTAGTTTTGGGAGGTGAAATCGGAAATGGAAAAAAGAAAATTTACTAGGTCATCGAGTATGGTGTCAAATGAAAGCTTGTGAAAACACGAGCAAAAAATATATATATGTAATGTAATACTTGCGCACACTTTTCTTTGTATTATTTTTTAAAAAATCGCGACAAATCGCTGTCCCCCCTTATCTGGAAAAGTACTGATCAAAAAATTTTGAAAAAATTCTGGAATAAAATTATATAAAAACAACACTATGTTTTAATTTCCAATATATTTAAAGTCACTTGACAATTGTTTCACCATACAATGGCTTCTTCAGAAGTAAATAAGAAAGAAAAATATTTGGTGGTTAAATAAACTATCCTTAATTGCCTAAGATTATGCTAATCATTTTATTATATTATTTACAGACAGAATTATTTTAAGAATGCAAATCTATGGTACTATTTCCGAGAACTAATAAAGATTAAGTAAGGGTGAATGGTTTAAGTCTACCTGTTCGTTTAATAATTGATTGGAGTTATTCCGTTTGTTAATTTCAAGACATTCAAGCAAATTTAATTTTTTAGATTTATTTTCTACATGTAGGATTTTTAAAGTATCATCAAAATTATGAGACTCGTTTATTATATGAGTTGCGTAATGTGAATTGTTCTTATTTTTTAAATAACTATGTTTATGTTCTTTAATGCGAGTTTCAAAAGATCTACCAGTTTGTCCTACGTAGGTTTTAGTACAAGATCCACAATTTAATAAGTAAACTCCTGATTTTAAGGAATTCTTAGATTTGGTTTTGTTATTCAAAATTATACTCCCTAAGGAATTACTGGTTTTGAATGCTATTTTATTGTTCTTTTTTATTAAATGTTTGGAAATTGTTCTAGTTATTTTCTCTGTGTATGTGAGTGTACTAAATTTTCCTTTTTTGTCATTCATTGTGGGATGAATTAGAGAGATTGCTTGTTTAAAGGATTTTTTATTCAAGATATTATCTATAATGTTGGGGTCATATCCATTATTAATTGCTATTTGTTTGATTATGTTGAATTCTTTGTTAAAATTAGTTTTAGTCATAGGGATATGTAACAATCTATGTATGAAAGAGTTAAAAGCTGCCATTTTGTGAGGATACGGGTGGGATGAGCTATTGTGTATGACTGTGTCAGTATGTGAAGGTTTGTGAAAAATCGAGAAATCGTGTTTATTGTTAACTTTTGATATAGATATGTCTAAGAAATTTATAGAGTTATTGGTTTCTAATTCTATGGTAAATTTAATATTAGGATGCAAATTATTTAGGAAGTTAAGGAAGATTGTTAGTTGTCTATCTGTTCCCGTGAAACAGGAAATGATATCGTCAACATATCTATACCAGTAAACCATATTTTTGCTTATCGCGTTTTGATGAATTTTTAGTTCTAAGTGATCCATAAAAATTTCCGCTAGTAACGGACTTAAAGGATTACCCATTATTAGACCTTCTTTAGATGTATAAAAGTTGTCGTTGAATTCAAAATAGTTTTGATCCAAGCACGTCGTAAGTAAATCTAAAATATCCCGTTTAATAATTTCGTTTACTTTATTTTTGATTAAGAGCTTATCTATTAATTCTATGACTTCATATGGTGGGATACTAGGAAATAAGTTTTGTACGTCAAATGAGATAATTCTAGAATTTTCCGGTAAGTTAATATTTTTAATTTTATCGATTAGTTCATAGGTATTGGCTATACTATATTTCGGTTTAAATTTGCAATGTTGTCGTAGTAAAGGGATGAGTTTTTGTGATAGTTTGATAGATGGTGCAGTAACAAACGATACAACTGGTCTAATAGGGAAATCCTTTTTATGTAATTTAATTAGGGAATATAATTTTGGAGCCTGTGGGTTCATTATTGTTAAAGTGCTTTTTTCAAAATCATTGAAAATTGTGAGATCTTTTAAAGTAGATTTTATTAATTTTTGGTAGACTTTTGTTGGGTCATTATTTAATACTTGAAATTTGTCTGTGTTCAGAAAAGAAAGAGTTTTAAATATATATTGTTCTCTAGAAATAGCTACCACAGACTTACCCTTATCAGCTCTAGTGAATATTATGTTGTTTTCTTTGGCTTTGGTTTTGATGGATACTGCTGTTTTCTGTTCTCTGGCTTGTCTTGGTTGTGGTTGTTCAAATAATTCTTTTTTAATCTTGTTGGCTGCAATGTATTTAAAATGTGGGTCTTCATTAGATAACGCTAATTCACATTCAACTCCGAGGATTTCTCTTGATTTTTGGGTATCCTTAGGTTTTAAATTGTACTGTAATCCTTTTTCAAGTAGTCCTGATTCCTCTTCGGTGAATGTTGAGTTAGTAAGATTAACAAATCTCTTGTGAAATGTATGGTCCGTAAAGTGTTTGGTTTCTGGCTCTATTGTCGGGATTTTTCGTTTGTTGGTTGTTCTGAGAGTTTGAAGTTTTTTGTTTTGTGTAGTGAATTTTTTGGCAATTATAGAATTTACTTGTTCTCTGACTTTCCTATCGAAGATATCAAATTCAATATTTGTTGATCTGTGAGCAATTTCAGTATGTATTACTTTGAGATATATGTTGTAGTTATCCCTTTTACTGTATTGTTTTTTCATATCTTCAAGTATCCATCTCTTAAGTCCAGTTTGTTGTGCAATTTTTGCGGCTTTAGATTGATTATTTGTTTTAAGGCACATATATTTAGGATAAACTCTGAACTGTGTACACTGTTTTAAAAACCAAATATTCTGTGTGCAGATTCTAGTTTTCAGTAGTAGTTTAAAATACCATAAGGCTAAAAAGCTCGTTGAAGCTTCAATAACATCTTTGATTGTGTTAGCCGATACTTGTTGGAAATTCATGATAAAATTATATAAAAACAACACTATGTTTTAATTTCCGATAGGAAAGTCAGAGAACAAGTAAATTCTATAATTGCCAAAAAATTCACTACACAAAACAAAAAACTTCAAACTCTCAGAACAACCAACAAACGAAAAATCCCGACAATAGAGCCAGAAACCAAACACTTTACGGACCATACATTTCACAAGAGATTTGTTAATCTTACTAACTCAACATTCACCGAAGAGGAATCAGGACTACTTGAAAAAGGATTACAGTACAATTTAAAACCTAAGGATACCCAAAAATCAAGAGAAATCCTCGGAGTTGAATGTGAATTAGCGTTATCTAATGAAGACCCACATTTTAAATACATGACAGCCAACAAGATTAAAAAAGAATTATTTGAACAACCACAACCAAGACAAGCCAGAGAACAGAAAACAGCAGTATCCATCAAAACCAAAGCCAAAGAAAACAACATAATATTCACTAGAGCTGATAAGGGTAAGTCTGTGGTAGCTATTTCTAGAGAACAATATATATTTAAAACTCTTTCTTTTCTGAACACAGACAAATTTCAAGTATTAAATAATGACCCAACAAAAGTCTACCAAAAATTAATAAAATCTACTTTAAAAGATCTCACAATTTTCAATGATTTTGAAAAAAGCACTTTAACAATAATGAACCCACAGGCTCCAAAATTATATTCCCTAATTAAATTACATAAAAAGGATTTCCCTATTAGACCAGTTGTATCGTTTGTTACTGCACCATCTATCAAACTATCACAAAAACTCATCCCTTTACTACGACAACATTGCAAATTTAAACCGAAATATAGTATAGCCAATACCTATGAACTAATCGATAAAATTAAAAATATTAACTTACCGGAAAATTCTAGAATTATCTCATTTGACGTACAAAACTTATTTCCTAGTATCCCACCATATGAAGTCATAGAATTAATAGATAAGCTCTTAATCAAAAATAAAGTAAACGAAATTATTAAACGGGATATTTTAGATTTACTTACGACGTGCTTGGATCAAAACTATTTTGAATTCAACGACAACTTTTATACATCTAAAGAAGGTCTAATAATGGGTAATCCTTTAAGTCCGTTACTAGCGGAAATTTTTATGGATCACTTAGAACTAAAAATTCATCAAAACGCGATAAGCAAAAATATGGTTTACTGGTATAGATATGTTGACGATATCATTTCCTGTTTCACGGGAACAGATAGACAACTAACAATCTTCCTTAACTTCCTAAATAATTTGCATCCTAATATTAAATTTACCATAGAATTAGAAACCAATAACTCTATAAATTTCTTAGACATATCTATATCAAAAGTTAACAATAAACACGATTTCTCGATTTTTCACAAACCTTCACATACTGACACAGTCATACACAATAGCTCATCCCACCCGTATCCTCACAAAATGGCAGCTTTTAACTCTTTCATACATAGATTGTTACATATCCCTATGACTAAAACTAATTTTAACAAAGAATTCAACATAATCAAACAAATAGCAATTAATAATGGATATGACCCCAACATTATAGATAATATCTTGAATAAAAAATCCTTTAAACAAGCAATCTCTCTTATTCATCCCACAATGAATGACAAAAAAGGAAAAATTTAGTACACTCACATACACAGGGAAAATAACTAGAACAATTTCCAAACATTTAATAAAAAAGAACAATAAAATAGCATTCAAAACCAGTAATTCCTTAGGGAGTATAATTTTGAATAACAAAACCAAATCTAAGAATTCCTTAAAATCAGGAGTTTACTTATTAAATTGTGGATCTTGTACTAAAACCTACGTAGGACAAACTGGTAGATCTTTTGAAACTCGCATTAAAGAACATAAACATAGTTATTTAAAAAATAAGAACAATTCACATTACGCAACTCATATAATAAACGAGTCTCATAATTTTGATGATACTTTAAAAATCCTACATGTAGAAAATAAATCTAAAAAATTAAATTTGCTTGAATGTCTTGAAATTAACAAACGGAATAACTCCAATCAATTATTAAACGAACAGGTAGACTTAAACCATTCACCCTTACTTAATCTTTATTAGTTCTCGGAAATAGTACCATAGATTTGCATTCTTAAAATAATTCTGTCTGTAAATAATATAATAAAATGATTAGCATAATCTTAGGCAATTAAGGATAGTTTATTTAACCACCAAATATTTTTCTTTCTTATTTACTTCTGAAGAAGCCATTGTATGGTGAAACAATTGTCAAGTGACTTTAAATATATTGGAAATTAAAACATAGTGTTGTTTTTATATAATTTTATCATGAATTTCCAACAAGTATCGGCTAACACAATCAAAGAAATTCTGGAATATTCTCCATGGGGTGTAGATTGAACGAGTGCATTACATTTAATAATTTATCTGGTATATAAAAAAAGCAAAAATTAAAGGTCATCAGTTTTCAGTAAAGACTGGAAACAAACTTTGTTGAAAACTCATTTGGGATGTGTTTTGTGAAGTCACTGATCATTTTATACCTCCGTAACAAAATTTTTTATTTTAAAAGCAATCAACGTACGGAACACTAATTGCACAAATTCAACTTGCACTTGACCGGTTATTTATAATTATTTTCAATCATACCGTCAAACGAGTCATTTACCTATTGGAAAATTATTATTAATGAGTTTCGAAGCACATTACAATAGGGATTTTCCTTGAAATCCAGATGTAAACACAACCCGCGACCGTGCTGGCGGTCATGTTGTTGATATGATAGGGGACGCATGCATGATAAAAAAGAGGGCCTAAAAATATTCTGGAGTGTCGCTGCTGTGTTTTATGTTTACTGTGGTAATACTGTCAAAATTCGATATCAACATTAGTTCGTAGCATTTGCCTTTTAAATATCTTAAAATCAAGTTAAATATACTACTGGTTTAGGTTTATTATGCACTGCCTATCCAGCAACAAGATTTTTAAGAATAGAAGAAAACTTTAGTGCCAGCTGTGCATCTTTTTTGTCGAAAACAGCAACCTTCATTAATGTTGTAAACTATTTTGAGTCATTTATATTACTATATCTATACTTAGTTATAGTGGCAAGGGTGACAATATGACTTGGCTAACGGTTGAAGATGAGTTCCAAATAAAGAGAATTTTGTATTAAACTCGGTAAAAGTTTACGCATCAAACGTTTCAAAAAGTACAAGGTGATGAATGTTTCTACTCTACTCAAGTGCTTTAAGCGATTTTAAAGAAAGAAGTTGTATATAGAAAATAAAAATATAATATGGTTCAACGTAATATTTAGAACCAGATATATGTAATAATTTTCCCCCACAAATAAAGATGTACGATGAACTAAAACATTTTAAAAAGAGTGAAGTTCTCGGCTGATAAATATTTTCATTCAATTACCGAATATTTTTAGTAGTATTTCACACATACTTATGTGGAAATGTTTTTCATCATGTTCGATGTTTTTCCTTTCTATATATGAGAAAATTTTCTTGTTTCTTCTATTACTGTTAGAATTAGAGCAATTCTGTTAACCGAAATATGCAGGGTGTTGTGAAATATGCTGAATAATTTCAAACTGAAAAATATTAATAAACAGCACCTCCTCATAATAACAAGTTAAACTAACTTAAAGAAGCATCAAAGTTTTAGTAGCCATCTCTGTCAATCTGATGGTGAATGGAAAACTTCTTCATCATCATAATCATTATCATTAATCAGTGGTCTGCATCCACTGTTGGCCATAGGCCTCCCCTGTAGAATTCCATCTCTATCTATCTTGCGAAATCTGCAACCAGATGTTAACATTTCATTTAACATCATCTGACCAACGTGTCGGTGGTCTCCCTCTGCTGCGCTTGTCTGCTCTGGGTCTCCACTCTAAAATCTTTAAAATCTTGCGCGTCCATATGATGTCTCTAAGTCTGGCAATGTGTCATACCCATTTAAATTTTAAAGTAACTATGCGAGTGATGACATCTATGACTCCAGTGCGTCTAAGCAGATCTTCATTACTTATTCTGTCATTAAGAGTCACACCAAGCACTGACCTCTCCATGCGCCTTTGCGCAATTTTAAGTTTGCGTGCAGATTTTATAGCAAGTGCACATGTCTCAGTTCCATAGCTAAGGACTGGAAGGACGCACTGATTGAATGTTTTCCTTTTCAGCCTAATTGGAATGTCGTTCTCAAATATATCCTTTAGAGCTCCATCCGCTGCCCGAGCTAGACCAATTCTTCTTCTAATTTCAGTCGAGGATGCCTATTTCGTTGCCCAAATATATATATACTTGTCTATTTGGTCCATTTCTTCATCAAAGATTTTAGTGCTACTAGAGGGCACCAAATTAGTCAGGAATTTTATTTTCCAAAGTTAATCTTTATACCCACGCGTATACAAGCAACAGCTAGTTCTCTCAACATAATTTGTAACAATGACGACCACGTTGTTCGTAAATCATATTTGTCTCTCGCCCTCAATAGTTATGTTTAAAATGGATCTTTCTTTTCAAAATTTAGATATCGATGTCAGCTTTCCGATGCCATTAAAAAAATTTTTTTTGGAGTCATTTTAACCAATTTTTTTTTTACATTTGTTTATTAACCAAATAACAATTAACATTTGGAAAAAAAAATGTTAAAGAAAATGATTTTTTTTTTAAATAAAGGTCTTGCAATTCTCTACCAGATATAATAAAAAATTTTCTTTTTTTCAAAATTACCGAAAAAACGCATTTGTTTTTATTTGATTAATAAAAAAACGTAAAAAAAAAAAAACGGTTAAAATGACGCTACGAAAATTTTTTTTAATGGCATCGGAAAGATGGTAACAACACCTAAATTTTTTTTAAAAAAAAGATCCATTTTGGACCAAATGGCATAAAATGGCGGGTAATTCAAATTTTAAATAATAAATTCAATTGTGCTCACTGGGTCCAATATTTCTGAACTAAAATTTCAGGGTATTTTTGCTATAACAAAAACCATATTTTCTGAAAGTTTCAAGCCGATTGGTTGACTTAGTCGGCCTGTACAATAAAACGAAAAAAACAGTTTTTTTTTTCGGTTTTTTTTCAATTTGATTGGTTATATACACATTTGAGCGACTTAAAACTAAAGAGAATTTGTTGGAAATTTCATTACGAAGATTTTGTTTTTTTTTTATCTCGACCCGACATATATAACCGCAGTTATTCACATTTTAAACTCAAAAAACGCGTTTTGAAAACTTCAATTATTTATAAGCAAAAGAGCACACGTTTTTTGAGGTCCAAAAACTCAGGATAATACTCCTGGTGATACTCCAGAGAGAATAAAATTATAATATTGCTGTATCTAAACTGTGCAACTTCAAATGTTTTTTTTACTGCACTATTTATGCTTTTGTTGCCAAAGTTTATAAAAGTTTAATAAGATGACATATAAGGTAGAGATTAGTTTTTTTATATAATACTAGCCGGGCCCGCGGCTCCGCTCGCGTGGACTTGATTCACTACTATCGTCACTGCTTATTCCTTATGTTACCCAACGTAATAAAATATCTCCCATTATTTCTCCTTATCTCCGAATATTTCTCCTTATCTCCCATTATCTCTACATAATTTCCATTATCTAGGCTTACCTCTGCTCATCTTCCATTATTTCTCCTTATCTACCATTATTTCTCCTTATCTCCCATTATTTGTCACCTTATTTCCCATTATCTAGGCTTATCTCGACTTATCTCCCATTATTTCTCCTTATCCCCCATTATTTCTCCTTATCTCCCATTATCTCACCATAACTCCCATTATCTAGCCTTATCTCTGCTTATCTCCCGTTATCTCTCCTTATCGCCCATTATTTATACTTATCTCCCATTATCTCACCTTATCTCCCATTATCGAGGCTTATCTCGACTTATCTCCCATTATTTCTCCTTATCTCTCATTATCTTACCTTGTCTCCCATTATCTAGGCTTATATCGAATTATATAGAACATATGTATAAATTTATAAAAACACGTAAATCGGATAAGTGGTTCTCGAGTGATAAGCGCACTAACGGACAGACAGACAGACAGAGAGACGTTGCATTTTATATATATTGTATTCTTTACTACATGATATTGTTCCATATTTAATGCTATAGAGAGTGTATTGCAAGAGAACGCGCTAGCGGCAAACTTGTCTCCGACTTGATTCACTATTATCGTCACTGCTTATTCCTTATGTCTAATAATATATATCCTATAACCTGGCCAGAGAACATAAGTATGTTTAAAAAAAAAGCACGTAAATCGGATAAGTGGTTCTCCAGTGATAAGCACACTAACGGACGGACAGACAGACAGACAGACAGACGGACAGAGAGACATTGCATTTTATATATATTATAGATATTCTTTGTGTACATAATATTGTTCCATATTTATTGGCTTAAACTGTGTAGTGCAAGAGAACGCGCTAGCGGCAAACTTTGTCCGACTTCATTTACTATTATTGTCACTGCTCATTCCTTATGCTACCTATCGTAATAAAATATAGCCTATAACCTGGCCGGAGAACATATGTATGTTTTAAAAAAAAAGTACGAAAATCGGATAAGTGGTTCTCCAGTGATAAGCGCACTAACGGACAGACAAACAGAAAGAGATACGTTGCATTTTATGTATATTAGAGATGTAATAAAATATATACCTATAACCTGGTCAGAGAACATATGTATGAATTTAAAAATCACGTAAATCGGATAAGTGGTTCTCGAGGGATAAGCGCATTAACGGACAGACAGACAGACAGACAAAAATTCTATTTTATATATATTATAGATATAGATTATTATTATTATTATTATAGAATCTGGCCAAAGAATATATGTATGAATTTAAAAAAAGACAGGTAAATCAGATAAGTGGTTCCCGCGTGATAACCGCACTAATGGACAGACAGACAGACAGAGAGACATTGCATTTTATATATATTATAGATTATAGATATTCTTTGCTACATAATATTGTTCCATAATTAATGGTTTAGGCTGTGTATTGTAAAGGCACGCCCTAGCGGCAAACTTATTTCCGACATCATTCACTATTTTACGTCACTGCTCATTCCGTATGCTACCTATCGTAATAAAATATAGCCTATAACCTGGCCAGAGAACATATGTATGTTTTAAAAAAAAAGTACGTAAATCGGATAAGTGGTTCTTCAGTGATAGGCGCACTAACGGACAGACAGACAGACAGAGAGACGTTGCATTTTATATATATTATAGATATAAAACTCACTCTTTTATTTAACGCCCTTGAATTATTATGATTCCTATTCGAAGCGAAATATCAAATAAATTAAAAAAATTGTAAAAAATAATAATAAAGATAATAAAAACAAACTGTTTACTATACGAGGGCTACCTTTTAAGTTTTTACGAAAACAATGAAAGAACAATAGTTTTTTTAATACAGATCGTTTTATTATTTCTCAAAATATTCGCCTTTAAGATTTATACACTTTTTCATGTGTTCGAACCAATTCTGGAAACATTTCTTCCACTCTGAATTTGGTACTTCAAAAACAGGTTTTTGGAAGTATTTAACAGCTTCTTGAAGTGATAAAAATAGCTGTCCACACATTTTTTTTTTTGACGTTCAGGAACAAAAATAAATCGTCAGGCGACAAATCAGGTGAATACGGGCAATGAGACATTAATTTGATGTTTTTCTCCGTCAAATAATCAATTGTTATGATGAAGAAGGATGCGATGTTTTCGGTTGTTTTTTCTGATTTAATCGACGACTTCTGACAAAGAAATTGTTGTATACCATTCCGCATTAACTATTCTTCGATCCTCTAAAGCAATGGTTGCAACATGTCCAGTGTAACTAAAGAAACAAGCGAACATTTTCTTACAAGTGGTTTGCGAACGAGCCACTTTTGTCGGATTCGGTTCATCTTGGAACACCCAAACAGTTAATTGTTGCTTAGTTTTGCGGTTCGATATCCAAGTTTAACAGGTTGACTGCCGATCTATATTTTTAAGTTTGTGGTTGACGCCGGTAAGATTTTTCCAAATATTTTTATTTTATTGTGGTAAATATGAATTAAAATGAGTCTTGGATGTGTTTTTTTTATGTGCCATTCAAAATATTAGAAAAAAAAAATTTCACTCCGATCGGAGTAATCGGCATTGCAAGTGAAAATTTTTACTATATGCCGAAACACTCCGATCGGAGTGTCCAATTAAATAAGTAAAGAAATAATAAATCGAACTCATGAACTCAAAACATTTATTTCTAAATCATTTTTGTACATTTTTTATGGTAATCCTCAAAGCAATTAAGGCAAAAACCTGGTTGTCCAGGGCATATTTTGCATTCATACACTTGCTTTCTTATTTTATTTTTCCTGCATTCTTTGCATTCCTTTCTGCTTACCCGTTTTGTTTCTTTAGTTCCTTTTTTTTCACTAACAATTTTTTCTACTTTGCTAATGCTGTGGACATTTATTTGGCCTGGAGGAATTTGCGGCAAATTAGTAATTGGTCGTCTGGCTAGTAAATTTCTTATGACATCCAATCGGAAGTCATATAATCGTAACTGGTCAGACCGCGAATATTTATTGTACAAAAAATAGGCGTTTATCATGCTCATTTGCAGCACATGCATGAATAACTTTTTGTACCACCGAATGGTTTTACGGCTGCAAGGATAATATGCCATCATTTGATCCTGTCTATCTATACCGGACATAAAAGCATTATATCCAATGATTGCGGAAGGTTTTTCAGATTCTTGATTTCTTTTGTTTTTAAAAATGCCCATTTCGCTTCCAAATTCTGTTGAAATGTATTGAACATTGCGTTTATCGCGCCATTTTCCGAGATGCACTCCATTGCAAAACATAGATTTATTCTCACCACGTTTTAAGTTTGCACTCATTACCTCTTTCGGATTATCTTTCCTCTCAGCTCTCAGCGTACCAGTGCAGTATGTATTTTGTTGAAGTAATTTCCTAGCTAAATTAACACTATTGTAAAAATTGTCTAGATAAACAGCATGTCCCACACCCAATTTTTCCTCCAATAAATGTAAAACAATCTTTTCAGTATGTCCGCTTCCACCATAAACATCTGTCGCACCTTCGTAGACACGAAATTTCAAAATAAGTCCATTAGGCTCTGTCAGCATGTATAACTTCATACCATACTTATGACGCTTATTCTTGATATACTGTTTAAACTGGAGACGACCCCGATAAAGTACCATAGCTTCATCCAAAGACAACTCTCTTCCAGGATAGTAAATTTCTCCCGTCTTGTTGTTAAAAAAATCTGCCACAAATCTAATCTTTCGTAGCCGATCTGCCGGATCCATATCTGGAGATGTAAAATGCAAACACCTCAAGATAAGCAAAAATCTATTCCTTGACATATATTTTCTAAAAACAGGTAGATTAAATAGCGGATCAGTTTTCCAATAATCGTTGGGACGGCTCAAGGATATTGTGCCAGTGTGAACAACAGGGCCAAAAAAATTTTTAGTTCGTCAAGAGTAAGATCTTTAAAATTAGTAATACGTGATTTTTGTACTTGTTTCTGGGCGCAGCAAAACCTCGACTGCGTAAGAGTTCGTTCGTTCTACAATAGTTTGTAAAAAATCATCATCAATGATCATTTCGAAAAAATCGACAGGTGCACCCTGTCCTGGAATTTGCATCAATAATTCCTGGGTTTTCTGGAACAAAATTTGTTTTAACGCACCTCTGTCGTTCCATTTTATCTCATCAAGGCTAGGAAGTGTTTGATGTGGCCGAATAGGGTCTATAAAATTCTCTTCTTCGGACTCGGAGCTTGAATTTACATCACTATCGTCTGTGTCTGATACGTAATGTTCGTCACTACTACCTCCGCTTTCTTCCAATAGCTGCAATAATTCAGTGTCAGTTAGCTTCTTTTTCTTATCATATACCTTTTTTTCATCACTACAATGTCTTTTTTTAATACCAGAAGGCCCAAGTTGATTGTCCATATTGTACGGCAGATTACAACCAAACCAAAAGCAAATCCGCGGAACCACTTAAGCACCTGTTAGAACTTGCGTTTTTAAGCAACGCCGCCACTAGAAACACGTTTCATATACAACGCCGATGGAATACTAAAACGTTTCGTAAGAACGCATGTCGAACTCCGATCGGAGTAGACGGCGTTGGCGAAGAGACCCGACGCACTCCGATCGGAGTGGTCGGCAGTCAACCTGTTAATCTCCTTTTATGATGTATACGGATTTTGCATGTCCTCGGCCGAATATTTTGAGCATTTCTTTACACCAATTGAGGCGAGCCAGTTTTTAAATTTCGGTCAAATTATGCAGAATCTGTCGAGAACCGATCTTTTTCACAGCTAACTATTCTTATTAAATTCTAATTAAATGTACTGCAGTCTTCGATAATCCTAGGGATGCCTCTATCTCACGATAAGTAAAGTAAGTACAGCGATTGAAGAACAACGTGAATCGCTTTTTCCGCACACATCTCCCTCCTGGAGCGTCACATGCCGATCCTCTTCAATCATGCGCACAGCATCGATGTTTTTTAGAACAACAACCGATTTTAATCGACGTTCACAAAATTCATCGCTGACAATTGTAAACAGTCTTTTCTGATGGTGATTCATTACCAAGAGTTGAACAGAACGATTCGAGGCATCGTGGTTAAGTTAGGCCTTTACTAAAATCGTAGAAAAATTTTCAACAAGAACTTTCACGTGAAATTTCCATTTGTTCATAAAACTGTTTTCTTTTAAACGCTCACTGTAAACAAACTACTCGGCCAGTTTCTGAGCTGCAGTGGTAATGTTATATCTCAATAGCGCCATCTAGTGGTCATTTGTAAAAATTTAAAAGGCGGCCCTCTTAAACACGTTTCTGTCCACGTTACCTAATTTTAAAATAAAAAAAAAATCGGTAAAGCGAGTTACTCAGTAATTTCCCTGCAAACATGCGAACAGCTGATGAACAAATGACACATTGCAGGTTCGATTTTTATCAGTTTTACCTACATACGAACATTAAATTTAAGGTTTCTAATCACGAACGGCTGCGTTCCTTTCTAATCTTATCGAATATAAACAACCGGTCAAGTGCAAATTGAACTTGCGCAATTAGTGTTCCGTACGTTGATTGACCCCAAATGAGTTTTTAACAAAGTTTGTTTCCAATCTTTACTGAAAATTGATGACCTTGAATTTTTTTTTATATACCAGATAAATTATTAAAGGTAACGCACTCGTGATAATTTTCGTTCAATCTACACCCTGTGGAGAATATTCCAGAATTTTTTCAAAATTACTTCTCGAGATAAGGCGGGTGGACAGCGATTTTTCGCGATTTTTTAAAAATAATACAAAGAAAAGTGCGCAAAAGTATTACTATATATATATATATATATATATATATATATATATATATATATATATATATATATATATATTACTCGCGTTTTCACAAGCTTTCATTTGACACCACACTCGATTACCTAGAAAAAAATTTTTTTTTGACTTCCGATTGCACCCCCCAAATAACCCCTTAAGTCAAAATTTAACTTTCAAAACTACATTGCTCTGATAAGGCCATCAATTCCTATATTTTAACTTTCTATGACAAATAGTTTCGGAAAAAATCGAGTGTGACAGACGGACAGACACCGAAGTCATCTTATAAGTGTTCCGTACGGAACACTAAAAAAAACATTTTTTGGGAAAAATGCACATAGCGGGCTTTGTATGCACACAGACATTTTATTACATATAAGTAATATGCTTAACATTTTAGCAAAAAACTTGTAAATATTGTAAAATGTTGTTCAAATGACAATACTCGCCCGTTTCAGCTCCTTCCTGAGTTAAAATTGAAAGCAATGAATAAACAACCAAATTTTTTGACTCCGAAGATATTTTATTGTAATTTAGTGTAGTATCGGAATTTGCAACTCAACAAATTTATCTGGAAAACCATCTTTTAACGCCTTAAACCGGTATTGTTGTTTATTTTAATGCACTTGCATCAATGCCAGAAACAAACAATACCAAATAATTGCAACGAAATAAGTAAACACCGACATCGGAGTACAACGACGTCTCCATTACCATTAATTACTGTCCGCCATTCGAGCTCCAGGCGTCCTTCACCTCTCTGTTCACGCCTACTTGATTTATTACCACCATACTTACTTAAAGGTCACCTCAGACAATCGGTCTTAATCGACTAAGTTCAAAGTATGAAAGGCTAGAAAAAAAAATACAATCAAGAAAATTTACATTTTCAAATTTCTATGTAAAACTTAAAAATGATATTTTATTTTACCAAAGTTGGTGCATTGCCCGTAGGGATACTAACTTTCTAGGGCGCAAATGGTATAGTATTCTGCAAATTAGTCATATATTTTCAAATAATAACCGGTCAAGGGCAAGTTGAACTTGCGCAATTAGTGTTTTGTTTGTTGATTGTTTTTAAAATACAAAATTTTGTTACGGAGATATAAATTGATCAGTGACTTTACAAAACACATCATAAATGACTTTGTTTGTTTCCAATCTTTACTGAAAACTGATGACCTTGAAAATTTTGTTTTTTATATACCAGATAAATTATTAAAAGTAATGCACTTGTGAAAATTTTCGTTCAATCTACACCCCATGGAGACATTTTTCAAAAATTTTTTGATCAGTGAACACATGGAGAAAGAGTATGCGCACTCTCTTACATTCGATGCCTACGCCATGAGCAGCTGCTACGCTGCGTCCTTCTCTTTCACACTAAACAATACACGCAGTGTTTCTCTGTCGCGCTCTACTTAAAATTGCGACAACCGTGAGTCTTGACCGAATTTACTTAGACAACCCCATACCATCGTATTTGTAATAAAATTAACTTTATTTTCATATAGATTTTAATTGGTAAACACATGAGCGTAAGTATATATCACCAATTTACCTGTTCATACCTGACAACCCAGTAGTAGGGACCAGAAAAAGATAGGCAACCCAACGGCGCCGGCGTCTTGTCCCTTATATCTTATACTTTCATTTTATATTGATTTCGTTTGGTTTACAGATGAGCGTAAAAGTTAAAAAAACATTAATTACATTAATTTTTATTAAGGGCAGCTTTGACTTAATTTCTCTAGGCAACCCATTTGCAATGTGTTTGTTCACATATTAAGATTGCTAAAAAATATGTTTCACTCGGTAAACAGATGAGCGAAGTTCGATCTTAGGTGGGATCATAGAATATAACCCCTTAAATCAAAATTTAACTTTCAAAACTACACGGCTCTGATGAGACCATCAATTCTTATATTATTACCAAATTTCAACTTTCTATGACAAATAGTTTCGGAGAAAATCGGGTGTGACAGACCGACAGACGGACAGACAGACGGACAGATAGACGGACAGACACCGAAGTCATTTTAAAACTAAGTTTTTTGTTAGATTTCTTCAAGCTTATCAACATTTAAACGAATTTATTTTAACCTTATTACTGTAAGTAAATAGGGGCAAAAATAATGGTTGTGATTTCAAAATTATAGGCTTAGAGCAAATCAGTTCCTAAATATTAATATTTATGTAAATATGTTGTAAAATATAAAAATATTTCCTAATGGCATAAACTGAGCTCTGACTTTCCATCTGAACTCAAGGAAGCGGCAATAATGTGATGTGTAGCTCCAACGGAGTGGGGTACATTTTCAATAAAAGTAAAACTACCAGGGGGGCACCGCCAATTATACCACTCCGCCAAACCAGAACCGAATGTACATTAATTTCGTCAGAACAAGAGAAGAAACCACAATTTCGTGGTACTGCGAGCAAAAAGTACAAAAATGGCCTCTTTATTGCGATTATCTGCTATCAACAAATATGTTTTCGTGCCCAGTAATAATTACGACAAAAAAGTTAAAAATACAGAATTGCAGTGTCTTACCAATGCGAGATCTAACATTTACAGGTCCACAGTGATGATAGATAACAAAAAAAAATAGTCAGAATACAGGAACTTTCTAATATCTTAAAAATAATTAAAAAAAAAACATTATACAACTTTGGCATGGAGATTAACCTGAATAAAATAAAGAAAAATCTTCACGTATGGCACACTGACAGTTTATCGCATGTCAATTGTGACTTTGTGGATAAAGAAGAGAACTGTAATGTGGGCAGTAATCAACCAGTACATTGATATTAAGGTGGTGAGATGCACTCAAGACAAATCCACAAAACTAAAATATCCGAGAGCAAAAAAGGAAACACTGCAAAAAATATATATATATATATATATATATATATATATATATATATATATATATATATATATATATATATATATATATATATATATATATATATACAGTCCCTGGCCAAATTATTAGACGCACTGCAAGATTTCATGTAAAATATTAATTACCGAGTGATATTGTACCGTTTTATTATTTTAAATTGATTTGTTTTTTATTTTTATATTATCCAATCGATTACCTATTTATTTGACATAAATAAAACAGCATTAATTTAGAAAAGCATAAGTTTTATTAAGTTTTAAAGAAAAGTAAAATTAATGTTAGTAAAAGTCAATATTTAGTTGAGCCACCTTTAGCCGCTATCAAAGCTTTAATTCTGCGCGGCATGCTATCAATGCAAGATTGTACTGTCTCCTGCATTTGAGGATGATGATTCCACACATGAATAATCTTTTCTAGGAGCTGGGTTTTGTTGGTAATCACATCTTTAGCCACTTCTCTTTTCATCAGCTCCCACACATTTTCAATGGGGTTCATACCCGGCCAATCCAACAGAGGGATATTTTTTTCTGCCAAAAAAGCTTTAACAGACCGAGCAGTGTGGCAGGGAGCTCCATCTTGCATGAAAGTGAATGGTTCCCCATTTGGAAACCATTCTCTGAGCTGCGGAATCAACCGATTTTGTAATACTTCTTTGTACTGATCTTGCCTTATTATTCCTTTGACGACGTACAGACGTCCAGTGCCCTTGCCGCTGATGACTGACCAAATCATCACTTTGGTAGGATGTTTAACCGTCGGGACGACACAATCAGGATGAAACTTTTCTCCATGACGACGACGCACATACTGAGCTTTATTCTGCAAAATTTCGAATGTGCTTTCGTCACTGAAGCAGACCTGTCAAAAATAGGAAAAATATATAAACTTCCATGTTTATTTGCTTTATTTAACTGAAAATGATAATAATGTATCAATTATTGATTAAATTGCTGTATCTTACCGATCTCCAGAAGTCCACATCTTTGTCTTGCCATTGTTTGGCCCACTTCAGGCGCTTTGCTTTCATTGCAGCTGCTAACTTGGGCTTCCTGGCGGGGCGACAGGCCTTAAAATCTAATTCTTTCAATTTTCTTCGAACAGTGCGCATTTACGCTAGCATCCTGGAGTTGTGATTTTATTACCTTTGTGGTAGCAAATCTGTTTTCTACACAAATTTTCTTCAAACATCTCTCTGACCGTGGAGTGAAAATTGGTTTTCTACCGCATCTTTTCTTTCTTTCCGGGCTTAATTCCTTCCCTGACTCAATTTTCTTTTTTATGCGTCATACACTAGCTTCAGAAACCTCCAATCTTCGTGATATTTCTCGGTTTTATAAATGTTTTCACAAGGGCCTTCACTTCAGCTTTTTTACGTGGTGAAAGATCGCCTTTTCTACCCATAATGAAAATAGTCCAATTACTTTTTTAAAACACTGCATACAAAATAAACTAATAACTGAGTAGTATAAAACTGTTAAACAAACAATCACAGTCCATAAAGCCACAGAAACACGTCCGTACCTGACTCGATTCCGATCGCGACTGATACAGGTTTGTACTTATTTACGTTTATGTATCACTTTGTCAACACAGTGTTGCCATATGTTAAAAATAAATACAAATATGTAGTCTACAACAATTCTTTTAAATAAAAATCAATACTATTGTAGTTTAAATATACCATTATTGCATAAAAACTCTCAAGAAACATAAAATTACTAAAAAAAATACAGTGCGTCTAATAATTTGGTCTTAAAAATGAGGTAATTTTTAACTGCACTCGTTTTGCGTTAGTTCTGTTTTGGCTGCAATGTCTCTCCAACGTTTTATAAGCAAAACATCCGCGGCGGTTGCATTTCCTTGTTGTTCTACGCTATAAGTTAACGCTTTTTCTAGGGCCTCTAGTCCTACTGAATGTGATATTTTTACTGGAATATTGGCAGTGGCTTCTACTTCGTTATCATCATCGCCATCACTGTCTATTTCATTAGGATTTTTGCATACACATTTAATTAATTCTTGGTCAGTCATTTCGTCTTCCACACTATCACTGTTTAACTATTCACAAACATCGGTTTCCGCAACACTTTCACATCCTGATATTCTTGTAATAATTTGATGTAAACTTTCATTATCTTCTGTTTCTACCTCTGAGTAATGTCTCTCTTCTTGTGGAATCAATTTTGATCAAGATTTTTCCGGAGTTTACTTGATTCCAGGCTGAAGCTATCCAATATATAATATTTTTCAAATTTATCTTTTTTAGACAATCAGTAGGATTGCCACCTTCATCTACTTCTTCTAAAATATGCTCCAATAACAAACGCCTGTATATGCGTTTTAAATTTTCCAGTACACCCTGAACCATAAGCTGAATGAGAGAAATAAGCTGAATGAGAGAAGTTACAGAGGGAGGAAAAAACATTGCTTTTGTTTTCCCACTTTCAAGTTGCTCCGCACTTGTGTGAGTGGGGGCGTTATCTAGTAACAGAATACATTTTCTAGGATATCCATGTTCTTTTAAAAAAAGTTCCACTATGAGAACAAAATCTCCAAAAAACCAGTCTTTAAATAGAGTCGCGTTTATCCAGGCATTGTTTTGATTTTATAAAAAACAGGAAAAACATTGCGACGAATATTCTTAAAGGTTCGTGAATTTGCTGACTTACCAATACATAATAATGAGAGTTTGTGTCTTCCGGAAGCATTACTGCATACAAGAACAGTAATACGTTCTTTGATACGTTTGTAACCAGGTGCTCCAGCAGCTAAGGTATTTGACGGCAATATTTTGTAGTTCAAGCTTGATTTCATCACAGTTATAGATTTGGTCTTTTTGTAAACCATGTTCTTTCATAAGCTGCTCAAAATTCTCTGCAAATATTTTTGGAGCAGATACATCAGCCGACAATCTTTCTCCACAAACTTTCAGTTGACGTACACCATGTCTTTTTTTCCACCTGTCTAGCCATCCATCACTTGCAGAAATATTTACAGGCGCTTCAATAACCGGCAACTCTTCGCTTAAACTCACTGCCTTATATTTTAAAATTGTTCCTGAAATTGGTATTCCACGTTCTCGATTCTGTGTAAAATAAAAATAGAGAATCATCCACTTTTTGGTATTCACCGCTTTTCATACTTTTTCGTGCAAAAAATTTCTCTTTTTTTGTAATTTTGCTCTTAAAAAAGTGTTCATGAAAGACGTACTTTTTCCTTTTTATTAATCATACAACTTAAGCTTAAAATAAAAAAAATATTTAAAGGTGGGAAATGAAAGATAAAAGTCTAGGCTTTAAGCGTAAAGTATTTATATTTCAATTAAACATCCAGGTACAAGCAAAACTGTTATTGAAAACACAAAAATTCTAAATTACTCGAAGGAATTTTGTTAATGGCGTTAATATTGGATCCACCTTTTTTAATTTTTCAAATCTGTCAGCACCCCAAAAAACACCTTAATAGCCAATTTTAAGATATTTAGCTGTATACAGAAACGTTAATTTAATCATAAATGAGGTTGGAAGCATGATTCCCACTACAACTGAAGGGGTTAATCCAGTCATTTCATTTATTTATTTATTATCAATAAACGGGAAACCCCATTATAAAAGTTATAATATTCAATATATAAAGTACTCGTAATAACAACAGTACAGTAATGAGTATTTAGATAGAACAAAAAAAAATGATACAACTTGACAGTTCAAAACACCCAATCTAATAAACAGGAAACATATCAGTCACAAACCACTTTAATGACTTGCCCTTTAAAGCCAGACAACGAGCCTTCGAATGGATTGATGGAAGGATTATCATTTAGGAAGAGCAAGGATCTAGTCAATGAAGAGTGGACTCCATAGTTAGTACCGTGATGACCGACGACAAATATCTCATTTCTTCTTAAGGAGCGTTCTGGAACCTTCAACTGTATCTGTCCTAAGAGGGGTGGACAATCAATAACACCATTTAGCAATTTAAATATCGTGGAAAGATCTGACACCCTTCTCCTGTCCTCTAATGTCCGCAGACCAAGCATACTAGCCAGAGCTCCTCTGTCACCAACTAACCCCAATCTATGAGAGCAATATCCAATAAATTTATTCTGGACACGTTCAATCCCTGCGCTGTGAACATTGTAGTAAGGTGATTATACCGTTGATGCAAATTCAAGGTGAGATCTTACCAGAGAGCAGTATAACTTCTTCAATGAGTCAATAGATAGATCTCTTCCGATTCTAAAAAGAAGTCCCAACATTTGGAATGCCTTTCTTGTCACGCAAGAGTAGTGTTCCCTAAACGACAACTGAGCGTCCATTATGACTCCCAAATCCTTCAAAGAACTGACCGGTAACAAGTCCTCATCACCAACCTTGTACTGAAAAGTTATTTTATTCTTTTTCCTATAAAAACTAATCGTACTACACTTCCCAGGGTTTAAAGACAATCCATTATGATTGCACCAATGCATAAACAGATTCAAGCTCTCTTGCAACTTCATGCAATCCGCTTCAGTCACAATTTCACGGTACAATTTCAAGTCATCGGCAAACAAAACAAAGCTACATTCAGGAACAGCCTGGCGAATGTCATTAATAAAGATGTTAAATAGTAATAGAGCACAGTGGCCCCCTTGAGGAACTCCTGAGGTCACCTCGATACTATTGGATATAAAACCTTCCATCTTCACTCTCTGCGAGCGTCCCACCAACATACTCTCGAGCCACATTACAGAGCGCTCATGAAACCCCATCGCTCTAAGTTTTGCTAACAGTTTTTGATGGCTAACCCTGTCAAATGCCTTAGAGAAGTCAGTGTAGATCGAGTCCACCTGGCATCCCCTCTCCAATGCATCCACCAGAGCATTCTCATAGGTGATCAAGTTGGTGACAGTCGACCTACCTCCCATGAAGCCATGCTGTTCTTCTACCACTATACCTTTACAAATCCAGCTTAGTTGATCATAGACCAAACCATCAAGCAACTTAGGAATTGCAGACTGCTTTGAAATGCCCCTATAATTCTGAACATTCTCTCTCTCACCCGACTTGAAGATCGGTACAATAAAACTCTCCTTCCATAAATCAGGAAGCTCACCCTCCGCCAATGACCTATTAAACAAAATTAACAGTGGCCTGGTAATACTATAGACAAGATTGTTTAACAAATATTCAGGTACATTGTCAGGACCATATTCCATTTTTTTTAGACAGCCTAGTAATCTTATGAAATATCTCAGAAATGGTAAAAGGTTTAATTATAATATCCGCCCTGTTATCTAATCTATATTCTACACAAGATACATCAGCCTTACAGTATACTTCTTCTTCTTCTTCTTCCTTCAGCCGTTCTCTACCCACTGTCGGGTATAGGCCTCTCTCAAATCTTTCCATTTTTCTCTATGTTGTGCTTGTCGATACCAGTTAAGCCCTCCGACTCTCTTCAGATCGTCGCTCCATCTCTGTTGGGGCCTTCCTATGCTTCGCTTTTCACCCCATGGTCTCCACCTAGTGATCTTGCCACTCCACTTATACGTCGCTCTCGCTACATGGCCGGCCCAGCTCCATTTCAGAGATGTTATCCGTTTGGTGATATCATCCACCTTTGTTTGTTGTCTAATCCATTTATTAGTTTTCTTGTCCTTCAAAGTAACACTCAACATCTTCCTTTCCATTGCTCGTTGGTGAACTTGTAGTTTTTCTATTGTTCTTTTAGTTAAAAACCCATGTCTCGGCTCCATACGTTGTAGCTGGTAAGATACATTGATTATAAATTTGGGTTTTTGATCTTTGAGGAATGTTCATATTCAGTACATATTTCAATTTTCCATATGCTGCCCATCCCATACGTATCCTTCTTTCTATTTCAAGCTGCTGGTTTTCCTTTCCTATCGTTATTATTTGGCCCAGATAGATGTATGTGTTTACTTTTTCTATTGTTGAATGTTCATTCACTATATTTTCATCATTGGTGTATTCGTTACTCATGTACTTTGTCTTGGAGAAATTTATGTCAAGTTCCACTTTTCTTGCTTGGTGGTGGAGATCAGTGATCATCTGGATCATTTCATTCCTATTGTTTGCTATAATTACAATGTCATCTACGAATCTCAGGTTGTTTAGCCGATCACCAGCTATCAGAAGGCCATTTTCGTCCCAATTCAGTTCTTTGAATACATCTTGTAAGATCATTGTAAATAACTTAGGCGATATTACATCGCCCTGCCTTACTCCTCTGTTCACTGGGACCTTGTTTGTCAGTTCTTGGTTTACCATAACTTTGAGTGTTGCTCGTTCATATATTCTGGCTATCAGTTCGCTGTATCTGTGGTCTATACGAGCATTTCTAAGAGCTCTCATAAGCGCCCATTTTTCCACTGTGTCAAAAGCCTTGCGAAAATCTACAAATGTGAGCCACATTGGTATATTATATTCGGTGGCCTTCTCGATTAGTATTCTCAATGTGTGCAAGTGTTCAATCGTACTGAAGCCTGATCTGAATCCAGCCTGTTCTATCGGTTGGTATAATTCCATTTTGTGTTCCAGTCTGTTTGTTATGATTCGTGAGAACAGCTTGTAAACTTGGGAAAGTAAACTAATTGGCCGGTAGTTTTCTAGGTTTTCGGGGTCACCTTTTTTGTATATTAAGATGACTATAGCGTTTTCCCAGTCTTCTGCTATATTTTTCCACATTTGAGGCATTCATTAAAAAGATCTTTTAATTCATTCATTAGGGCTTCACCTCCGCATTTTAGCATTTCAGGTATAATATCATCCTCTCCAGCCGCTCTTCCACTTTTCATCTGTTGTAAGGCCTTCCTAACTTCATCCATTTCTATGTCAGGAATTTCTTCTGAGTTGACATTAATTACTCTTTTGTCTGTTGATGAGTTGTCCTTTTCAAATACTACATTTTGGACTTTTGAACTGTAGAGGTCTTGATAGAAAGTTGTAATTCTGTTTCGGATATTTTTCTTGTCATTGATTATGCTTCCTTCTTGGTCCTTCAATTTAATTATCTCACTTTTACAGGCGTTTGCTCTTCTAAAAACTTTTAATCCTTTGTTTTTCTCTATAAGATCTTTAACCATGTTTTCCTTGTATTTGTTTATGTCTTGTTTAACCGCTTTTCGTACTGTCTTATTCAGTTCTGCATATTCGACAGTTAATCTCTTTCCTTCGTGTATCAGTTGTCTTCGTTGTTCCAACATTCTTTTTGTTTCTTCACTAAGCTTGTTATTCTTTCGCCTAGTAGGTTGGGGAGATATTTTTTCTGCGGTGGTCTTGAGTGTTTCAATTATTTTTCTGTTTCTTTCATCTAAACTTGCTCCTGTAGTTAATGTATTGTTATTAAGGTTGGCTGTAATCTGTTTTTAGTATTGTTCTACGTTTTCTTTTAGTGTTTGTCTGTCTGTTTTATTTGTTTTCTTGTTGTGTAAACGTTTTCGTTCGAGTCTTTTGTTAAAAAACACCTTTGCTCTGACCAGCCTATGATCACTACCCGTTGCAAATCTGTTTAGGACCTTCACGTCTGTTACTATGTTCTTATGTGTTGTTAGTGCATAATCAATTTCATTTCTTGTCTCACCATCAGGACTAATCCATGTCCATTTTCTCTTCTCCTTTTTCTGAAAGAAGGTGTTCATGTTATAGAGTTTCTCCCTTTCCAGGAATGTCATCAGCATATGTCCTCTGTTGTTCCTCTCTCCAAGGCCAAAATTTCCTATATAACTCTCTGTATCTTCTGCTTTCTTTCCTATCTTGGCGTTAAAGTCTCCTATTACCAATGTATACTTTGTTCTGTGTTCGTGAAGCGCCTCAGATATTTCCTCATAGAATTCTTCTGCTTCTTGATCTTCATGGCTTGTCGTAGGAGCATAGACATGTATTACTTTTACTGTTAAGGTGTTGTTCAATCTTATTGTTATGTATATAACTCTATTAGATATCGCTTGGAATTTCTCAGTATATGGTATTAGCCTTCTGTGTATCAATAATCCAGTTCCTCCATTACTGTTGTCTTCGTAGCCTTTGTTGAAGAGCAAGTGTCCCGTAGGTAACTTCAGGCAGTATTCTCCTCTTCTTCTTGTTTCTGAAATTCCCAGTATGTCCCATTTAATATTTTTAAGCTCATGGTCCAGTTCTTCCAATCTTTCCTCACTTCCAATTGTTCTCGCATTATAGGTCGCTATGTATAGTCGGCAGCCTGGTCCAACCCAGAAATTCTTAGCACCCCCTGTTCGAGCCCTGTTCTGACCGCTGCCTTGGTCGGGGTTACTCAAACTGCTGGGGACTGGGGGCCTTCTATAAAGTTTTCGTTCCATAGATTTATGAGAGGTTTTCGCCATAAAACACCACGTGGGCCAGACGTCTTGGTGAGTGGAAAAAAAATAGGATTTGGGAAGGGAACTGATAATATGGAGATAAGGTTGGGACATCATTCCCCTCCAAGAAAGGCGGGAAGGAGAATCAAGGCTCGCGTGGGCAGGGTTGCTTTCCTGAAGTCTCCCACTGGGATCATGAAGAGAGTACCTACCCGCTACCCATAATTACAGTATACAGTACTAAAAAACTCCGAAAATAGATCAGCAATGTCTTGTCAGCTGTCAGCCAAGTTATTGTTATAAAACATACAGCCGGGGGGTAAATCAGATGATTTTCGGTGGTGACTGACATATTTCCAAAATTTCTACGGTTCTTGGAGACATCATCCTCAATATTTCTGACATAAATGTCATAATATCGTTTAACTAATTCTTTGCAAAGGGATCTCAAATTACTAAATTGGAGATAGATTTTATTGTAAATATTTTTTTTTAATTGCGGTAAAACTAAAAAAAGACAATCTATATACTATTTTTTTTTTATAAAATTCCCGACCTTTCATGTGGTGGTATTAGTTTTTCGATACCTTTTATAGTTTTCGACATATTTGCGAAAAACTAAATTTTTCATTTCATTTTCGATTTTGTAGGCTTAACATACACTTTAGAGCAGCAAACTTTTTTTTTATCGTGTTCTACTTCAAAAAACTATTTGTACGCCAAAATATAACCTGTTAACATTTATCGAGAGCTTTTTGTAAAAAAATTGCCTCAGACGACTGGGCTATTCGTAGATAACAAAATATATTTATGCGAACATAGTTTATTTACGTTTCGATAATACATTGTCTTTGTCAAAATAAAGATGTATATTTGAACGAATTTTTAGAGATACACAAACGTAAAATCGAAAATTACATTTTTTATGAAGCGGTGATATTTCGTTTGGCCAAATCCGTGAAGGCTTCCGTTGCATGTGACCTCGTAACAAAATAACATATCCTTATGAGAACGTATTAAGTTTCTCGTTACATGTACGATGAAAATAACAGGAAGTGATACAATAAAGGACTTCAGAGAAGCGAACGTTATTAAACAACCCATATCTCTCTAGTAAAGTTATGCAAATTTATGCAAAGGTCGTTCTCTAACTTCGTTCATCAAAAGCATTCATTAGGAATAATTTTCCATCTATGTGTTTACAGTTATGACATTACAAAGTAAAAGGGATATTTCAGATCGTACATGGACTAAATTGAGGGTCAATAAAGGGTCACACTGCCACTAATTGAACTTCAAACTTTAGCCTTTGATTCGAAACGTGATTGACATATAGTTAAAACAGAATATTTCTGTAATTTAAATTTTGTGACTGATGGAAAATCAATTTCAAATATAAAAGGCTCTGTAAAAGTACAATTGTTTCAGTTGATACTCGGTGAAAATCCATAATAATTATTATGTGAAATGTGAAAAAATAATAAAACAATTATTTACACAAACTTTTCACTATATTTGTAATACACCGTAACCTGTTTCGCTATCATAGTAGCTTCTTCAGACGTTACATTCTGAATTACTGTACATTAAAGAGTAAAGGTGTTAATATTTATTTATTTATTTATTTATTTATTTACTGTTACAAGCCCAACAAAATAATTAATTAATAGGGCCGATCATACAATCATTAAACAATACTAATACATGTCACAAAATGCTTAATTATACAAACAATAAACAAACTACAATTTCACATATGCTTGCAGCTATTAAAATAAGTTTAGACAAATACAGAAGAATTCCCTCTGAGACATAGACAGATCACTTGCTCTAGACATCTTATTCTAAGCAGCGCATATGTTATAAACGGGTGAAGTATACAATATATTTGTGTGAGCAGTAGGAAGACAGAAGAAGTTTCCAGTCCGATGAGCTAGTCTGGGCCCAACAAAATTCAGTTCCTTCACCAACAGTGGACATTGAATCACACCATTTACAAGTTTATACAGAAACATCACCATACCCATATTTCTACGTTTCTCTAAAGTCATATAAGTAAATCTCTCTAACAAAATATCATTCTCTATACCTACCGGTGGATACACCCCATCAACTTTCCTAGCCAAAAACCTCCTCTAAACCCTTTCCAAAGCCATAACCCACCTATTATACAATGGTGCCCAGATAATAGACCCATACTCAAGCCTACTTCTGACCAATGTATTGTACAATGTTGGAAAGGTTTCAATACTTTGAAAAGATCCACCATTTCTAATTATGACCCCATCATTTTCGTCACTTCTGAAACCACCTTGTCAATGTGCTGATTGAAGGTCAACCTAGAGTCCGGAACAATGCCCAGATCTTTCGCTGTCTCCACTCTTTGCAACTCTACATTACCTATACTGAAATTACAGTTTACTGGAGATACTTTACGGCTCACTGTCATTACAGAACATTTGTTTGCATTTAGCAATATCCCATTGTTGTCACACCATGCCCGCACTGCCTCAATACTACTCTGCAGTCGTTCACAGTCGCCACCAGACTCAACTGACACATACAATTTCAGGTCATCCTCAAACATCTGGTATTCCACATCAATGACCTCCTGAATGTCATTTATGAACATAAGGAACAATAGCGGTCCTAAGTTTGACCCCTGTGGAACACCGGACTCTGCGCGAAACGACTGCGACCTAAAACCATTATACTGAACATACTGGAATCTTTCCACCAGGTATGTCCTGAAGAAACTAACAAAATTCGTCGTGAAGCCAAAATCAACCATCTTTCCCAGAAGCACACTATGATCTATCCTGTCAAATGCCTTCAAGAAGTCAGTGAACATCACATCAACCTGACCTCCCCAATCAAGCACCCTAGAAGTAAAATGTGTAAAGGAGAACAAGTTGGTGGCACGAGCGAGCCCTCATAAAACAGTGCTGACGCACCGACAACAATAGTTCCACTCTGGCCACAGTGTGCCCATGCAAAAGCATTTCAAAAATCTTCGAAAAAAACCACAAATAAGTGAGACGGGTCTGTAGTTTTCCACTTCTGCTCTATTGCCTCTCTTATAAACTGGACATATTTTAGCCGTTTTCCACCTCACATGATATCTTTGGCTAGATATCGAAAGGTCAAAAATTTTACTAAGTGGAGCAGCCAAAACATCTATAGTATCTCTAATAAAAAGGCTTGGCATAGAGTCTGGACCACTATACATCTTTGGTTTAAGTCGCTTTGTCACCGTCACAACGTGACTCGGAGCAAAACGCGGCGCGACAATTTCATGCCCTTGATTCACAGAATGAGAACTACTAGTGACATCATTCGCAGTATTATAAACACTCCAGAAATGATTGGCAAAAGCCCTAACAATGTCCTTGGGGTTATTAAAATCAGCATTTTGTTATGTCATTACACCTGGAATTGCACAACTTTTCCTCTTCTGCTGAACAAAACTCCAGAAAGCCTTAGGATCGTCTTTGATACTTTCCTCTATGCCTCTGATATATGAACTATATGCGGTCTTAATCATCCGACAGGTCTCTGCTCTCAACGCTCTGTATTTTTCATAGCACTTTACATTATTTGGTTTTTTTATACATCCTAAAAAGATTATTCTTACGTTTCAAATTTTTTACAATATCTACATTACACCATACTGGAAAGGAGCTACTTTTGGCTTTGAATAAAGGCACAGACCTGTCAAATATGCTATACAAAATTTCATAAAATCTGTCACAGCACACGTCAATATATGGTATAAGTAGAAGCAAGAAAACAAAATTTGTTTTTACCATTGACTAATTAAAATTTCAACTTTATATGTCAATCAGTAGAAAATGGAGTAAGAAAGACGGACAGACGAACAGACAGACTCCGAAGTGATTCCTTAAGTGTTCAGTGCGGAACACTAAAAATATCCTAATGAGATAAATTTTTTATTACTACGATGAACAAATTATGTATAATTGCGAGCGAAACGGTGAGTCCTAACTATTATACTATTTGGCGCAAGCAAATTAATCCGTGTTATGCATTTCCCTTGGGCAAAATTAATTATATAAGTATTGGGATAAGTAGAGCGGAAACATCTATTATCTGGGCTTACGGCAATGCAGCAGCAGGGTTTTTTTCAAAGATTATGAGAGCCAGTTTAGGGACTATTTGCTACTTCCATGACTTCGTTTTCTGTCATCAGTATCACGATAACAGGATAAATTATATGCAATTTTTTGGAATAAAATATAACCTATAACCTGGCCTACAACAGAAATTTTATCAAGATCCGTTTAATCTTTTGTACAGTGGCGAAACATACAGATGTGAAATATATATAGTTGTTTTTGTCTCTGTACTCATTGAGTAATACCTACTGTTTTTTTTTGAGAGAACAGTGTATTTATATCATTAAAATTTGAGTATGAATATAAACAGTTTCTAAATCATATTAAATAACCGGTCAAGTGCAAGTTGAACATGCGCAATTAGTGTTCCGTACGTTGATTAATTTTAAAATAAAAAATGTTGTAACGGAAGTATAAAATGATTAGTGACTTCACAAAACACACCCCAAATGAGTTTTCAACAAAGTTTATTTCCAATCTTTACTGAAAATTGATGACCTAGAAATTTCTATTTTCTTTATATACCAGATATATTATTAAAGGTAATGCACTCGTGATAATTTTCGTTCCATCTACATCCCGTGGAGAATATTCAAGAATTTTTTTAAAATTTTTTGATAAGTACTTTTCGAGATAAGGCGGGTGGACAGGGATTTTTCGCGATTTTTTAAAAATAATACGCAGTAAAGTGCGCGCAAGTATTACATTCTATACATATTTTTTACTCGTGTTTTCACAAGCTTTCATTTGACACCACACTCGATTTTTTTTTTCACTTCCGATTTCATCCCCCAAAACTAACCCCTTAAGTCAAAATTTAACTTTCAAAACTACATGGCTCTGATGAGGTCATCAATTCCTATATTATTACCAAATTTCAACATTCTATGACAAATAGTTTCGGAGAAAATCGGGTGTGACAGATGGACAGACAGACACCGAAGTCATCTTATAAGTGTTCCGTATGGAACACTAAAAAAACTGGTAAAATGATTTACAGAGTACTTCACATTAAAGCAGCGTTTCTTAACCTTTCATTATTTGCGACCCAATTTTCAAACATAATTTTCATCGCGCCTTCCCTGTCTCATACAATAACAATGCAAGCAATAATAATTTGTTTTCAGTATTTTGATGCTAAAGCTACACTATGACCTTAATTACAGACCTTACAAACCTTAAAAACTACCAAGAATAAAGTAAGTTTATTCATATTTGGCAACACATATCTGCTGCGTTGACAAAACTAGAATCGATGCCTCTCTATTGGTCTATGTCACGTCCAATATATCGGTAGCGGCTTCGCGAGAAGGTCCGAGTTTTCTCGAACATTCGGAAAGTCTGCCCAAAAGTGTATAAATGGTGCACCTCGTAATTTACTCAGAGTGTCTATTTCTAATATTAAACCATCCTTCGAAAATCTTTGATCTGCAAAACAGGCCCAAGGGAGTCACTAATAATTATTAAACTTGTTTTTAATTTAGTATTGATATGTTAATTATTAAGTAAATACATTGTGCAGTACTAATACAATCTTATTTATAGGTGTATTATATCAGTGTAAATGTGTATTTTATTATGTCAGAATGTATTTTGTTTTGCTTTCCTTTCAGTAAATTATATTAAATGTTTTTAATGAATGTTTTTAATAATAATTTCTTTTCAATACGCTCCCGCCCTCCCAATAGTGTAATCACGCCCTCCTGGTAGGGCGCGCCCCACAGGTTGAGAAACGTTGCATTAAAGAGTAACTACTCAGTATTTATCACCACTACACCAAACACTTTATTTTTGCACTCGACGCGCGTTTCGTTAACCATGTTAGCTTAATCAGTCAATCATCGCTCCTGATGAAGCTAACATGGTTAGCGAAACGCGCGTCGAATGCAAAAATATAGTGTTTCGTGTAGTGGTGATATATACCGAGTAGTGTCATTATGCCAAAGATTCCACATTCCCAACATTATTAAGGGGTAACATAATCTAAGCATTATAATTAGGAATTTTACAAAACAGGTACTTTACGGTGAAATATTTATAAAAAAGTTACGCAGCAAAGATTGAAAGTAATTAAAAATAATATAATTTACAGATCGTCAACTACAAGAACCTTAAAACGTATATTACGATATGTACGCAACCACCCCTCTAACCCCTTCCTAATATTCCAAATGCTATATATATTTTACTATACATAAGGGCGATAAATGTTTGTCCCATATCCCGACAATAATGACTGCTACAACCTTAAAAAGGACATATGACAGGATATATATATATATATATATATATATATATATATATATATATATATATATATATATATATATATATATATATATATATATATATATATATATATATATATATATATACATATATATATATATATATATATATATATATATATATATATATATATATATATATATATATATACATATATACATATACATATATATATATATATATATATATATATATATATATATATATATATATATATATATATATATATATATATATATGCATTCATCTATCTAACTTCTACCGTCATCCTTTTTAACCCCTTATGGGTTTTACTATTTTGTATTACATATTTATGCTTCAAATGTTCACTATTCCAACCACCAACCAAAAATTTTTGCTCATAATGTAAATGAAACTATAAAATATTTATCGGCCTCGCGATCTCCTCCTCCTTTATTGACATTAAAAATAAAGAAAAACTAATATTACTTACTACTCAGTATATATCACCACTACACCAAACACTTTATTTTTGCCCCCGACGCGCGTTTCACTAACCATGTTAGCTTCATCAGGAGCGATGATTGACTAAAGCTAAACTACAAATCTACCCTATTTATACTTAGCCTAACCTTTGAATTACTCAAGCGGAACTAATGACATAGGCAAGGCCATCAGTTCCGGTCAAGCAACCAGTAGAGAGGACTATAAGGAATAGGCCCTCTGTCTTTATTTAAACTACTCTTACATTTTATGATTTCCATACTTTCGTATGCGTTCAACAATCTCCTATCAGATACATTTTTTATTAATCTTAGATTATCTAATGTTACAGTATGATCAGCTTCAAGGGCATGTTCGGCAATGCTAGACTTTTCTGTTCTATTGTATTTTAAGTGTGCTAAGTGTTCTTTAAATCTTGTTTTAATTGACCTTTTAGTTTGCCCAACATACTTTTTGTCACAATCATTACAACTAATTTCATAAATTCCACTTTTCTCACAACTAGGAATTTTATCTTTGGGATTTCCTAAGATATTCCTCAGATTGTCTGATGACTTATAGACTAAGGTGAGGCCTACCTTATTAAATACTTTATTGAGTCCCTTGCTATATTTCGGATTGTATGGTATGGAGACATACTTGGTGTTATTTTCTTCGCGTGTAAAAAAGGTGGAATTCTGAATATTAAACCTAAACTTATGTCTATTTATTAGCTTATTTACCAAGTCATCGTTATAACCATTAACTCTAGTTATATTTCTAATACGATTCCTTTCTTTATTAAAGTTTACTTTATTCAGAGAGAAAGTGACCAAACGATGAACTAAAAAATGTAATGAGGCTAATTTATGTTGTTTGCGATGAAATGAATTATTAGGAATATATCTATCTGTTACTGTGTCCTTCCTATAGATATCAAATTCTAATTTATTATTATTTTTAATAATTAAAATATCTAGAAAAGGCAATTGTCCTTTGTTCTCAACTTCGTAAGTGAATTTAATGGAATTATACCGGCTATTTAATTTAGAAACAAAATCATCAATATTTGCTTTCTTTGTATCAAAAATCGCGAAAATATCATCCACATACCTATACCATACCCTTGGGAAATATTCAAATTCTTGACTGGCTTCGATTTCAAACTTACTCATGAATAAATTGGCTATGAAAGGTGATAAGCAATTACCCATAGCTGTTCCTTCTTTCTGAACATAAAATTGATTGTTATATTGGAAATAATTTTGTTCCATACAAATTTTAGATAATGTTAAGTATTCACGAATAATTTCGTCTTCGAAGTCATTCATTCTAAGTAATTCTTCGAGATATTGTAAAGTTTGTGGAATTGGCACACTTGGGAACAAAGAACTAACATCAAAAGAAATTAAGACTTCACCTTCATTAAGAACTAGATTTTTTATTAATGAATTCTAACGAATTCTTCACTGCGAAAGTATTTAAGGGTAACTTCTCAAGTTCTTTTGATAACCATTTGGATATTAAATATGTGGGTGATCCGACCGATGAAACAATGGGTCGCATTGCTTTTCCAGGTTTGTGAATTTTGGGTAAGCAATACAATTTTGGTATGGTCGGAGTACTCACAATTAATTTAAATTTTAGTGAATCGGAGACAAGGTTCTTACATTTTTTTAATGAATTTTTAACCTCTGATATCATTCTCGGTAATGGATTTCTTATTACCTTTTCATAAGGGCCAGTCAATCATCGCTCCTGATGAAGCTAACATGGTTAGCGAAACGCGCGTCGAGTGCAAAAATAAAGTGTTTGGTGTAGTGGTGATATATACTGAGTAGTATCATTGTGCCAAAGATTCCACATTCCCAACTTAATATTACTTAGATATCTTGCCTCCAAAAACTTTTAAAAAGTCAATAACATGATAGGTGTGAAGCCACCCATCTAACTTTTTTCTCCACTCCTGTAACCACTTATATAATTTCCTATAAATAATATTACTTAAAATTTACATACAATATTTAACGATCCTCCAACCCTTGTCCCTCTTCTCCTAGTAAAATTAAAAATAATCCAAAAGGACCCTTAATTTTTATATTTCTTGCAAAGCAATCCCTCCACCCTTGTTCATCACCCATTATAATATATATTACCACAATTTTTCCCGTGAAATAAATGTGTTGTCAGGTGTACCACAGGGATCTCACCTAGGTCCGGTCTTATTTTTAATATTTGTTAATGGTGTTACCTCTGTGTTTCGAAAATGTAAATGTTTACTGTACGGCGACAATCTTAAACTTTTCTTTGCGGTTGATTCTTCAAAAGACATACAAATTGATTTGAACAAGCTAGTCAAATGATATTCCTTAAATAACTTAGAAATTAATACCTCAAAATGTAGGATTCTTAATTTTTATAAACGCAAAGATCAATACTTAAATTATTTAAATTTTTGTAAGAAACCATCTCACAGTGATTCGGCAAGAACATGCTAGTGGGACAATATTCATGACGTAATTTCGAGGAACCACTGATAACGACTTGTAAACACCCCCCCCCCCCCCCCCCATTTAACGAATTCCAAGAATTAATTTGTTTATCACCTCATAAAGGTATCTTATCAGGGGGTCAAAGTAACCCTTATAAGAGAGGTCATTTTCATTTGCAAATCAGTTGCATTTTATGCACACTTGTGATAACATATTTTAAAATTGGTAGCAAAGTGAAACGAGTTTTTTGTGATGGAATATTCTGTTGAAGGTATGTACTCTATTATGACTTATATTTTTTATAATAAATATGTATACTTTTGGTGTAATATCAATTCGTAAATGTATAGATAAATCCATCAAATTTTACATTAATTGTAAACTTTAAAAGTAGCAACTTTTTTTATCCACATATATCCACCTAGATTTTTCTATATGTAATACCTACAACATTCAGGCACAGATTCATATATATTATAGACCCGAAAAGGCCCGAAAGTAAAATTATTTTATTTTTTTTCAGAACGAGTCGTGACTATGACGAAAATGGAGTTTTTTGAAGAATGGCTAAAACATGACAAAACTGAACGAAACAGTGGCATTTTTATTATATAAGTGAAAAAAAAATTCAATATGTCTGATGTTTTCTGACGCTTCTCTAAAACGACTCAAAATGAAAATATCAAGCCTTTCAGCAAAATTCAATCAAAAGTGGACTTCTTTAAAGTGTAACAAAGAAATGTTTATAATCAAACATAAAGATTGGTTAGAGGGATCCGGAATCGAAATAAAGATATGTGTTAACCAGCCGTGCACTTCAACATCATCAGCGGCTCTTTCCGTAGGGCGACCCAGAAAATCATTTGAAGACTCATCAACGAAAACGAAGAGACGGAGAGTAGAAGATCTTTTGGAATCGCGAAGTGCAAGTGAGCTTATTACAGCAGCTGAGTTAGCTACTCAAAAAGAAGGGCATCGAAGTGTTGCTAAACAGATCCATAACGTCGCGGTCAGTGAAACTAGAGAAAAGAATAAGTGTTCTGAACAAAGTCGGCAGTTAACACCAGACGAAGCTTTAGCTTATTATGTGGACTCGAAATCGACTTCTCACTCATATAAACAAACAAGAAAATGGTCAATGAAAGCGGGACATCAAGTGTATCCATCGTTTTATAGTTTAGGTAAGTCCAAAGCTTCTTGTTGTCCTTCTGACGAATATATTTTTGTGACTGAATCTCGAGTTGAAATTAAACTTCACGCGATTTTGGATAAAACGGCTGAACGATTAGTTAAAGCTCAGACGGAAGTCATTAGAAGTGTGTTACCTCGTTCATATTATACGTTGGTAAGCAAATGGGGATGTGATGGGAGTTCGGGGCATAGCACGTATAAGCAGAAATTTGAGAACACTAACGCTACAGACGAATTTTTGTTCGTATACTCATTTGTCCCTTTGAGACTACTTGATGGCGAAACTGTGATCTGGCAAAATCCAAGACCTTCCTCTACTTTATATTGCCGTCCTATTAAGTTTATTTTTGCCAAGGAGACAAAAGAGTTTACGAAAGACGAAACTTCTAAAATTTTAGATGAATTAAGTCAGCTTCTTCCAACATTATGTAATGTTGCTGGATCTCAAATCTCTGTTAAACACGATTTGTTGTTGACAATGACTGATGGCAAAGTGTGCAATGCCTTAACAGACACAAGTTCAACACAAAAGTGTTATATTTGCGGTGCCACCCCGTCTACTATGAACGAGGAGTCAAAGAAATATCCCAGCAACGAAGAACGCCTTGCATTTGGTTTATCTACTTTACATGCATGGATCCGCACGTTTGAATGTTTGCTTCACATCAGCTATCGTTTAGAAATAAAAAGGTGGCAAGTCAGGGAGATAACGACAAAGCTATTGTGAAGCAACACTCACAAGAGATACAAAAAGTGTTTAAAGATCGTATGGGTCTCATTGTAGATAAACCAAAACCTGAGTATGGTAACACAAACGATGAAAACACAGCACGTAGATTTTTTTTCCAAAGCCGAATTGAGCAGCGAAATTACAGGATTAGACGTAAACCTTATTCGTAGATTTCATGTAATTTTAAGAACTTTGTCATCGGTATATGACATAAATTACATAGAATTCGAAAAGTTTTGTGTTGATACTAGAAAATTATACCTTGATCTGTATTCGTGGTATTTCATGCCCGTTACTGTGCATAAAATTCTTGTACACAGCGCGGAAGCTATAAAGTCTTTTCTTCTTCCCATTGGACAACTCTCCGAAGAAGCCCAGGAGGCAAGAAATAAAGATTGTCGTAGATTCCGTGAACGGCACACCAGGAAGCGGTCACGTATTGCCACAAATACAGATCTTTTGAGAATGCTTTTAATTACGTCTGATCCTGTTATCAACTCGTATAGAGAATTACCGCGAAGAAAATTTACTTCTTTGCCATCGGAGGTTCTGCAGTTGATTATCCCACCTTCATTGTCATCCGAAACACCATCAGTAAGTCATCACTACGAATTAAATGAGGAGGATTATTTATTCTCTGAATATTCTACTGAATGGGAGAGCGGTGATGACGACTCATCTGATGGTGATTAGTAGGTTTAAGTATTTTTTTATTGTAATTATTATTCTTATTTTATTGTGTGTTGTAGTTGCTTATAATTCATGCCTTAGTATATAAGTTATTTAATATTATATTTCTTTTATTTATACACCTTGTTATTGTAAATAATTGATATATAGATACTGTTATTGTACTAATTTAATATTTTGTAAATTAATAAATGTGGGTACTATCATTAAGATTTTTATTTTTTTCCTAGAAATTTCTTTGTAAACAAACATGATTGTGCTTTTCACACATAATGAGTAGGTAGACGTATGTAGCTAATTAAAGAACAGTTAGCGATAATAGTGACCAAATGCGACACATTAGTAAACCACTTCCATCTTGCAGCTACATATTTCGATTAATACACATACAGTACAAATTTTTCAACTTTTTGTTTCTTAAAATAGCTTAAGATACCTGGAATATACATAAACAATTGAAATAAGTGAAGAAATAATATTGTCCCGCTAGCTTGTACTAGTCGAGACACTGTGCATCTGTAGAAGCTGTCATACAGAGAACCATGTCATGGTGTTAGAAATAAAAAAAATTTAGTGGAAATTTAAGTAGTGTTTTACTTCTTGCAAAACTTCTAGTTATAGATTTCCACCAAGTATCGGCTAAATCAATTCAAGTATACGTATAGTATATACTATACGTTTGTAATATTCCCAGCTCTTTCATGTGGTACTTTTAGTTTTTCGATCTCTTTTTTATTTTTCGAGATATTACCGAAAAACTAAATCCAGAAAAACTACCTGTGTGCCAAAATGTAGCCTCATTTAATGAGAGCTCAAAACCCCTGACTCCTAGGCTACGAAAACTAACCCCTGAAGTGAAAATTTAACTTTCAAAACTATGCGGCTCTGATTGAGCCATCAGTTCCTATGTTTGTACCAAATTTCAACTTTATATGTCAATCCGTAGAAAATCGAGTAAGACAGACGGACAGGCAGCCAGGCGCCGAAGTAATCCCATAAGTGTTCAGTACGGAACACTAAAAATATCCTAATGCGATCAATTTTTTATTACGATGATGAACAAGTTACGGATAATTGCGAGCGAAACCGCAAATCCTGACTATTATACTATTTGGCACAAGCAAATTATTCCGTGTTATGCATTTCCCTTGGGCAAAATTAATTATATAAGTATTGGGATAAGTAGAGCGGAAACATCTATTATCTGGACTTACGGCAATGCAGCAGCAGGGTTTTTTCAAAGAATATGAGCCAGTTTAAGGACTATTTGCTACTTCCATGACTTCGTTTTCTGTCATCAGTATCACGAAAACAGCATAAGTTATATGCAATTTTTTGGAATAAAATATAGCCTATAACCTGACCTACAATAGAAATTTTATCAAGATCCGTTTAATCTTTTGTACAGTGGCGAAAAATACAGATGTAAAATATATCTAGTTGTTTTTGTCTCTATACTCATTGAGTAATATCTACTGTTTTTTTTTGAAAGAACAGTGTATTCATGTCATTAAAATTTGAGTATGAATATAAACAGTTTCTAAACCATATTAAATAACCGGTCAGGTGCAAGTTGAACTTGCGCAATTAGTGTTCCGTACGTTGATTGCTCTTAAAATAAAAAATGTTGTAACGGAAGTATAAAATGATCAGTGACTTCACAAAACACACCCAAAATGAGTTTTCCACAAAGTTTATTTCCAATCTTTACTGAAAATTGATGACCTTGAAATTTCTGTTTTTTTATATACCAGATAAATTATTAAAGGTAATGCACTCGTGATAATTTTCGTTCAATCTACACCCCGCGGAGAATATTCAAGAATTTTTTTAAAATTTTTTGATAAGTACTTTTCGAGATAAGGCGGGTGGACAGCGATTTTTCGCGATTTTTAAAAATAATACACAGTAACGTGCGCGCAAGTATTACATTATATATATATTTTTTACTCGTGTTTTCACAAGCTTTCATTTGACACCACACTTGATTACCTAGTAAAAAAATTTTTTTTTTTCACTTCCGATTTCACCCCCCAAAACTAACCCCTTAAGTCAAAATTTAACTTTCAAAACTACATGGCTCTGATGAGGCCGTCAATTCCTATATTATTACCAAATTTCAACTTTCCATGACAAATAATTTCGGAGAAAATCGGGTGTGACAGACAGACGGACAGACAGACACCGAAGTCATCTTATAAGTGTTCCGTACGGAACACTAAAAATAACTGGTAAAATGATTTACACAGTACTTCACATTAAAGCAGCGTTTCTCAACCTTTCAGTATTTGCGACCCAATTTTCAAACATAATTTTCATCGCGCCTTCCCCCTCTCAAACAATAACAATGCATGCAATAATAATTTATTTTCATAATTTATTTTGATGCTAAAGCTACACTATAACCTTAATTACAAACCTTACAAACTACCAAGAATAAGTAAATTTATTGTTATTTTTCCACACCTATCTGCTGCGTTGACAAAACTAGAATCGATGCCTCTCTATTGCTCTCTGTCACGTCCACCACATCGGTAGCGGCTTCGCGAGAAGTTCCAAGTTTTCTCGAATATTCGGAAAGTCTGCCCAAAAGTGTATAAATGCCTCGTCCAATTACAGCCCGTCTCAGTCGAGTTGATCCTTCTACTGCTATCGAATTTACCGTGAATGTGTATATTGTAATTTACTCAGAGTGCATATTTCTGATATTAAACCATCCTTCGAAAATCTTTGCTCTGCAAAACAAGCCCGAGGGAGTCACTAATAATTATTAAGCTTGTTTTTAATTTAATATTGATATGTTAATTATTAGGTAATACATTGTACAGTACTAATACAATCCTATTTATAGGTGTAAATGTGTATTTTATTTTTTATTATGTCAGAATGTATTTTGTGTTGCGTTCCTTTCAATAAATTGTATTAAATGTTTTTAATGAATGTTTTTAATAATAATTTCTTTTCGATACGCTCGCCCCCCCCCCTCCTATAGTGTAAGCACGCCCCCACAGTGGGGCGCGCCCCACAGGTTGAGAAACGTTGCATTAAAGAGTAACCACTGAGTATTTATCACCACTACACCAAAACCTTTATTTTTGCACGAGACGCGCGTTTCGCTAACCATGTTAGCTTAATCAGTCAATTATCTCTCCTGATGAAGCTAACATGGTTAGTGAAACGCGCGTCGAGTGCAAAAATAAAGTGTTTGGTGTAGTGGTGATATATACTGAGTAGTGTCATTATGCCAAGTATTCCATATTCCCAACATTATTAAGGGGTAACATAATCTAAGCATTATAATGAGGAATTTTACAAAATAAGTACTTTACGGTGAGATATTTATAAAAAAGTTACGCAGAGAAAGTACTACTCAGTATATATCACCACTATACCAAACACTTTATTTTTGCACTCGACGTGCGTTTCGCTAACCATGTTAGCTTCATCAGGAGCGATGATTGACTCACTTGGTGTAGTGGTGATATATACTGAGTAGTATCATTGTGCCAAAGATTCCACATTCCCAACTTAGCAGAGAAAGTAATTAAAAATAATATAATTTACAAATCGTCAACTGCAAGAACCTTAAAATGTATATTACGATATGTACGCAACCACCCATCTAACTCCCTTCCTAATACTCAAAATGCTATATATGTTTTACTATAAATAATGACGCTAAACGTTTGTCCCATATCCCGACAATAATGACTGCTAGAACCTTAAAAAGGACTATGACAGGATATATATATGCATTTCATCCATCTAACTTCTACCCTTATCCTTTTTAGCCCCTTATGTATTTTACTATATTTTATTACATATTTATGCTTCATATGTTCACTATTTCAACCACCAACCAAAAATTTTTGCTTATAATATAAATGAAACTATAATTTAACGGCCTCACGGTCTCCTCCTTTATTAACATTAAAAATAAAGAAAAACTAATATTACTTAGATACCTTGCCTCCAAAAACTTTTAAAAAGTCAATAACATGATAGGTGTGAAGCCACCCATCTAACTTTTTTCTCCACTCCTGTACATACATACATACAACAAGGATTTTCTACAGCTGATGCTGTCTTCCTTCTCTCAGCCTTTGATTCCATCCGTTTCTATCTTCCCAGTCTCCATCCGTTAGACCCCTGTCCTCCATAGCCTCGTCCACATCATCTCCCCACGATCGTCTGGGTCTTCCTCTTTTTTTTCTCCCTATAGGGTCCCACTCCGTTATTTTCTTTATCCACCTATTATCTTAGCTTCGTCTTATGTGTCCATACCATTTTAATCGTTTTTTTTTTCAATGGTGTTTATTGCGTTCTCTTTGATGTACATTCTGCTTCTTATTTCTTCATTTGTTATTCCCTCCATACGTGTCACTCTACAACATCTTCTCCAATACTCCATCTCTACCGCGTTAATTTTAGATTTAATTCTTTTGTTGATCGTCCATGTTTCTGACCCGTATGTCATTATGCTTTGTATTATTGATTTGTACATGCGTGTTTTGTTTCTCTTTGTAAAGTGCATGTCCCACAGGATCGAATTTAATTGTCTTATGCATATTCGCGTTTGTCCTAATCTAGCTTTAATCTCTTCTTCTGATGTTGCGTTTTTTTTTTGAAATGATGGTTCCTAGATATTTAAATCTATCGGTTCCTTTGATTATTGTTTCGTTATCGACTTCTTTGTTTCCCTCCTTTGTTGTTAGATATTCCGTTTTATCAAAGTTTATTGCTAATCCTGCTTCAGTGTACTCTTCTTTTAGTTTTCTTACCATATAATTGAGGTCTTCCTCATCTTGCGCTATGATTACTTGGTCGTCGGCGAAACTTAGAGTATATAAGTAATCTTCTCGTATTGGGACTTCCATTCCACTACATTTTTGCTTCCATTTTTTTTAATGTTTGTTGGAGGTATATTTTGAATACATGTATTTCCGGCTGTAAAGCCTGCTTGGTCTTCTCCACTTTTTCCTTTTATATTTTCCTCTATGATATTTTTAATAATTTTTCCATACAAACGTCCCATACTCGATATTATGCTTAGGCCTCTATAGTTTGTGCATTTTCTGCGGTCTCCCTTTTTAAATATAGATACTATATAGGCTTTGACCATTCGTCTGGTATTTTTTCTCCATTTATCGCTCTGTGGAACATGTTTCTCGGCATTCGATGTAATTTATTAGACCCATACTTAATCATTTCATTTACCACACCTCCAGGCCCTGCAGATTTACTATTTTTGAATGTTTTTATTGTCTTCTTTACTTCTTCATAGCTTAGTTCTATCTCTTTTTTTTCCTTATTCTGTTCTTCTTCAGGGTTCTCTTCTTGGAATTCTTGTCTGTCTTCTTATAATATTCCTCCCACTCGCTTTCTGGATTTACGCTATATACGTCTTCTCTCTATTGTTGGTCCTTAATGCTTTAATTATTCTCCATGACTCTGTGCTTCTAGTTCCTCCTATATACTGTTCTACATGTTCGCACGATTTTTCCCATCTCTCGTTCTTTTCTCTGTTTATCATCCTCCTCGTTTCTGCATTTTCCTCATTATATTTCTCTAGATCTTCTTCTGATTTTGTATTGAGCCATTTTTCGTATAGTCTTTTTTCTCCTTTGTAGATTCTCTGGTTTTTTCACAGATTCTAATTTTATGTTTCTTATTCTCGTTGTCTTCTTTACCTAATGCTTCTAGGGTCGCCAGTTTGATGCATTCTTTTATGTGGTCATACATCTGTTGAAGGTTGTCGTAGTTAAATTCATTTAATATTTGATCTAATCGTCGTCTATATAGGTCTCTTATCGTTTCTTCTTGCAGTAAGTGTATTTTGTCTTTCATTTCTTTGTCTGCTTTTTCTATTATCTCATTAGTATTTCTGTTTTTTTTATCTATTGTTCCCTGTTTGTTTTATTGTCTTGTACCACGGCACTTTTATATTTGCTACTAATAGTCTATGGTCTGTTCCACATTCTGCCCCTCTCTTTACTCTTATGTCTTTTATTTTGAGAGTAGAATCGTTTTTAATTATAATGTAGTCTCTTATTGATTTTAAGTTTCATGTTTCCTGCATCCAAGTATATTTGTGGATGTCTTTGTGTTTGTAGAATCCGTTTGTTATTTTGAGGCCGTTTAATTCACACAGTTCTCTTAGTCTCTATCCGTTGTCGTTAGTGATGTCTTCTCCGAAAGATCCTACGGTATTGTCCATTGTTTTCCTTCCTATTCTCCCATTCAGATCTCCCATTATTATTAATTCTTGGTTTTTCTTTACTTTTTGTGTTTCTATTTCTAGTGTTTCCATGAAATTATCTTTTTCTCTTATAGTGCTGTCTTCTGTTGGGCCGTATACTCCTAATATTACCATGTCTTTTCCTAGCATTGTTATATTTAGTTTTATGATTCTTTCATTGATGGGTTCCCAAGATGTTATTTTCCTTTTCCACTTCTTTTTTACTAATGTTCCAACTCCGGCCTTTGCTCTTTCTTCCTTCTTTACTCCACTCCAACAAAGCATCACTTCATCTATTTCTTCTATTCCACTTCCCTTTTTTTCTTCGTCTCGCTTATTACTAAAATATCTATGTTCATCTTCTTAAACACTTGTATGACTTCGATGTTCTTTGTCCTCCATCCCTGTATATTCCAGGTGCCGAGAGCAGGTATTCTGTTCCGGGATTTCTTCGTTTGGCTGAGTTTTAAGCTTGGGTTAACTATTCGCTTTGAAGAAGCATGTGTTTTTATAAGGATCGGTGTTACACGACGCAAAATCGTTTAAGTCGATTTTTTTTGTTCACCAGTGTACTAGTGAAACTAGATAGTGTTAACGTACCTTCACTTCCTTCCCTTTCACAATGAAAGATTTAAAGATAATATCTTAGTTTTCGAATTTCTCGGCTCAAGGAAGCCTGAAAAGAACATGAAATACGATATATATTCGAAGCAGTCCCTATAACCTCATAACCTAAATATAAAGTTGCAGAAGTGCTAAGAATGTTCGCTTTATTTTATTATAATATAAAAATAGTAAGATAGCATTACTAATATAAAAGTTTCCATGAAACAGCGTAATGTAAAGTAAAAAGTCTAAAAGCAACTAAGTTTCGTTGGGGTATACAATTTAATCGTGCTCGGCGAAGTGAATCGTTGCATCTCCCTAAACAAATTGGGATTTTGTCCAAGCTGCATGTTTAAAGTTTCTACTCTCTTGGCTGCTGTTTCTCAGTATTATGGTTTTATATAAGAGAGCGTGAAAACGCTTCGTTTTCATTTAAAATTAAAATGAAATTTAATAGTATTTTTTTTAAATTATTACGTGTAAAAAACTGCTTTATGCTATCATCAGAGAGTAATATAAATACACAGCACAGCTATATAAAGAAACAAGTCGTATGACAGTTGTTGAATGTAACAAGTTTAACGTAACTCATTCTATGCAATAAGACCAATATCTTCTCCTTCTTATATGTGCTATATCACTCTGGCATATTTATCTCTGTACCCTACGACTCGGAATAACTCTTTCGATGCTTTGGATTCCCTTCCATACTATTTTTTCTCAGCTAAAAGGCCTGCTTTCCACCAACGCCGCGCCTGCCCTCAATACTTCCCCTCATTATGAGCTGCACTAACCCATAATGTTTGCCACGAAGAACATGTCCCGAATACTACAGTTTTCTGCACTTTACCGTTGACAACAACCCTCTGACTGCATTAGCTCTCTGCAGTACTTCCTGCCTGGTGACATATAAGCTGTCCACGGAATACGGATAATCCTTCTATGCAGTCACATCTCGAAAGCCTTTAAACGGGTAACTGTAGCAACCTTCAATGTCCATACCTCAGTGCCGTACAACAAAACCGACCAAAAAGAGAATTTTAGCAGTTTCAGATTACTGCTATCATTGCAAAAGAGATACTTTATTTTAATGAAAGTGGTTCTGGCTGCTTCTATGCTGCACTTAATTTCCTTATCAGGGTCCAACTAGTCCGTGATGTAGCTTCCAAGGTATTTAAAATGGTGAACTCTTTCTACCGTTTGACCGTTGAGATGAAGATCAACATCTGCATATTGTTGACGGCTAAAGACCACGAATTTGGTTTTAGATATATTCTTGTTAAGGCCCATATCCGTTCCTGCCTGCTCAACTCTGTCTAACAGGCGTTGAAGGTCTTCATTCCTGTCACTCAAGATAATTGTCCGCATATCTGACTGTGTTATAGAACTCTCCGTTCACCTTCACTCCATACTCGTATGGTTGTTCATATAAAGCTGCTTTGAATATTTTGTAGGAGTATAGGTTAAACAGCAAGTATGCAGCCCTTCTTACCGGTGCCGTTTGTCTTCAATACAGATTTTTGATTATGCGGTTGTCTCTGTTGTCAATTGTCAAATTATTAGAAATTATAAAATTATTTATATCTTCGTTAAAGTAGGATTTTTTTTATTAACGCTTCTCTAACATTTTTAGCTTATAAGATCTTAGAGACTGTTGTTTTTTCTCCATTTATAGAACAAGGTATTATAACACATATATTTAAAAAAATTAACCTACTATGTAAGTATGCCTAATAATCAACCAGTAACTGCCAGATTAGATGTTGCATCAATGGTGGAAAAAATATTTTAAAAGGTGACTTATTATTATATTGTAAACGTATCAAACACTCCAGTTCCAGGTAAGGAAGTTCTACTAATTGTATACTTTTATTTTGTCCTATGAGTTTTCTTTATCCTAGCTAAATAATAAAATGATACTCAATTTTACGCTATAGCAAAATACATGAAAAAAATTCTATAGAATTTCTGACAATATATTTTATTTTGATGATCTTTCTTCTTTTTATTTTAAATAAAGGGAATTGTTTTTCAAAATGACCGAAAGAAACGCATTTGTTGTATTAAAAAAACAAATGTAAAAAAAAAAACGATTAAAATGACTCCAAAAAAGTTTTTTTAATGGCATCGGAAAGCTGGCGTCGAGACCTAAATTTTGAAAAAAAAAAGATCCATTTTGGACCAAATGGCATAAAATGTCGGGCAATTCAAATTTTAAATCACATATTAATTGTGCCCACTGGGTTCAATATTTTTGTACCAAAATTTCAGGGTATTTTTGCCATAACGAAACGATCTGTCCACTTAGTCGACCTGTACAATAAATTTTTTTGCCTATTTATCAATTTTGTAGATTATATACGCACTTGAGCGACTTAAAACCAACGAGGATTTGTTGGAAATTTTTATTACGAAGAATTTGTTTTTTTTTTGTCTCGATCCAACTTATACCATATAACAAGGGTTATTTACATTTAAACTTAAAAAAAGGGTTTTGAAAATTTAAATTATATATAAACAAAAGAGCACAAGTTTTTCAAGGTCCAAAACTCAAGACAATACTCCTGGTGATACTCCAGAGAGGATAAAATTATAATATTGCTATATCTAAACTATGCCTATATCATTAATATTTTAACCTTTTTTACTGCACTAAACGCCCGGATTACCGTACCGTTAGATTTTTTTGTCGATAACCTAGCATAAGTATTAAGCACAAAAACCAGTTTATAGCGCAGTACAGATAAATATTTAACTGATCAATCCTTATTGTTGTGTAAACTTCAAAGGCTAGTTCACAAACCATACACAACTAGAATTTATTTTACCTTTTTACAAAAAGATATCAGGTATAAGCCGGTATTGTTTTCTTTATTCCCCGTCGTTGTCGCTGTTTATCTATTTTGATATTTTTCATGCAAATTCGAGTCCCTAGCTATTTACTTTTCTTCCAAGAATACACATATCACCCAAATAAAACAAGATTACGAAAACGTACAGTGGTTAAAAATTTTAAAAGTACATATCAAAAGGAAAGTAAAAAAGAATTAAATTATATTTTTAAATTTTGCAGAGAATATTTACGACAACTTTACACCGGAACTTTAAGCATTATTAATTAAATTTTTGAACGGTTTCCCACACCTGACACCAAGGTTTACAGTTTAACCTTAACTAATCCCACACCTGTCACCAAAAGGGATATATTTAGCAATAATTTAATTGTTATATCGATTACATACTTCAAACATATCTTTACCAATATTTGAAAAATTTTCAGAAATAAAATGCACCAATGGGAAAAGACATGCTCAAGACTCTACACTTACATAGGAGGAAGAAAAAGCACAGAAAGCTGGAGACTTCTTAAAAATATGAGAACAGAACGGAACAGAGAAATCTTCTCACCAATAACACCAGAAAAATGGAACCAATATTTTACAAATATGCTAACAGAAGATAGACCAGAGTTCAAAAGTACCCAACATGGAAACCAAATATAGTTATACGAGGATCCCCAATAAGGATAACAACATCAGAAGTTAAACAAGTATGTAAAACGCTAAAAAATGGTAGAGCTATAGAACCAGGAAACATCCCAGGAGAAATAGTAAAATACGGAACTGAAAAGCTATTTAGCGCTTTGAGGAACTTATTCCAAAGATGCATTAACACATCAGAAGTACCTGAGGAATGGAAAATATCATACATATCAACAATTCATAAGAAAGGAGACAAAAATAATTCCGATAACTATAGGGGAATAACGGTTACAGGATCTATTAGCAGAATATACGGAAAAATATTTAAAAATATAATAGAAACGGAATACGCGGACGTAGAAGCTGAAGAACAGGCAGGCTTTAGAACAGGAAGATCCACAATAGACCATCTCTTCTCACTGACACAAATCCTAGAAAAGAAAACCGCATTTGATCAGGAAGTCCATGTCTTGTTTGTTGATTTAAAAAAGGCCTACGACAGCGTGCCCCTAATGAGATTGTGGGAAACACTACAACAGACTAATGTAAGCACCGAAATAATTAAAGCCGTAAAATCCTTATACCAAGACGCAAGAAGTAGTGTGAAAACTAAATATGGTATAACAACAGGGTTCCAGGTCACAAAGGGTCTCAAACAGGGCTGCTGTATATCCCCAACGCTATTTAAAATCTATTTGGAGAGTGCACTGAAGAACTGGAAAAGGAAATGCAGCAGTATGGGATTACCACTGGATGACGATACTACATTGTACACGCTGTTATTCGTAGACGACCAGGTAGTAGTCGCTCAGGACGTCGATGATATGGAATACATGACACGAAAACTTATGGAGGAATATGAAAAATGGGGCCTAGAAGTCAATATTAAAAAGACCGAGTACATGTGCGTCGGAAGACAACAGCAGGACTTGAAACTGGCCACAGGACACACCATCAAACACTGTGCCAGTTACAAGTATTTGGGAACGAGAATATCTAGGGACGGAACACTGGAAGAAGCAATATTCGAGAGGAATATCCAAGGAAGAAAAGCGATTGCAATGCTTAATAGTATACTATGGGACAAAAACATAACCATTGAAAATAAGAAGAGAATTTACAACTCAATAGTGAAAAGTATAATAACTTACAGCTACCAGGTATGGCCATTGAAAGAAAGAACAGAAAAAATACTAAAAGCTACAGAAATGGATTTCTGGAGACGAGCAGTCGGAAAATCCAGAAAAGACCGCATACCAAATGACACGATAAGACGAGCTTTAGAAATAAAGCACGATATAGTGGACGAAATCAGAACCCAACAGTTGGTATGGTACGAACATGTACAGAGAATGTCACAAGACCGACTACCTAAAAAGATTTTAAATTGGAACCCTCATGGAAAAAGAAAGCGAGGAAAACCACGCCAAAGCTGGAGAGCAGGAATCAACAAGGAAGTACTAGAGAGAGAGATCTGGAGGAGGAGGGATGGAGAAACCGGGAGGAGTGGAAATTAGGCATCGGAAGACGGAAGACGTTATAAAACCGATTGATATATATATATATATATATATATATATATATATATATATATATATATATATATATATATATAAAAATGCTTTCTAAAAAACGTGACAAAAGTTGGCCGTGTAATAAAGTTAAAATATCCAGTAAGAAATGACAGCCATAACGGAAACGGCGTGTCGAGACATGAATAACAATTTCACTTTCAGCCTGAAAGAGTGCCGCCACTATAACGGCTATTAATTTTAGATGACATTATTATTTAGATTTTTATCCTTTTTAAAACAGCTTCACTTTCTGAAAAAATATATTAACTTCATGAGTTTTTCGGAAAGTGGACCAAGTGTATTATTCCCTTCTGGTTGTAAAATTTTGATTTTTTGACCAAAAATTTTGGTATCATTCAACGTAATAAATTCCAATAAATAATGGCTGTAAATACAGATATTGACACGAAATACATATATATTTTTTTACTTTTTAAAATTAAAATAAACATAAAATTATAGAAACAGTGGGCACTTAAAATTCTAAATGCGACTTTGATCTTGTTTATCAAAATATTCAAAAATAACTTTGGCCTTGTTATCACCAAAAGTCGTTAAGTTATGAAAAATGTTAAACTGAACTAATTACACTGCCTTAGTAATTCAACTATTGTTAGCCAGATACATGTTTTTGTCCTTTGTATTATTGATATTACCCACAGCAAAATGACATTTTCCTTTTATTCCCGAAACTGTCTACTCTATCAGCCTCATAGAGATTCAAACTTGCATCGCTGCAAGCCCTAGAGTAAACATAATTTGCGCACGTATTGTCTGTGGTTGATTAATTCAGTCGGATAAATTTTGAGTTAGTTGAATGCAGTTATCTCGCGTTATAGTTGGATATATTTGAATATTTGCTGATTTCATTATCTCTAATTACTAGTGTCTTATGAATTCCACGAATTCATATTTTGAAATGTTTATAATATATATATATATATATATATATATATATATATATATATATATATATATATATATATATATATATATATATATATATATATATAAACTCCTGGACAGAATTAACGCAACAATCTGAAAAACAATTTATCTTTTTCTTATGTCGGTTTTAAAGTTTATCGAGTATTTGAATAGTAGGCTATGCATATTTTGTTTCGTTGTTCATGACAGAAATCAAAACAAGTCTTTTAGATTTACAGTTTTAAAGAATTTTTTAGAAGATAAACAATTTTCTGTAATAACGCGATAGATTTTCTTTAAAAGTAAGCTTATAAATTGTTCCCTTTTTCAAAGTAATAGGTTTTTGTGGTAGACTGTTTTATTTTTGACCCCAAAGAATTAGAAAAATGAATCGAACAACGAATTTAACTGAACACGAGGTAGTGCGTGCCTCAGTTTTATTGGACGAGGGATATTGTCAGAGTTATGTTGCCAATTTGTTAGGCAAACATCGTTCCACAATAAGTCGTATGGTAAGACGCTTGAATGAATTAGGAACTTATTCTAGAAGGCTAGGACAAGGGCGAAAACGATGCACTGGCGACCTAGATGAACGTTTTATAAGACAATATGCTTTAAGAAACAGGACTGTCACTAGTTCTATAATAAGAAACGAACTCGAAGCTGTTCGCAATGTCACAATTTCTTCTAAAACAGGTAGAAGACGGTTAAATGAAGCTGGATTAAACAGTAGGAGACCAGCCACTGCGCCCTTTCTTGCTAGAGAAAACTGAGTTGCCAGGTTACGTTTTGCTCGAAATCCCGAAAATTGGTCTGTGGATGATTGGAAACAAGTTTTCTTCACAGATGAAACTAGGGTTAGTCTAAAACATCCAGATGGTCGTGAGCGAGTATGGCGAAGACCAGGAGAGAGGTTTGCTCTTTGCAATATCTCTGCAAGGATTCCATTCGGCGGTGGCTCTGCTATGTTCTGTGGTGGCATCTGCTTTGATGCTCGCACAGAGTTAGTTCCTGTCCGTACGAGATCCATGAATTCTGACTACTATCTTGAGAATATTGTAATAGAACATGTGATGCCTTTCGGTCATTTTGTGGGGCCCAATTTCCTGTTTAGACAAGACAACGCTCGACCTCACGTGGCTAGGGAGGTACTCGATTACCTTAATCAAGTTGATATACCGATTATGCAATGGCCATCAAAAAGCCCGGATCTGAATCCGATAGAACATGTATGGGATCACCTTAAGAAAAATGTGAAACGTCATATACCTGCACCTAGAAACCTGAGGGAACTTGAAAATGCAGTTATCACAGAATGGGAGCAAATTCCTCAAGATTTTATCCAAAATTTAATTAGAAGCAAACCTAGGCGCATAAACGCTGTCATCCGAAGTAGAGGAGGCAACACACGCTACTAGTGTCCCAGTTACACCATTAATTTTGCTACTAGAGTCCCAGTTTATTTTTTTCATTATTACATAATTTTAACGATTTTGTTATTAGGTCTTAAGAATAATTTTAATTCGAATCTTATAGAGAAATTTGGTAGCTAATTCACTTTTAAAGTATTCGAATAAGTTTTTTCTAACTTTCAGTGTAACCAATGTTCATAAAAAATTATTAAAATTAATTCATTATAGAGATTTGTATGATTTAATATATTGTTGCGTTAATTTTGTCCAGGAGTTTATATGCGTGTGTGTATATTTAACATAAGTGTATTTATTTTTATAGTAAATGGTAAAGATTTTAATTCATTTACATGACTTTTTAACTCGGAGATACAGTTTAAATAAAACGAGTAATGAACCAGATCAAAGGTGAAAAGAAGGACTTGGTAATGCTACTATCAAGCCGTCATTTTGGTACTGTTTTTATCTTTTATTTATTATTTATTAATCAATAAATTCTTCCGGCATAAAAGCACTGAATGCTATTGAGTCGTGTAAACTAAAATTTAAAATTATTTATAGCAAATTCAATCATTAAATTTTTATGTAGTTATATCTGGCTTAAACTGTAGGTATTCTCTCTTTTAGGGCATAATAATAAATAAAGGTATTTAAAAATCAATCGAGAAGTTTATTTTTAGAAAAAACGCAAATACGTGAACTGATTCACAAATGAACAGAGCTTGTACTAAGTCTCATTCGGTTTAATTTTACCCTAAATATACTACAGCCCCTACATACGAATATCCATATAACCGATTCGATTGTAGAAGTATGTAAAATATTTTGGCATTCGTGAATAATATCAGCAAATTTATCTCGTTGCTATTAAAATTCGGAGTATTTATTCAGAATATTTTATTACCTTTAAAATAGATATATCAGCTTAATAAAAATGCCAGTTATTTGATATAGAAATAACAGGAAGTTAAATCCAATAACGTAAAATGAATGATATTCAGTAGTATGGCAATAAATTGGTTCCCTTTTATTATTATATTAAATTAATTGTACTAAAAATGTTTTGTTACAAATAACCAATAAATATAATACCTTTTGAATAAATTATACAATAAAACTTTTAAAATGAAAACGAATAGACTATTAATGTTTTCGTACAGTTCGTTTAGAAATGAGCTTAATAAGTACAGCCTACAAAAAAGTGCAGTAAAAAATCATAGTATTTAGTGAAATTTGAGCTATAATTATTATAATCGCTTACTAGTTTTTACAGCCATAGAATCTCGAAAAACTAATAACATTTCAGATTATTTCAAATTTTTCCAATTTAATATAACCTGTATACTAATTCGATATTTTCTGATCATCAAACACGTCATTATCTTTATCAACAAACTTTCAAGTATATTTCTTTCCATTCCCTTCCTTTCATCCGAGTTACGGTAATGGAAAAATCGGCAGGTAGGTAGGGTTAAATTACACAGCCCCACAAAAAAAAGTGAGGTATACTTTTGATGCGATATATCAGATCTGTAGTATTTTTGCCCGCTGATCACGAATCTGACGTCAGAATATCGCCATCACATCTCAATTTTTTTCTAACCTCAAAAAATAGGTATAAATTAGTAAAAATTAAGAAAAATATACTCCTAAAAAATTGATTCAAGCTTTTTCATGAATCCAAAGATGTGTTAATATGTATTCGGACACGCTAAGCTAATATTCATCGGTTGGATTGAGCCATACGGTTCTGTTTTCTTTCTAACCTCAATAAATCAGACAGATATAGTGCTTCTCGAATGCAAAAAAACGAATTCAAATTAAAATTCAACCGATCCTTACCAAATTTGGTACACGGGGATTTTTTGGGTCGCTGATCACGAATCTGAGGTTGGATTTGCAAAATTCAAGATGGCAGATGTTTTCGCGCCATTTTGAACGCCGAGAAAATTCATCGGTCGATTTTTATTCTTCTACCTGCATCCAGGGCACCTCCACGTGGTGACGGTGGGCAACGGTGTTACTCCACTAGCCGGCAGAGTCCCTGGATAACGGCTTAGATGCCGTCATGGCAGGTAGAAGAAAGAGAATTACGATGCAGGGACTCGGAAACCCAGTATCGGCGGTTGGTCAGGGTGGGAAAGCGGGCCCGCAGCCGCCGTCATCCAGCGAACGTAGCTCTTCATGTGTGGGTGACTTGACTCATGTAGAGTATAATGCTACAAGAAAACGGTCTCACGGTACAAGGACTTTTCATAAGTGCGATAAAAACAGTGATTCATTTTGTTATATTTGCTGTCAACACGTATTGAGTAAAATGGGGTCACCGATAACGGATAAGATTAAAACCTTATATAAGGATTGTTTAAACATTGAAATACAGCACCAGGATACAGATTGGGTTCCCCACATCATTTGCAGTTCTTGCAAAATAATGTTGTACATCAATAAGAAGGTGATTAAATATTCCAGACCAGCAATATGGAATAGACCATACAGTGAAAATGATTGCTACTTTTGTATGAATGTTGTATCTAGGCATAACCGAAAAAATAAAAGCAATATTACTTATAACGATGTTTCGACAGTAACAAGACCAACTAAACTAATTCCGCCTCCTGAACCACTTGATGCTGATGTTATGGAAACAAATGATTTCACCTTATCAGTTCATGCCGAAAACATTGAGACTATCGAAAAAAGATTAAAACACTGTTACTAATGAATGTTCTAGTGACAACCTATCATATACTAGTGACACAGATACAGAATTTCTACCATACAACCGTAAACCAGAACCAAAACTCGTATCACAGTCAGAACTTAGTGATCTAGTCAGAGATTTAGGCTTATCCAAAGATGGTTCAGAGCATCTTGCTTCCTTTTTAAAGAAAAGACATTTACTTAAGCCAGAAGCTACGATTTCTTATTATAGAAACAGAGATGAAGAATTTCGAAAATATTTCACAATGGACGAGGAATTGTCACTTTCATATTGTACCGATGTAAAAGGTCTAATGGATGAATTTCAAAATAACTCATACGATACTGAAGAATGGAGACTGTTCATTGATTCTTCTAAACGGAGCATTAAGGCAGTTTTGCTGCATAATACCAACGTTTACGCTCCCATTCCGATTGCTCATTCCACAGTTATGGAAGAGCAATATGAAAAAATGAAGCAGCTTTTGATAAAAATAAAATATGCTGATCATAACTGGAAAATTTGTGAAGATCTGAAAATTGTAACAATATTGCTTGGCCAACAGTCAGGGTTTACACTTTATCCCTGTTGTAAATGTCTATGGAATAGCAGAGACAGGGAACGTCATTATAAGAAAAAAATTTGGCCAACAAGAGAATCGTTCACTCCTGGTGAAAATAATGTATTGTTTCCACCATTGGTAGATCCAGGAAAAGTTCTTATTCCCCCGCTTCACATTAAGCTTGGACTTATGAAGCAATTCACGAGAGCATTAGATACAAACGGCCCATGTTTCAAATATTTGCATAAAAAATTTCCGAAATTTTCTGAAGCTAAAATTAAGGCAGGCGTATTTGAGGGGCCACAAATAAGAAAATTGTTTCAAGATTCATTATTTGTTACTAAAATGAATAAAGTTGAAAAAGCTGCTTGGCTTAGTTTTAAAGAAGTCGCAACAAACTTTTTGGGAAATAATAAAAGTCCTAAGTACAAAGAAATAGTCGAGAAAATGGTAAAAAATTTTCAAACATTAGGTTGCTTAATGAATCTAAAATTACATTTCCTGGACTCCCACATCGATGATTTCCCAGATAATCTTGGTGACTATAGTTAGGAGCAAGGGGAACGTTTTCACCAAGATCTGAAAATCACAGAAAATCGGTATCAAGGACGATGGGATGACCATATTCTAGCGGACTATTGCTGGTCGCTAAAAAAGAGAAACAAGTCCTCAAAAGCGTTTAGGCAGAAAGCCTTTGAATAGGTCATTCGCGGAAAAAAGAACAAGATACAGCCAAAAAAAGGAAAGTTAGGCGCGGGTCTAACCTTCGCAATTCTAGGGCTTAAGGGTTTACTATTTGAGAGTATATGGTTTAAAGTCCTGGTTTTGAGTTTATTGGGTCTCATTTTTAAAGTTACAGGGTTATTGAGGCCTATTTTTTGAGGTTACAGGGTGTGGGAGTCTAAGGTTTCAGGGTTTAGGTTTAAGAGTATCAGGTTTGAGGATTCCCCAACTGTATACCAAATTTGGTAGGAATCGGTTGGTTTTCAAAAATTTTGTCCGCCATCTTGGATCCGCCATTTTGAATTTTGCAAATCCGACCTCAGATTCATGATCAGCAGCCCAAAAAACCCCCGTGTACCAAATTTAGTAAGAATCGGTTGAATTTAAATTTGAATTCGTTTTTGCATTCGAGAAGCACTATATCTGTCTGATTTATTGAGGTTAGAAAGAAAAACAGAACTGTATGGCTTAATCCAACCGATGAATATTAGCTTAGCGTGTCCGAATACATATTAATACATCTTTGGATTCATGAAAAAGCTTGAATCAATTTTTTAGGAGTATATTTTTCCTAATTTTTACTAATTTTTACCTATTTTTTGAGGTTAGAAAAAAAATTGAGATGTGATGGCGATATTCTGACGTCCGATTCGTGATCAGCGGGCAAAAATACTACGGATCTGATATATCGCATCAAAAGTATACCCCACTTTTTTTTGTGGGGCTGTGTTATCAAATATTATTAATTCTTAAATATTATTACATTAAATTAGGGTTTACCTAAATTAGATAAAAGTATAAAACTTAAGGGCATTTTTGGAATTTACACAGCCCGTGATCTTAGGGTCGCTGCAACCATACAGACCCTAAATCTTGCCCAGCCCCCTCGCAATACGTACTTCACAACCCCCTCCGCTGTTAATGAGATCATTCGATTTACCTCAATCCGAAAAGCCCCAGGTCATGATAAAATTACAAATAAAGCCCTCAAAAAACTCCCCAAGAAACAAATCTCAGAAGCCACCAATATCATTAACAGCATACTGAGACTCAGCTATTTTCCACTCTACTGGAAAAAAGCTGAGGTCATTATGATCAAAAAACCAGGCTCTCCATCCCACGAGGCAAGCAGCTATCGGCCAATCAGCCTACTTCCAGGCCTTGGCAAGATAGCTGAAAAAGTCATCCTCGAAATCGTCAGAGCAAAGTCCACAGCGCTCCGTGTTGTCCCTGACGAACAGTATGGCTTCCAGCCCCTTCATGGCACCATCCATCACACCACGAAACTCGCCCAAACCATTTCCAAGAGCTTCAACAAACGTCACAAAGTTGGAGCTGTGTTTCTCGATGTAGCAAAGGCCTTCGACCGAGTCTGGCACGAAGGCCTCATTCTGAAACTGATCCGACACGGCTACCCCCTTTTCATTAACAAACTCATTCAATCCTTCGTCTCTGACAGAACATTCCAAGTAAGAGTCGATAAGGCCATCTCCGAAGTCAAGGCCATTAGAGCCGGAGTCCCTCAAGGCTCCGTCCTCTCCCCCCACCTCTTTAACATTTTCACAGCCGACATTCCAAAAAACGGGTCAGACTACCCTACTCCTGTATGCTGACGACACAGCCATCATAGCAGAATCCAGCAGCTACAGAATCATCACCAGTAGATTGCAGCGCCACCTGAACGTCCTCGCCCCCTGGTTCGACCGATGGAAGATCCAGCTAAACCCATGTAAGACACAGGCCATCGTCTTCGCCAAAGGCAACGGCACTCCTTATGGACAACTCCAGCTCCAGGGATCCCGCATCCAATGGGCAACCACCATCAAGTACCTGGGAATCCAGTATGACAAACACCTCATCTGGAAAGACCAGGTCTGTGCTGCCTCAAGGAAAGCCAAGCAACTACTGGGCAAGCTGTACCCAATCATCAGCCGGTCCAGTAAGTTGCAACCAAAAATCAAGCTGCTAATTTATAAAACCATCGTGAGGGCAGGACTCACACACGCCTGCCCTACTTGGTCTAAACTCACCAAGACACGCAGAGCTCAACTTCAGGCAGTACAGAACAAGGCCCTGAGGATGATCACGGGAGCCCCATGGTTCGTCCGAAACCGGCAATTGCATAGAGACCTCGGTGTGCCAACAATCAAGGCACACATGAGGTCCACCAACATCAAGTTCTTCGCAAAGGCGCTACAACATCCAAACGCCACCATAAGGAGCGCATTCCACGTGCCCGCCAACGCCCGCCATCACTATCCAAGACCTTCTGACCCCATATCCGACGAAGACGATGGCCCTCCCCCACCCCCATGAAGATTGTAACCTAGATTAAGTTTAGAATTAAGTTCTAGATTAGTTTAGAATTAAGCTCTAGTTAAGTTAGATTAGTCAACCAATGTAATTAAAACCCAATGTCCTAGGTTAAGTTAATTAGGATTACTGTATAGAACCTAGGTTAAGTAGTATAGGAATATAAGCTATCATAAATGTAAGTAAGAGGCATAGCCTAACTTAAATTCAATAAAGACAATGACAATGACAATGACGGAATTTACTAGTTTACGTTTTAAATTTTTTCAAGTCAACATGGTCTTATTACAGAGGATGTTGAGGGAGAAAGGCAAAACTTTGATCCTATTGGAAAATGACAAATTTCGACAATATCGAACATTACAACGAAAGACCAAGAAGGATTAAGTGGGAGGCGGCTGCAGATCCGTATATGCTGAACACTTTCACCGACTCCGATATGACAAGAATAGGGAAGAATTTGAACCGAGCCAGACTGCAGTGCTATCCAAAGTTGCCAAAGTCCCGAGAGGAAGTTCATGAATATCTCAGTTCAATCTCGGTCGAAACCGCCAGGCATGAAGATTTCTTGATATTTAATGATGTCGAAGTTGGTGTGATATTTTCCTGTAATAGTAATTTAGAATTCCTGTGCGCAGCGGAAATTGTGATGGTGGACGGTACATTTGAATTTTGGGCCAAGTTTTCCTACAAATATTTCTATTCTGGCATATATATTCCCTTAGTGTTCAGTCTATTGCACGACAAGAAGGAAACTTCATATTCTTTGGTATTCTCTGCGGTAAAGTCCAAATGCCAGCAATTAGGATGTGTTTTCTCGCGTACAAAGGTCGTGTCAGATTTTGAACGTGCTATTCACGGTGGGGTTTCAACCGAATTTCCATTGATAACTCTTGTGGGATACAGATTCCATTTAGGACATTCCTGGTGGAGAAAAATTCAGAATCTAGGATTAACTAGAGAATACAAAGAAAAAATTCTTCTATTGGAAAATGGCTTCACCGCATGTTCGGGCTAACTTTTTCTCCCAGCCGATCACGTGGGAGATGTTTTTCATCCAATTATTAGAAAATCAGCCAGTCCACCCACAAGTAACATTGTTTGCTGACTACATAGTTGAAAACTACATCGATGATGGTGCTCCTTTCCCTACTACCCTTTGCGTTTGGAGAACTAATAACGGGATTTAGGCTTTTCATTCAAAATTTACAAAGGATAGTAATTCGCCTCATCCGAATTTTCATAAATTTTTAGAGGTCACCAAGGGCTTCTAAACTGAAACATACGCGAAAATCAACGCTGTACAAACCAGTGCACCAAAGTGTTCGACTAATAGGTACAAATCAGCATTTTTTAGAAAATAAGATAATTCAATATGTACATAAAGAAACTGATGCTGTAACGTTTGTCAAATGCATGTCTTACAAATACAGTAATTACTGAAATATGTCTTTTGCTTCAATTTTCACACACAATTTGCATACTTACCTGCCTGTTACGGACCGCAACTCGACATTTTGGGTTCGAAAAAAGGTCTTTACCGCAACTCGGAACTTTTTATTGCTTTCACCGACCCTTACTGCAACTCGATATCACCCATATTTAGACTCTAACACCCCATAAGCATTTTTAATTTTCAGTGTTTCGTACAGAATAATGATGGGATCACTTCGGTGTCCATATGTCTGTCCAAAAATTATTGTCCCTTCCTCTATCTTGAAAAATTCTAAAATATTCTCTATAAAGTGTACGAGGCTGGTTTGAAAAGTCCGTGCAAAGTCCGAGAGATGGCACCACCGGCGCGGGCGCGTATCGAGGTCATGTTTAGTTAGTAGCATCTCTTGAATGAACGCACACCAAGTTTCAGCCATATTGGTCTATTTCTTTGTGTTTGGCATTCGTGTGAATCAAGGAAGTCGAGTGATTTTCAAGAAATGGACGAAAAAGAATTTCTTGTGGTGATTAAACATTAATTTATGAAAGGCAAAACGCCTCAGGAGACTAAAGAGAAGCTTGATAAACATTATGGTGACCCTGCACCTTCAATTAGAACAGTTTATAAGTGGTTTTAAAATTTTCGGACTGGCCATATGGGCACAAGTGACGCTGAACGTTCTGGACGGCCTGTGGAGATTACGACTCCAGAAATCATTGATCAAATCCATGATATGGTGATGGATGACAGAAGAGTTAAGGTGCGTGAGATTGCTAGTGATGTGGGCATCTCGACTGAACGGGTACATAATATTTTTGCATAAACATTTGGATATGAGAAAGCTATCCGCAAGATGGGTGCCGCGATTGCTCACGCTTGACCAAAAACGGAATCGTGTGAAGTGTTGCAAGGATGGTTTGCAGCTGTTCCAGAAGAATCCGGAGGACTTTAAGCGTCGTTTCGTCACTGTGGATGAAACATGGATACATTACTATACTCCTAAGACCAAACAACAATCTAAACAATGGGTTACCAAGGGGGAATCTGCACCAAAAAAGGCGAAGACCGTTCCTTCGGCCGGAAAGGTTATGGCGACTGTCTTTTGGGATTCGCAAGGGATAATCCTCATCGACTATCTGGAAAAGGGTAAAACTATTACAGGTGAATATTATTCATCGTTATTGGACCGTTTGAAAACCGAGCTGCAAGAAAGTCCTTTTCGATCACGACAACGCACCAGCACACACCTCAGCAGTTGTGGTCGCAAAAAATTAATGGAAATAGGATTCCAACTCATATCACATCCCCCCTATTCTCCAGACTTGGCTCCCTCGGACTACTATTTGTTCCCCAATGTGAAGAAATGGCTGGCGGGACAAAGATTTTATTCAAACGAGGAGGTGATTGCACATAAGTAGTTTTTATTTTTGCACGGACTTTTCAAACCAGTCTCGTACAGTGAACGAAAATTATCACGAGTCCTTTATCTTTGATAATTTCTCTGGTATAAAAAAAAATATTTACCTAGACAATATGGTGGAGGTTTTTCAATATATTTTTCAGTACACACACTGGTGAAGAACGATTAGGTACCGAGACAAAATAATTTAATTTTAATTTAATATTTAGGTAGCAAATATTTGTTTTCTCACTCTTATTACTAGTTTCTCTAGATTAAGCTAGATTGATTTATTGGCTATTAGGTAGCTAAGATACTATAACTATTTTACATTATTGACTAAGAAAAAATGTGAAAATACATATTGAGTCATAATATATATATATATATATATATATATATATATATATATATATATATATATATATATATATATATATATATATAAAGTGTACATGCCAATATCACTCTCTGACGATGAAGCAATTGAAGAAGTCTACAATAAGATTGAAGAACAAAAATCCCATCAAAAGAGATCAAAATGATGATTGGAGACTTTAATGCTAAAATTGGCTGTACAAATGACAAGGACCAAACTCGGAATATCATTGGAAAATATGGGCTTGGTATTAGAAAACCAACGCGGAGATCGTCTACTTCAGTTTCCTATTAGTAAAAAAGGACAAAAATATATACTTGAATAATATATCAGAGGAGCTAGAAGGAGCTTAAGTCTGAAGTCAGGAAGGCATTCAAAGGTTAAAGAACAGAAAAGCAACAGATACTGATGAGATCACTGCGGAAATAATAAATATGATAAGAGAAACCGCCATAACTGCTACATCAACTGTGTAATGAGGTACGGAAGAGTGGAAGATGGCCGAAAGACTGGTGCGAAGTTGCATTTGTACCCTTGCATAAGAAAGCATCACCTGTGGATGGCAGCGTCTATAGAACAATCGCTTTAGTGTCACACGCTGCTAAGGTGTTTCTCTAGATCCTAAATGAAAGACTAAAAACTTTTCTGCTGCCGCAAATATCTACCGAACAAACAGGTTTCATTCCAGGAAGAGGGACTGGAGAGCAAATTCTCAACATACACCAGATAATAGAAAAAGTCAGGGAATTCCAAATAACGACCGATATTTATTTTATAGACTACTCTAAGGCTTTCGACTGCATACAATGGAACAAACTTTGGTCGATTCTAATCAGCATAGGAACACCTATACATCTTGTAAACCTAATCCGATCCTTGTATGAGAACCCAAATGGCAGAATTAAACTGAATAATTCTTTTTCCGATCCCTTTATCGTACAAGCCAGCGTCAGACAGAGCTGTATTGTGTCACCTTTACTTTTTAACATATATAGTGATCATATAATGACTCTATTATGGATGGCTGGAGTGATGGTGTGACAATCAGTGGAAAAAAGCTAAGTACCCTTAGGTATGCAGATGTTACTGTTATACTTGCAACTATAATACAAGACCTAGAATCAATTATAGAGCGCCTTGAAATCACTAGCAAAAACTATGAATTGACAATTAATAGAGCGAAGACCAAAGTAATGATTGCTGGTCGTAATAAAGATCTGTCACACATAAATAAAACTGCTGGTTTCACTGTTGTAGACCATTTTAGCTATTTGTGATCCCTCATAACTAACTATGGTGATTGTAAAGCGAAAATAAGAAGACGTTTGGCAATGGCTAGATACTCGACCATCAAAATCACTAAGGTCAGAAAAGATCCAGCTATCACAAAAAATACAAAGTTAAGATTGCTATCGAACCTTATATTCCCCATAGCAACTTGCGCATCGGAAACATGGACCATTATATAAGCTGACAAAAGATGAATCGATGCGTTTGAGATGTGGGCATATCGAAGAATCCTCAGAATATCATATACCGAACACAGTATTAATCTATCTATTCTTGAAGAGCTTGGTATAAATAGAATTAATAATAAATATTTTGGTCACATTATGAGGAAAGTGGATGCCATGGAAAAGCTTGTAGTAACGGGGAAGGTAGAACGTAAAAGATCAAGGGGACGGTCTCCGACAAGATAGTCCGACGAAGTAAGATCTCTCTTGGGGATGGGTATGCACGAGTCAAGTCAAGTCGTGCAGGATCGACATGCTTGGAGATTGACTGTTGAGGCAGCAATTGCATAGTGTCAGCGGTACTCCTATTGGGCTGAAAGGATTGATATATATATAAATATATATATATATATATATATATATATATATATATATATATATATATATATATATATATATATATAATAATTTTATACCTCGGTAACAAAATTTTTTATTTTAAATGCAATCAGGGTACGAAATACTAATTGCCCAAGTCTAACTTGCACTTGACCGGTTTTTTCACATGCTTTTATCAAATAGTACCTCTATATTGTTTGTATATATTTGTTAAGGATGTATTTAATAACAATAATAATTTTTTTAAGGTTAAAAAATTTGCGTTCAAGACGATGGTTGACAGTATTCGGAGAAATAAAATGAATAATATCCTGAACTTTCTTATAGCAAGTTTTGCAAAAATAGTCTGTGTGTGCTTAGTAAAGGGCAACTTCTGGCAAAGGAATGCACTACTTATTATTATGTTTTGGTTTATCGATACTGTGCATCTAAACTGTGCATCTTACAGTATTTGTTTCTCAAACGAAATTTGTCAGAGTCTTCATTCAATAGTATGTCTATTCACTCAAATAAAGAGAATTTAAATGAAAACGGACAAATTTCATTGAAGAAATTATTGTCTCCTTCTATTCAAATCATTTTTCCATTAAAAATAAAGTTAGAAATTTTGCGAGAAGTAAAACACAAAATTTTTGTAACAAACCATCTGAAGAAGCTGTCGAAGCATGTCATGGTGTTAAAAATAAATAATTTATTGGAAATTTAAGTAGTGTTTTAGTTCTCGCAAAACTTCTAGTTATGGATTTCCACCAAGTATCGGTCGAATCAATTCAAAAACAAAGTTTTCAGCTGTATAAAATTTTCGACTAAACTACATTTTGGGCTTACCTACAAGCTCATAGAGGAAGGTGTAGAAATTAAGGAAATCAAAAAATAATAAGTGAAATCACCTTGACAGAAAACAAGTTCTTGTGTCATTTTTTCAGTCTTAATGGGACATTTCTTCACATTCCATTTTTTATTGTTATTGACTTTGTTCTTCCCAAAGGATATGCAAACAGCACTAAGATATTATAAGAATAAATTAAAATGCTATATTTGCTTCTACAAGATAGTAGATAGTGCAATTTGCATAAATGAAATTAAAAAGTTGAAAATAAGCATCGTGTTAATATTAATTTAAAAACATCCTTACTTGTTTTTATTCAATCCATAGAAATACTAATCCACTCTCTAGTAATCAGTAAGGGATTATTATAGGTCTTGTGGCAGATACCCACTAAATTCTACAATTTCATTTTATTGGGGAAATTAATCGTCCTATATAATTACGCTTCAGTTTGTAGTTGCAGGTTTTAACTGTTGCCAAAGTCAACTAACAGACAAAAACAATCGCTACATATACTTCAAAAATCACACGAACTAGTCATATGTCCCTTCGATCTAGGACACTCACATATTTTTTTAATTTTTTTGATTTTATCGCTCTGTACGTGCAGCCCATGTCACTTGAAGCAAGACGCCCACGTAGAACACAGCACGACTGGTCAACTCTTTGAGTCTGCTATTGACTTTTTTATTGTTATATGTTATATATTTTATTGTTATAAGTTATATATATTTAAGCTCATCTGCAAAAGAGGTGTTTGGAGATTTACCTAGCTATAAATTATATTTTTTAGTATTCATATGGAAACACTTATAAGATCACTTCGGTGTCTGTCTATCCGTCTCTCTGTCTGTTACACTCGATTTTTTTCCGAAACTATTTGACATTCTTTCTTCTTCTTCTGGTGCCTATCCGGTCCGGACGTTGGCGATCATTCTGGCTATTGTAATTTTATTTACGGCTGCTCTGAAAAGCGCGGTGGTTGTTACCGAAAACCACGTTCTAAGATTTTTCAAACACGAGATCCTCCTGCGGCCCGGGCCACGTTTACCCGGAATTTTCCCTTGCAGTATTTCTTGTAGTAATCCATATCTCTTCTCATTACGCATTATATGGCCCAGGTACTCTAACTTCCGTGTTTTTTATGGTGGTTATTATCTCCGTGGGTTTTTTTCATTCTTCTAAGAACTTCCTCGTTGGTCACGTGATCCACCCATAAAATCCTCAGGATTCTGCGGTACAGCCACATTTCAAACGCCGTCAGCTTTTTCATGGTGGCTTCGGTTACAGTCCAGGATTCTGCTCTATAAAGCAAGACGGAGAAGACATAATAGCGGAGAAGTCGTACCTTAGTCGTTATTGTGAAGAAGCGGTTTTTAAAAACTGATGCCATTTTGACAAACACAGGTCTCGCCTTTTCTATACGACACCTTATTTCCTGTGAGTAATCCCATTGGTCATTCAGTACAGATCCCAGGTATGTATATTTATTGATTCGTTTAATATGTTTATTATTGGAAACTATCAGATCCTCATGCGGGATATTATTTTTGCTGATCACCATATATTTGGTTTTATTTATATTTATATCGAGCCCGTACTCCCCGACTAACCTCTACCACTCTTGTCATAGTTTCCTATAGGTCTGCCAGACTATCTGCGATAATTATGGTGTCGTCCGCATACCTTAAGTTATTTAAACATTTTTCCATTTACAAGTATTCCTGCGTTATTGGTTTCGAGAGCTTTATTAAATATATGTTCGGAGTAGATCTTAAATAATATTTGACATAGAAAATAGAAAATTGAAATTTGGCACTAATATAGGAATTGATGGCTTCATCAGAGCCGTGTAGTTTTGAAAATTAAATTTTGACTTTTTGGGGGGTAAAATCGAAAGTGAAACAAACATTTTTACCAAATCATCGAATAGGGTCTCAAATGAAAGTTCAAAAATATATATAATGTAATACTTGCACGCACTTTTCTTTGTATTATTAAAAAAAAAAAAAATGCGAAAAATCGCGCGTCTCCCTCGCTGTCCCCCCTCTTATCTCAAAAGTATTGATCAAAAAATTTTGAAGTATTCTCCAAGGCTTTAATAATTTATTGGTATACAAAAAAAACAAAAAGGTCAAGGACATCAGTTTTCAGTAAAAATCGGAAAAAAAAACTTTGTTGGAAACTCATTTGGGGGTGTGTTTAAAAGCAGTCAACTTACGACACACTAATTTCGCAAGTCCGACTTACGTTTGACCGGTGTGTGACCTACTAAATGTTCGTTTGAACAAGCGTAACGTAGGAACAATTTGCTACTCGTATATATCATATATTTTTCTTACAATGTAATTGTAATTTTTATCCAAATGTTGGCTGTTATGTTTCTTATTGCAACCTTAAAGTAATCAGCATCATATCACAGTAAACATACTACAGTAGCGAAACTGAGCTCCAATTTGGTGACGAGATTTTGACGGCGCGTGCGTCGACGGGTCCTTTTTCAAAATGGCTGCTCAGTGTTTACATCCGACCTCGGAATGTGTCTTTGGAAATGTATTGTCCATCGTTTGTAAGTGAAGAGAATCGAAAAGGTTGAGAAACAATTTATATAATCATGGGGAAAGGAGGTTATTGTTGTGCCGTTGAGAATTGCAATATTCCATATAATTATTTTCGCAAATTATTTGCTCGAGTCACACTTTTTTTATGCTCTAAAATTTGCAAATAAGAAATTTCTAACTCAATCAGGGCGCGCTAAGACTATTATTCTAAATCATAACTAAATTTAATTATGCTTTATTTACATCACATGTAATCATCAACAGTATTATCCGTCAAAGTTTAAGTTGCTGCATTAATGATTTTCTTTGCAGTTCCTCTGCTTTTAGTTGAAACAATGATTTTATAGAAATCATGGTATGCGATTAAAGTTGTTGGAGTTGTTGATTATTTTAATAAATCTCTATTGCTTGCTTTCACAAGACAACTTTTCACTATCTTAAATGCATTTTTGAAAAAATACATATGCATGAAACAATATTATCATTACTAATGAACATTTTGGTTTAGGCATATTTGCTCAAGAGACGGCCTTCGAGGGAACCTTGATTGATTTAATAAAATGTTCGTATTGGTAGAGTGATTTGGTCATTAAAGCTTGAAATTTATTTCTGAACTTAGTTCGGCTGGTTATTCAAAAATCCTGACGTGATTGCTGACCTCAGATTCGGTTTCAGCGCCCAAAAATACATATAGGTATAGTGATCTGTTCGGTAGTAAAAAACTTTTTTTTGTGTGCCTGTGTAATTTTTTTATGCTTAATAAATAATCCTCCAAATTCTGGTTTTTAGAAACATTTATTTTTGTGTAAACTAGTATTCAGTTATTTAAAAATATTTATATTTGATAAATTAAAAATAAAACATATTATTTTTTCTAAAAGGTGTATTCTCAAGAGGCTTCTAGTTTTCAATAACCTCATCTGAATTCATTGTTTGACACACCTTTTCTAATAATAAACCTGATAAATTTAACACTGTTTAATTGCAAGTACAATTAATACTCTATTTTTCTCTATAAATTACATTGCTCCTTTTTCATGCCAATCTTTCAAAAGTTTCTGTGAATATATTGTAAGGAACAGAACCTATAACAACATATTTATTATTTTCAAATTTTAGACCTATATTTTATTTTTTTATAAGCTGGGTTTGAAAGTTTAAATATTAAGTGTCGTGTTGAGATCACAAAACCACTGGGGAATGGGATTATTGAAATAACTGATATAAATGGATTATTGAATCAAATATGCTATTAAAATAAGAAAAATTTTAATGTGATTCCAAAGAAATTTTTGTAATATGATTTTGTCGGAAGATGTGTGCCAGAGGGTAAAATATTCTGAAAATAAGTTCGTTAAATGGACAGTACACCTAATCGAAGTCCATTTTGTTAGTAATTATGGTTACTATTAAAATTTTGAAGATTTAGTTGCCTGTTATTAATATTCCTCCTATAAAGAACTTATTTTTATTGTTGTATACCTATACAATAAATTAAATATAGTTATTTTCCTTTTAAACTGTAATTGACAATACTCAGTATATATGAGTCAACCATTTCTCCTAATGAAGCTAATATGGTTAGCGAAACGCGCGTCGAGTGCAAAAATAAAGTGTTTGGTGTAGTGGTGATATATATACTGAGTAGTGTCATTGTGTCAAAGATTCCACATTCCCAATATAGTTGTAATTGACAAGTCAGCTTGGTCATAACTAAGTATTGTATGTAACTATAATTAGGAAATTACTGTATTGACTCTTCGATCTAAATATTAATTCATTTTAAATAAAAGCAAGTGTTAATTACATTATCAAAAAGCAATACAAATAACAGAACACAAAAAGGTATAGAACCTCTAAGAATCATTCACATAGAAAATAGAGGTCTATACATATACGTTCATAATTCATTAATAATATTATATTAACCTTTCTCGAAGTTACACAACATAGTTTTGTAGTTTAAGAAAAAATAAGTACCAAAAAAGTAGATACAGTGTTTTTTTAATTAACGAGAGATCTATCACACCAAACAACACAACACTGCTTAGAAAAAAATGCTCTTATTTTAGAAGATGTTGACGTCTTAGTAATGACAATTAAAATTAAATTAATTTAGTCCTTAAAAAACATCTTTAATCACAAATTTACTTAAAAAATGATGTAAATAAAAAACTTTAACCTCAAACAGTGACGTTTAACTTTGATAGACTTTTGAATTTTTGGATAAGGTTATTAAAAACTGAAGTTGAATATGAAGAATTCTATCAAATACCTTCCTATCATGTTTTTCACCTGTATTCATTTATTTTCTAACGAAGTGCTCCATTCTTTTTGTTTTTTTTTTTATATTACTCATGCTGCATTAACTTTTATATTACTCATGCTGTATTAAATAACAAATCAAAAATTTTCAAACATTTCTATATCTATGATTTTGAATGATAAAACTTTGCACAACTTTATTTGTATATCAAATCTCGCGCTGGTCCACTTTTAACATGGCGGATTGCCACGTGACCTTCTGAAAACGAACCCGATTTTCTTATGCGATTATCCTGAGTTTCGCTACTGTATAGTGTGTTTACTGTGACAATATTTTGAAACAGAGTACAATTTTTAGTGTTCCGCACGGAACACTTATAAGATGACTTCGGTGTCTGTCTGTCTGTCGCATCCGATTTTCTCCGAAACTATTTGTCAGAGAAAGTTAAAATTTGGTAATAATACAGGAATTCATGGCCTCATCAGAGCCGTGTAATTTTGAAAGTTAAATTTTGACTTAAGGAGTTAGCTTTGGGGGGCGAAATCGGAAATGAAAAACTTTTTTTTTACTAGGTCATCGAGTGTAGTGTTAAATGAATGCATGTGAAAACACGAGTAAAATATATATATATATATATATATATATATATATATATATATATATATATATATATAATGTAATACTTACGCACGCGTCTCTTTGTATTATTTTTAAAAAAATCGCGAAAAAAATCGCTGTCCCCCCACCTTATCTCGAAAAGTACTAACCAAACAATTTTGAAAAAAATCCTGGAATATTCTCCACGGGGTGTAGATTGAACGAAAATTATCACGAGTGCATTACCTTTAATAATATATCTGGTATATAAAAAAAAAACAAAAATTTCAAGGTCATCAGTTTTAAGTAAAGATTGGAAACAAACTTGGTTGAAAACTCATTTGGGGTGTGTTTTGTGAAGTCACTGATCATTTTATACCATCGTAACAAAATTTTTTATTTTAAAAGCAATCATCGTACGGAACACTAATTGTGCAACTTGCACTTGACCGGTTGTTTATTACTTAATCGGACAAAATTATTGCTATTTTTTCATTTATTTCACATAGCAATTTTATAATATTAATATATCACAGACTGGGTAGTACGAATTTTATTTTATCATTATTATATCAAATAAAAATAAATACTAGTGTTAGGTATCGGAGTGCAGATGCCTGGAACCTACAATACACTGTATACAACGAAAGCAGAGAAATAGCGTGACGCAAGAGAGAAAATGAAACGGTATCATTCGACATAGGAAGCAATCAGCAGTTACCCTGGATTGTTAGGTGTGATTAGCTCCGATCAGATGCGCGACCCCTCGCGAGTTCTGAAGGCAATAAAATCCCGATATTCCCTGTTTTATATCCCCTGATAGTAACGCTTCACTGTTTCAGAGAAGATTGATAATTTTTATGCGACCATATAAAAAGGAAATCGTCAGCAAGCGAAGTGTTTTCAAGACACAACTGTCCTATAAAGAACTTCATCAGACGCCGAAGTGGATTCATAAAAATGCAACCAAAAGCTTTTGTCAAAAGCTTGCACATGTGCCAGCGCTGTAAAATGGAAGCTTATCCAGTCAGTGGCGTTAAACTGGGGTCACTTTATTCTTTGTTATCTGCATCTCTTTGGAAGCGTTTTTATACCGGGCCGTAAAATATATGGTGTGTTACGGCTTCAGATCATAAAAGCACTCTATTTTGGATCTGTTCTATCTTTTTAATTAAATTGAAGTACTTAGGTTGAAATGTTCTGATCTCAATAAATATAAAACGAATGTCGCAGAATTTACGATGTCATAAATTCGTATCTTTTTGCAAATTGAACTTTACTCAAAACAGAAAACATTCGGTTTCTATACGCAAATAGATTTACAGGAAGCTTTAACGGTTTCTGATTAAAAGTTAGAGTTACAACATAATAGTCAATCTTAATTAAAAATAGAGTTATACTAATAGTGAAAATTAATTAAATGAAATGTAATAAAAACGAACTAATTAAATATGCCGGAGAAAGCTACATATCGGAAATGACAACATTCATTAAGAAGATATTACAGGAAGTAGAAATACCGAAGGATTGGACAAAAAGCATCACGACACCGATATTTATAAAAGGCAGCAAAAAAGACCCGAGCAACTATAAAGGAATAACACTGCCAGCAAGTTTTATAAAAGTGTTCACAAATATCCTGGAAAGTAAAATAGAACACAATGCACACATAAGCGACGAGCAACAAGGGTTCCGCCAAAACAGATCAACCACAGAAGCTATCTTTGCAATAAGGTAAATAAGAGAAATAATTATAAAAGTAGGAATAAGACGGGGAGAGCTTAAGGCCGTTACTATTCTGAATAATAATAGACCAAATCATTGAGGAAGTAAAACTTATCAACGATGGATACGAACTCGTAGATAATCAAATAAAGATACTGGGATATTCAGATGATATTGTTCTAATATCACAATCGGAACACGGCCTGCAAAGACTGCTCTATAAATTCAGTAGCAGAAAAATACAACATGGAAGTCAATACCGACAAAATAAAATGCATCACAATAGCTAAAGAACCAGTAAGGTATAAATTAGAAATAAATAGGAAATTAATAGAGCAAGTAATGAAATTTTCATATCTTGAAGTACTAATTATTAGCAATGGAGATATAACAAAAGAAGTAAGACAACAGGGGCCCTCAGAGATGTAGTTTGGAAAAACAAAGATCTACGAGGCTGGTTTGAAAAGTCCGTGCAAAAATAAAAACTACTTATGTGTTTGGGGTAAACCTTTTTTATTTTTCGACATAGTCTCCTTTTAGGCTTATACACTTCGTCCAACGATGTTCTAGTTTGTTGATCCCTTCCGAATAATAGGATTTGTCCAAGTCTGCAAAATATCCATTAGTGTCTGCAATCACCTCCTCGTTTGAATAAAATCTTTGTCCCGCCAGCCATTTCTTCAAATTGGGGAACAAATAGTAGTCCGAGGGAGCCAAGTCTGGAGAATAGGGGGGATGTGAAACGAATTGGAATCCTATTTCCATTAATTTTGCGACCACAACTGCTGAGGTGTGTGCCGGTGCGTTGTCGTGATAGAAAAGGACTTTCTTGTGGGCCAATCGCGGGCGTTTTTCTTGCAGCTCGGTTTTCAAACGGTCCAATAACGATGAATAATATTCACCTGTAATAGTTTTACCCTTTTCCAGATAGTCGATGAGGATTATCCCTTGCGAATCCCAAAAGACAGTCGCCATAATCTTTCCGGCCGAAGGAACGGTCTTCGCCTTTTTTGGTGCAGATTCCCCCTTGGTAACCCATTGTTTAGATTATTGTTTGGTCTCAGGAGTATAGTAGTGTATCCATGTTTCATCCACAGTGACGAAACGATGCTTAAAGTCCTCCGGACTCTTCTGGAACAGCTGCAAACCATCCTTGCAACACTTCACACGATTCCGTTTTTGGTCAAGCGTGAGCAATCGCGGCACCCATCTTGCGGATAGCTTTCTCATGTCCAAATGTTTATGCAAAATATTATGTACCCGTTCAGTCGAGATGCCCACAGCACTAGCAATCTCATGCACCTTAACTCTTCTGTCATCCATCACCATATCATGGATTTGATCAATGATTTCTGGAGTCGTAACCTCCACAGGCCGTCCAGAACGTTCAGCGTCACTTGTGCCCATATGGCCAGTCCGAAAATTTTGAAACCACTTATAAACTGTTCTAATCGAAGGTGCAGAGTCACCATAATGTTTATCAAGCTTCTCTTTAGTCTCCTGAGGCGTTTTACCTTTCATAAAGTAATGTTTAATCACCACACGAAATTCTTTTTCGTCCATTTCTTAAAAATCACTCGACTTCCTTGATTCACACGAATGCCAAACCCAAAGAAATAGACCAATATGGCTGAAACTTGGTGTGCGTTCATTCAAGAGATGCTACTAACTAAACATGACCTCGATACGCGCCGGTGGTGCCATCTCTCGGACTTTGCACGGACTTTTTAAACCAGCCTCGTACACTTTATAGAGAATATTTTAGAATTTTTCAAGATAGGGGAAGGGACAATAATTTTTGGACAGACAGATGGACACCGAAGTGATCCCATCAGTATTCTGTATGGAACACTAAAAATTAAAAATGTTTATGGGGTGTTAGAGTCTAAATATGTTGATATCGAGTTGCAGTAAGGGTCGGTGAAAGACAATAAAAAGTTCCGAGTTGCGGCAAAGACCTTTTTCGAACCCAAAATGGCGAGTTGCGGTCCGTAACAGGCAGGTAAGTATGCAAGTTATGTGGTGCCGTGATACGCGCCGGTGGTGCCATCTCTCGGACTTTGCACGGACTTTTCAAACCAGCCTCGTAGAACACAATGCACACATAAGCGACGAGCCACAAGGGTTCCGCCAAAACAGATCAACCACAGAAGCTATCTTTGCAATAAGGCAAATAAGAGAAAAAGCTATAGAATACCAGAAACCAGCATTTTTTGTTTCATCGACGTAAGAAAAGCATTCGACAGAGCCACGTTGAAAGATATATTAGAATTAATAAAGGACGTAATTCTGTACCCAATACCACAAATAATCGAAAAACTCAATCACGGTAACACAACAAAAATAAAAAGTAATAACGAATTAACAAGGGAAATAAATATAAAAGTAGGAATAAGACGGGGAGATAGCTTAAGCCCGTTACTATTCTGAATAATAATAGACCAAATCATTGAGGAAGTAAAACTTATCAACGATGGATACGAACTAGTAGATAATCAAATAAAGATACTGGGATATTTCAGATGATATTGTTCTAATATCACAATCGGAACACGGCCTGCAAAGACTGCTCTATAAATTCAAACAAGTAGCAGAAAGATACAACATGGAAGTCAATACCGACAAAATAAAATGCATCACAATAGCTAAAGAATTAGTAAGGTGTAAATTAGAAATAAATAGGAAATTAATAGAGCAAGTAATAAAATTTTCATATCTTGAAGTACTAATTACTAGCAATGGAGATATAACAAAAGAAGTAAGACAACAGGGGCCCTCAGAGATGTAGTTTGAAAAAACAAAGATCTAAGTGTAGAAGCAAAAACAAGAATATATAGAACTTGCGTTAGACCCATACAGGCTTATAGCATAGAAACACGGGCAGACACAAACAAAACCAAACAACTACTAAGAAAAAATGAAATGAAAATACTGAGAGCAATAACAGGAAAAAGTTTATTAGACAGAGCGAGTAAAAACACCATAAGAGAATAGTGCAAGGTAGAAGATATAGTCAGATGGGAAAGAAAGAGAAGAAGAGAGTGGCATGAACATGTACAAAGGATGGAAGATACGAGAATGATAAAAATATGTATGAAAAAAACTACATGAAACAAGACCAAAAGGACGACCACCAAAGAGATAGAGAGACAGCTGGACATCCGAATCACAAGAGGCTTAATAATGAAGTAGAACAGGTCTGTGACCTACTCAGAAGAGGAAGTAAGTAAGTAATAAATACGCGCTCTGACGATTTGTGGTTGGATTAAATTGAAAACACCAACTTTCAATGCCGACAGCAATATAATCTAAAAAATCGGCATGAATTTTAACCGATTTAAGTTTTGACAGGTCGTTTCATTGCGTGTTCTTGTTGTTCTATCGTTAAAGAATCCGGAGCAAGTTTTGCAAACAACTTTCTTTTATGTCAAACACTTATAATCATATCGTGCAAAATTCCTATAATGATCGTTGCAATTTTAAGGGCATAACACAAGTGCTGCACAAGAATCTCTAAAGAGCTACAGGAGCGGCGCGTGTTCGGAAGAAGCGATTCACGTTGGTCTTGAATCGCTGTCAATTGTACTCGTTGGGAAACACAGTCTTCATTTTAAGAAGGTAAAGTTCTTCATATTAAAAAATGGTTGAAGGGTTGTACGAGGAGTGCCAAGCCGACCTTCACACGGATGTGAAGTATTAGCGCCACGTTTATTCCTTGCATGCACCGCTGGAAGAATTAAGCGGGCTACATCTATCAGACACTTTTCATGAAAATACTTGTAGAGCAGACTAACGTCGTTAACCGTCCTTCGATGTTCCAATAAAGATTGTTGTAGTTTTGGGTCTCCAATCAGGCTTCTGAATAGAATCCAACAAATACAGTTTATGTTTGGGAGTAGAGCCACAAACATGGGAGCCGTATTCCATCGTTAGTCGAACTTCAACTTTGTACAGAATTAACATTTGTTGTGGAGTGTAAAACTTTCTTGTTCGAAGTAATATTCCCAGCTTTTGAGAGGCTTTCTTCGCTATGCTTGCAACATGTTCTTGCCAAAACATATTTGCTCCCAAATTAATGCTCAGCAAATTGAGTGACGTTGCTAGAGCAATGGAGTGGCCTAACTTAACTATGTTGGGTTCAACAAGGTTAACTTTTTTAAAAAAAAACTACCGCTTGGGTTTTTGTAGCGTTAAATTCTGCTTGGTTATTGTGAGGCCAACACAGAATTTCTTAAAGACCTTTGTTAAGTTGAACGACGTTGGACGTTTCGATCAGTTTTTTTAATTCAAGAACCGGTACGTAGATTGCCATCCAGTGACTTTCAGCTCCTTTAAATCGAATATGTATGTACCTTATACTTTAATTTTTAAGTAGGTGATTTCTGATTTTGACCACTGAATTATCGGAGTTTTTTTTTAAATTACCTACTTTTCCATAAAATAACGGCGTACAAAAAAATGGCCTGGTTTTGAAAGTAGTATCCCTGCTTTAAATACCTTAACGAAATTTTGTACGAGTGCTTTGTATGATCTAATTTTTATTTTCTTAAATATCTTAGCTTCCGTTCGTTGTTATACGACAAAAAAAATCATTTTACTCGTCATAAAATTGCCTAAAAAAACTGCGTAGATTGCATTAAAAAATATTAAGTACATAACCTAAAGAAAGTATTTACTACGGCAAATTGACAAATGGTTTTTTACGGGTAACTTTCATTCAGTTCGATATTACGGCTTCCAATTGTGGGAAAATATTGCCTTTATATTAACAAAAAGTGTACCAAATTTTATTAAGAAATTTTAAGAAGATTGAAATTTTGGATGGTTGTAGCTTCTACTTGATGGAAATTCATTATAAATATGTAATAAAAGACTGTTTTTAGTCAATTTCCACTGGTTTATTTAAATTGCGATGCAGCTTCTTCAGATCTACATTTTACACTGTCAAGTTAGGTTTAATATTCACAATTTTATATAATTTCTTAATTATAATATTACACCTAATTTAAATTAAATAGTATTGGAAAACTCACACAGATTTGAAATTAGGAGAATAAATTCAATAATGGTGAATTGCTTAAATCTACCTGGTCATTGAGTAAAGTACCTGTAGTCCTTAATCGATTTATTTGCATTGTCTCTAAAAGGCTTAGTTTTTAAAACTTTTTGTTGGGTGTGTAAAATTTTGAAATTCTTTTTAAATGTGTGATTTTCTGTTAAAAGATGATTAGCATATGTTGAATTAGATTTTCTATGGATGAAACTTTTTTGGTGTTCTGTAATTCTTTGTATAAATGTACGTCCAGTTTGTCCAGTGTATGTTTTAGGACATGACCCACATATTAACTGATAAACCCCTGATTTATTGTCTTTATTGATTTGTGGTTTGTAGTTTTTAAGATATTTCCCTATAGTATTGTTAGTCTTGTAAGCTATGTTGATATTTTTTTGATTTAAAAATTTCCTCAGTTTTTCCGTTGGTTTGCCGAAATAGGTTAAGCATTTAAATGTGGTATTTCTGTCCTTAAAACATGGGTATATTTCTGAGATTGCCTTGTTTCTAAGTTTTTTCCTAAGGATATTATTGATTAAAGTAACCGAATAACCGTTGTTAACGGCTACTTGTAATTCTTTAGTAAAATTTTCCTCTGATAAGGGGATATTAGTTAGTCTATGTATAAAACTATGATAAGCTGCGAGTTTATGATGGTTAGGGTGTGAGAACTATTGTGAATTGTAGTATCTGTATGACAAGGTTTGTGATATATTGCAAATTCATGTTTTTTCATGGTTTTACTAATTGTTAAGTCTAGGAAGTTGATTTTCCCTTCGACTTCTTCTTCCATTGTAAATCTGATATTTCTATGTAAAGAATTAATATACTGTAAAAAGTGAGTTAATTCTCTGTCCGTACCTGTAAATCATACAATTATATCGTCTACGTATCGATACCAGTATAGACAATTATTATTGTTATTATGGTTGTTAAATATCATTGTTTCAATACTGTTCATGAAAATTTCGGCAAGAAATGGACCTAATGGACTCCCATAAATAACCCTTCCTTACTATTGTAGAATGTATTGTTAAATGAAAAATAAATTTGTCTTAGGCAAGTTCTTAATAAATTAATTATGTCCATTTTTATAACTTCATTTACTTTGTTTTTTGTTAATAGTATAACAACCGTAATAACAATAATAATTGTCTATACTGGTATCGATACGTAGACGATATAATTGTATGCTTTACAGGTACGGACAGACAATTAACTCACTTTTTACAGTATATTAATTCTTTACATATAAATATCAGTTTTACAATGGAAGAAGAAGTCGAAGGGAAAATCAACTTCCTAGACTAAACAACACAGCCCCACAAAAAAAAAAGTGGGGTATACTTTTGATGCGATATATCAAATCCGTAGTATTTTTGCCCGCTGATCACGAATCTGACGTCAGAATATCGCCATTAAGAAAAATATACTCCTAAAAAATTGATTCAAGCTTTTTCATGAATCCAAAGACGTATTAATATGTATTTGGACACGCTAAGCTAATATTCATCGGTTGGAATAAGCTATACAGTTCTGTTTTCTTTCTAACCTCAATAAATCAGACAGATATAGTGCTTCTCGAATGCAAAAACGAATTCAAATTAAAATCCAACCGATTCTTACCAAATTTGGTACACGGGGTTTTTTTGGGTTGCTGATCATGAATCTGAGGTCGGATTTGCAAAATTCAAAATGGCGGATCCAAGATGGCGGACAAAATTTTTGAAAACCAACCGATTCTTACCAAATTTGGTATACAGTTGGGGAATCCTCAAACCTGATACTCTTAGGCCCTAAACCCTGAAACCTTAGACTCCCACACCCTGTAACCTCAAAAAATAGTTGTTTCTCTTTTTAGCGACCAGCAATTCCGCTAGCATATGGTCATCCCATCGTCCTTGATACCGATAAATAATTATTTGTTACTAAAATGAATAAAGTTGAAAAAGCTGCTTGGCTTAGTTTTAAAGAAGTCGCAACAAACTTTTTGGGAAATAATAAAAGTCCTAAGTATGGAGAAAATGGTAAAAAATTTTCAAACATTAGGTCGCTTAATAAATCTAAAATTACATTTCCTGGACTCCCACATCGATGATTTCGCAGATAATCTTGGTGACTACAGTGAGGAGCTTTTTCACCAAGTTCTGAAAATCATAGAGAATCGGTATCAAGGACGATTAGATGACCATATGCTAGCGGACTATTGCTGGTCGCTGAAAAGAGAAACAAGTCCTCAAAAGCGTTTGGACAGAAAGCCTTCATTCGCGGAAAAAAAAGAACAAGATACAGCCAAAAAAAGGAAAGTTAGGCGCGGGTCTAACCTTCGCAATTCTAGGGCTTAAGGGTCTACTATTTGAGAGTATATGGTTTAAAAGTCCTGGTTTTGAGATTATCGGGTCTCATTTATAAAGTTACAGGGTTATTGAGGTCTATTTTTTGAGGTTACAGGATGTGGGAGTCTAAGGTTTCAGGGTTTAGGGTTTAAGAGTATCAGGTTTGAGGATTTCCCAACTGTATACCAAATTTGGTAGGAATCGGTTGATTTTCAAAAATTTTGTCAGCCATCTTGGATCCGCCATTTTGAATTTTGCAAATCCGACCTCAGATTCATGATCAGCAACCCAAAAAACCCCCGTGTACCAAATTTGGTAAGAATCGGTTGAATTTTAATTTGAATTCGTTTTTGCATTCGAGAAGCACTATATCTGTCTGATCTATTGAGGTTAGAAAGAAAATAGAACTGTATGGCTTAATCCAACCGATGAATATTAGCTTAGCGTGTCCGAATACATATTAATACATCTTTGGATTCATGAAAAAGCTTGAATCAATTTTTTTAGGAGTATATTTTTCTTAATTTTTACTAATTTTTACCTATTTTTTGAGGTTAGAAAAAAATTGAGATGTGATGGCGATATTCTGACGTCAGATTCGTGATCAGCGGGCAAAGATACTACGGATCTGATATATCGCATCAAAAGTATACCCCACTTTTTTTTGTGGGGCTGTGCAATCAGTAAAACCATGAAAAAACATGAATTTGCAATATATCACAAACCTTGTCATACAGATACCACAATTCACAATAGTTCTCACCACCCTAACCATCATAAACTCGCAGCTTATCATAGTTTTATACATAGACTAACTAATATCAACGGTTATTCGGTTACTTTAATCAATAATATCCTTAGGAAAAAACTTAGAAACAAGGCAATCTCAGAAATATACCCACGTTTTAAGGACAGAAATACCACATTTAAATGCTTAACCTATTTCGGCAAACCAACGGAAAAACTGGGGAAATTTTTAAATCAAAAAAATATCAACATAGCTTACAAGACTAACAATACTATAGGGAAATATCTTAAAAACTATAAACCACAAATCAATAAAGACAATAAATCAGGGGTTTATCAATTAACTTGTGGGTCATGTCCCAAAACATACATTGGACAAACTGGGACGTACATTTATATAAAGAATTACAGAACACCAAAAAAGTTTCATCCATAGAAAACCTAATTCAACATATGCTAATCATCTTTTAACAGAAAATCACACATTTAACAAAAATTTCAAAATTTTACACATCCAACAAAAAGGTTGAAAATTAAACCTTTTAGAGACAATGCAAATAAATCGATTAAGGACTACAGGTACTTTACCCAATGACCAGGTAGATTTAAGCAATTCTCGATTATTGAATTTATTCTCGTAATTACAAATCTGTGTGGGTTTTCCAATACTATCAATGTAATTTAAATCAGATTTATTATCATAATTAAGAAATTATATAAAATTGTGAACATTATACCTAACTTGACAGTGTAAAATGTAGATCTGAAGAAGCTGCATCGACAGCGAAACGCGTCATCGCAATTTAAATAAACCAGTGGAAATTGATTAAAAACAGTCTTTTATTATATATTTAAGAAGATTGGACAAAATTCGTATTTTAAACCAATCTTATGGATTTTTCTTGTAAGCAAAATGTCGTAGGAAGCTTTTATTTTAAAAAAAAAATTATGCGAAATTTTATGCTCCTCAAGATGGTTAGAAGGAAAAATAAAGAATATTATTTTTCAATTTTTTTCGATACGTAAAATTCAATTTTTTTCGCTTTTGCTCTAGATCAGGTGTGGTTCATTCTTTTTATTTCTCTTCTATATTTTATCTTAAATATAACATAAAAAAGTTATTTTAAAAGAATTACTACCTATTTTACAATAAAATTATTATTTAGATAACAGAACCTTTAATTGACAAACCATTAATACATTTACGAGTACTAAAATTATCACAGATACAATATTTATAATTTAAAAAATCATTCGTGTTCTATAGCGAATGTGTTTGAGCTTATTTTTTGCTATATTCAAAATCATCCGATTGATTATCTGAATCGGATTCATACCGCCACGAGTATAAAGGGTGGTTCGTGTAAAAAAAGTTGGACCTCCATGCACTAGTTTATATAAACATTGCAATAGTTTGAATTATGCGAATTGTGAAGATACTGCAGAAATATCCACGCAAGATCTAGATGAGAATGAGCTGATTAAAGTTTATGATCAGTCAAGATCGTTGACAGATGAATTTACAGATCATTTTTTCCGTGAACTCAACTTTATTAATTTTAGATCTTTTATACTCGTGCCAGTATGAATCTGATTCAGATGAAATTTTTTTTTCGCGTAACAACGAACAAAAGCTGAGATATTTAAGAATCAAAATGTGAAAAAATGTTCTAAAATAGAAAAAAGTGACCTTGCGATCAAAATTAGGCCGAGAAAACTCGTTTACATTATGCTGGCACTGTTTTAAAGTAATTAAATCGATTTCCATGCTGTACTTAAAAATTTCCCAAAACTATGAAAATTTTACAGCATTTACCTCCACTATCAGGGTTATATATATGCTATCAGATCGATAAATGAAGATTCCAGTACTTACTATAAAAGCTGAAAATGGAATATTCAAGATAGGGCACAAGAATTTAGAAATGAAAACAGTTTCTTCAAACTCCTTACACCAGAACAGAAAGTTGAGAGGCTAGAAACTTCTTAAGAACATTTGGTGATTGTTTTGCGAGTTTTCATAAGCGAAGAGCTTTGAATATTCTCTTGGGACCCTCCGATGAAGCAAAAGTCGAAGCAATGGGTTCTTAAGGGCTCTTCACTTCCGAAAAAGCTCAGAACGCAGCCATCTTCGGGCAGGTTGACGGCAATCGTTTTTTGGGGCTGCGAAGAAACTCTTCTGATTGCATTTTAATCTTCGGTCTAGTCGATCATCACTAATGACGCGCATCGAGTACATAAATAAAGTGTTCAATGCAGTGGTGATAAATATTATGTAAGTCTCTTTTGGTCTAAAATTTTTAAATTAGTATTTATTAGTATCATTTCCTGTATGTACTTTTACTTTCTTTATATAGATAGCTTTATTCTAAACTTCATTACTTTAAATTTTCCAGCAAGTCAATGATACTGTCGGTTCAATAACTAGAGTATCATAGTTTGTTAAGAATAATAAAAAAAATACTTAAAAAGCTGTAGCTATTGCCTTTAATCATTTTTTATGTACAAGGTGATCAGATTTAGACGCCCGGCCCCGATTTATGGAAAATTATTGGATATTTATTTTTTTTTAATGTAGAATGATGCAATGTATGTCAAGGAATTTACTGACTTATTTAACATTTGGTAGTGAAAACGACGCTGAACGCCGCGACGCGACGCCAAGCAACTTTTTTTTCCATTGACATACCTTTTGCAAAACGGCATTGAAAAGCCCTATATTTTTTCAATATTGTTTCTTTAAACTGTTTTTTCTAATTTATTTTGCAAAATAGTTATGCAGCAAAAACTCTTTAAAATATTATTTTCTGATCATTGCGGTTATTAAGGATCGTATGCCACGTTTGGCGGTTATCAAACAATTTTTCTAGTAGAAAATAGGATGTTCCATTTAAAAAAAACATATGTTATATCGGCCACGCTTTTTTGGAGTACCCTGTATACTCAAAAATAATTTCAAACTGTGCACCTTAATACTCCCTAAAACTATTGTATTTAACATTTTTTCGTTATTCCCGAAACAAATGAGATACTACGACTTCCCCTGTACTCTGTGGGAAACACAGTCCTGAGTAAATCGTACTAAAGGGATGAGGATCTATAAAAAATAATTTTTGAAAAAGGTTGTACAAAGAGTAACAAGCTGAATCTCATACGGATGTAATGTATTAGCTCGACGTGAATTTCTAGCATGCACCGCTATGAAAACTACATCATCTAGCATAAATATTGATGAATTAAAAAAATAGTAAACTAAACGAGATAGAGAGAGAGGGGGAGAAAAATAGAGAGAAATGCGACAGAAATTAACCTAATTAACTAATTGGTTTAAAATGCTTTTTATAGACTCAAGTCGTCAACCATTCTTCGTTGTTCCAAAGAATCAAGGTTATTGGTAAAGTTTAGGTCTCCAGTCAGACGAAATGTAGTGTATGTTTGGTCGAATTTGAGCTTTTTTTTACCGAATTATCAATTGTTGTGGAATGTAAAGTTCTCTAGTTCGAACTAATATTTTCAGCTTCTGAGAAGCTCTCTTTGCTGTATATGCAACATGATCATGTCCAGACATATTCGCTCCCAAGTTAACGCCCAGAAAGTTGAGTGATGATGTTAGAGAAATTGAGTGTCCCGATATAACTATGTCGGGTTCCACAACGTTAAATTGTTTAGAAAAAACTGCTGCGTTTTTAATATTCGTCAACTGCCACTCACAAAGAACGCTTTCTGAGGAAATACGAGATACACCAAAAAAACCTTTTAGACACAGCATAAGAGAGCATGCCAAACACGATTAAATGCCTTGGAAACATCAAATGCCTTTACGAACATTTCGAACATCCCTCGAACATGCCATTTCGACATCCCTTTTTCGAAGAAATGCCCTTCCAAAGGCAAGCCTTGGTTTGACCGAAAATGCAAAGAAGCTGTTGCTTTTAAACATCTGACCTACCGACAATAGCGTGAAAGTCCTAACACCATAAATCCTAACACCTTTTATTCGTGCCCGGAACAGATGCAAATTGACATATCCAAGGCATTCGATCGTGTAAGCTACGCTCTTATGGTATGTCTGAAAAGTTCTGTTTGTGGCCCTCAGGTTTCCTCAGAGAGCGTTCTTTACGAGTGGCAGTCGACGGATTTCTTTCTAACACCTTCACTATCAACGCCGGTGTGCCCTGAGGCTCCATACTGCCCCCTACTCTCTTTCTCATTTACATCAATGATCTACTGGAAAAGACCAGGAATCCAATCTACAGCTTTGCAGATGACAGTACGCTTATCTCTTCATTCGCTTTGAGCGCTCGGACATCGGCTACTCAGGCGAATATCCGCAAACAACAGAAGATCTTTCAACTTAACAAAGACCTGGAAGAAATTCTATCTTGGGGTGACAGTACCCAAGTGGAATTTAACGCTACAATAACCCAGGCGGCAGTTTTTTCTAAAAAAGTTAACGTTGCCGAACCCGACATAGTTATGTCGAGGCCCTCCATTCCGCTAGCATCGTCACTCAATTTGTTGTGCGTTAATTTGGGAGCAAATATGTCCTAGCATGTACATGTTGCAGGCATAGCAAGGAGAGCTTCTCAAAAGTTGGGAATAGCCTACATTCCACAACAACTATTAATTCTTTACAAAGCTCAAATTCGACCAACTATGGATTACTGCTCCCATGTTTGAGACTCCACTCCCAAACATACATTGCATTTGCTGGATTATGTTCAGAGAAGAGCCGTTCGTCTGATTGGAGACCCGGAACTGACCGGCGGCCTTGATTCGCTAGAACATCGAAGAACGATTGGCGATTTGAGTCTGTTCTACAAGTATTTTTATGGAAAGTGTTCGAAGGATGTAGCCCGCTTAATTCCTCCCAGAGCGGTGCATGTTAGAAATACACGTCGCGCTGATGCTTCACATCCGTATTAGGTTCAACTTGTCACTCCGCGTACAACGCTTTTCAAGCAGTCTTTTATATGGAGAACATCATAATAATTTGCCCAGGGCTGTGTTTCCCATCGAGTACAATTTACAGCGATTCAAGAACAACGTGAATCGATTTTTCCGCACACATGCCGCTCCTGTAGCACTTTAGGGACTTCCCTGCACCACGTGTGCTAGACCCATAAAAAAAAAACCTTTTAGCCTTGGATACATCAAATGTAAGCGCTCAAGATTCTTTAAAATGTTCAATTGCGTGTGCCATAGGCTAAAAGATCTTCTGTTGATCTTTGTGTACGAAAGCCACCTTGCTGGTTTCTAATTCTTCCAAATATTTTAGAAGATACTGATTCTTAGTCTTTTCCATAACTTTAGATATTAATGAGTGCAGTACGACCGGTCGGTAGATGTTTGGCAAGGTCTTTTTTTGGTTATCGGCTTTACTATAGCCCATTTTCAGCAGAAAATATATTCCCCTTCTATCGGATAGGTTGAAAAGTCTACAGAAATCTGGTGTTAGTTCGCCCGCACTTGACCGGATAGTCATGAAACTAAAAAATATGTGTTTTTTTTATTGTAAATAATCTGGATTTCCCGACGAAAATTTATATGTATTCCGTAATTATTTCTGGGGAAGTTAGCTTTTACCGTCAAGTTGCGAAGCTTTTTAAAGCTCCGAACAGGGTTTTAGAGATAATCTTCTCCGCTTTTTCCCTTACAAAAGTCAAGATTAATAAGAACATTTTTGCTACGCAGTATCTGCCGGTGGCAAGTGTAAGATGTGCCTATGAATGTGGGGCGGCACAACAATAGGATGAATAAACGTGCTTTGCGAATTTAAAGAGCTCGGCGCATTCGTCTTTGGCGGGCGGCACAAAAACTTTTGGCGCACGTCATCCGTTCATTCATCATGCGAATCGTTTCGGCGCCGAGTCTCGGAATTTTATTTAAATTGATCATTGAAAAACATAAAAGGTGTCGTTGAGAAATGGATTCATCGGACGTATTAGCGGGCGACAGCCGGGCACCTTCCATATTTTCTGGTCGGTTTGTTTTTTGCGGAAGTTCCCGACATAGGCGCCGAATCTCTTAGAGCCTAATGGATTTCGTTGGTTTGGGATGTTTTATCAATTTTTTCATGACATTATTTTGATTTGATTGAATGTCGTCTCGTTATCATGTATAATCTTAATCCCAACAATTCTCTATATTGAGAAACTGTTTTAAAAGTTTTAACAGGGATAATGTTCAGTGGCTTAAGGTCCTGATATAGTAGTGCATTGACATACTCAAAAAAAAACTCCAAAATTGTAATAAACCAATAAATTAATATCAGGTGTACAAGTATGAAATGCGGATTTTTTTTTCTGAAAAAACATGTTAAATTCGGAAGAATGATAAAAAGTGCTTTATTCAAAGTATGCTCCATCGCTTGTTATACATTTTTCCCATCTTTCGGGCAATTTGTGAATACCACGCCAGTCAAAATCTTCCCCTTTTGCTGCGAACCATTCATCGAGCCATGTTTTCACATCTTCGTAAGAACCAAAGCGCTGCTCAGCAAGCGCATGACCCATCGATGCAAACAAGTGGTAATCGAAAGGAGCCAAGTCTGGTGAGTAAAGCGCATGGGGTAGAACTTCCCAGCTGAGAGCTTCCAACGTGTCGCGAACTGGTTTTGCCGTATGTGATGGAGCATTGTCATGAAGAAAAAATGACTTTGTGTTGCCTCTTTCGATATTCTGGCCTTTTTTCAAGCAGCGAACGGTTCAGATCGGTCAATTGTTGTTGGTAACGTTTAGTATTAACCGTTCTCTCCAAGTTTTAACAGCTCATAATAGACGACGCCCCTCTGGTCCCACCAAACACAGAGCATCGTCTTTCTGCCAAAGCAATTCGGTCTTGCGGTCGATGCAGATGGTGCGCCTGGGTCTACCATGATTTTTTGCGCTTGGGATTTTCAAAATAAATCCACTTTTCATCCCCTGTAACTATACGATGCAAAAACGACTTCAATTTATACCGAGCGAGCAAAATGTCACACGTGTCTTTGCGCTTTTCCATTTGCCTGTCGTTCAATTCATGTGGTACCCATCTGTCGGTCTTCCGAATCTTTCCCATCTCTCGTAGCCGATTAAAACAGCTTGTTGCTTAACGCCCAATTGCTCGGCGAGTTGTTTTTGTGTTTGCTAATCATCTTCGTCCAACGGTGCTTGCCATTCCACATTTTCGTATTTTTTTGGCGGTGTTCCACGTTCCTTGTCTGCAACATCGAAGTCACCACTTTTGAAACGCAGAAACCATCGTTCACACGTATCTTGCGATGGAGCATGTTCACCATAAGCTTCTCGAAGTAATCGGTGTGATTCAACAGCAGTTTTCTTTAAATGAAAACAAAAAATTAATGCTGTCCGCACATACTCTTTTTTCGGTATAAATTTCGACATATTGAACACAACAACACAACACTATGCACACACTTTTCCAATTTATCACTCGTGTGCGTCTGAGACTTGATGACACAACAAGATGGCGCAGCACAAACTGCATTAGTACACCATCTGTTGTCTAAAATCCGCATTTCATACTCATACACCTGTTACACCATAAACAAACCTTAAAGGGTTACATACATCTCGAATATTAAAAAAAAATTAAGAAATTTTCATTCCATTACAAACTTATAAGCATTAAATGTGACCTGACATCGGATGGGGGCCGCTACCTGTCTCAATGCAATGTTTGCAGTATTACTCAGTCCATTTTTAATATTTGTTAACTTTTTTTAAATCTTAGTAATTAGTTTTTATACAAAATGTCGAGAGGTTTTTTTAGATTTTTTCAACAGACAATTATTTATAAATAACTAAACATAAATTTTTTGGTCGAAAATTGCATACTAAAGTTTGAAACAACGTCAATTTTTTTATTTTTGAAAAAAAAAACCTTTGACATTATTTAATATCTACATAGACAAACGTTGAAAGAATGGAGGAGATCATGCGAAGGAATGGGTATCGAGCTTAATGACGACGTCACGCTGTATACACTACCCTTCGCAGACGATCAGGTGGTGCTCGCACAAGATAAAGAGAACCTGGAATCAATGACAAGGAAACTGCTAAAAGAATACGAAACATGGGGCCTGATAGTAAACCAGGAAAAGACAAAGTACTCGTATGTAGGAAAGGAGGAAACATCGGTTCTCCAGATAGAAGACCACATTCAAATCGGACCGTGCACAGAATATACATATCTGGGTACAAAAATTACAAGCAACGGACGGACTGAACCGGAAATTGAACACCGTATTATACAGGGAAGAAGATCATTGAGTGTCTAAACTCGATTCTGTGGGGAAAACATATATTAAAACAAACCAAAAAAACTCTTGTATAACACTATTCTAAGGAGTAGGAGTATAGTACTCTACGGCAGTGAAGCAGGGCAAATGAGTCAAACTACACAGCCGAAACTACGAGTATTGGAAATGGACTACTTGCGCAGATCGGCAGGAAAATCACGCCGTCACAAAGTCCCAAACATAACGAATCTAGAAATAATGGAAGTGGAGGAGGGTATAATACAAGGAATTGAAAGGAAACAACTAGAATGGTATGGTCACGTGGAGAGGATGAGCGACGAAAGAGAATTCACCCAAAAACAACATGGATAAAAGGAATAGAAAGAAGTATGTCAGCGAGGAATCTAAGCCACAGAGACTGGAGAAAAGGGACCAAAAGGCGTACAACGCTATAAAGAATGGATGACGATGATTATATTTTTGAAATTATCCTGCAGGCAAGGAGGCACCATAGTTTTCATCAGTGGTCCATTTAACCCGATAAAAAATAATTTTAAACATTTAAAACATATTTAAAAAAAAATTCTTATAATATAAAGTACAATAAAGATATATAATCACCATTCTTTTGTATTATCCACTTAATAACCTTTAAGATATTTTTTTTTTAATAAAGTGTAGAAACGGGTAATCAAAACATCAAATCTTTATTGCAACCGCCTTATAACAAAATTTACTTATTTAACTATCGTTTGAGACCAGTTTTAATCACTTTGGCAATCAAATTTGGAAATAAGAAGAGTTTAAAAAAAAAATACATTTGACTCCCATTGCACTGAGATCGGGGCAGTGGTGTTCACCCTGTGGGTAATCAGAGTCAAACAAAATTTAACACATATCGCAGACAGAGAGCAAGAAGGTATCGTTTAAAAAGTTACATTTGCAATGACTTTAATAAATAAAAAAAATATATAAAAAATTTCTTATTTGGTGGGGACATTATTATGGCCAAACAAAATCGTATTTTCAACATTTTGATAAAAAATGAGGATAGTAATTTTTTTCGCGGAAAGGGTCTAGCCGGATAAAGTACTAAAATCGGCCCTTAAAACAAATGCAATATAAGTATATACATCTTGTAGGTATTGTTGAGAAAAGCCTATCCTGACATTTTCAGACCTCCAACTCACTCCTGTCAGCCATAACCTCAAAATAAATGTTTTTTTTTATTTGTCTCGTACTGCTGCAGCTTTTAGCCGTTTGACTCGAAATTTGAGCAAGTAGTAGGTAATAATTAGTGTTCTAACCTGATTTTTTTTGGCGCGAATTTCAAAAAAAAATAAAGAATTTTATAGAAAAATTAAAAATTTTGATGGCAAAATCCATATACTACTCAGTGTATATCACCACTACACCAAACACTTTATTTTTGAGAGTAGACGCGCTTTGCGCTAACCATGCTAGCTTCATCAGGAGCGAGTCAATCATCGCTCCTGATGAAGCTAACATGGTTAGCGAAACGCGCGTCGAGTGCAAAAATAAAGTGTTTGGTGTAGTGGTGATATATACTGAGTAGTATATCATTGTGCCAAAGATTCCACATTCCCAACTTAAAATCCATATATATAGAAATGTATGTACCGTGTAGGTACGGAGTTATTGCCCGGTCACAAATATATAAAATTTCTCATTTCTCGCCATTTCTCCCATATATACTCAATATAAAATGGATTAAATAAATAATATAATTATACCTAATTATACGGTAACAACTTTTTTTTTCCATTTTTTTAAGCATATATTTATGTGTGCAAGTGCGTATATGTGTGTATGTGGGCTTCATTATTGGAAAAAATAAAAAAAAAAAACGAAATTTTAATAAGAAAAACAATGCTTAAATAATAAGATTCGTCATATCTATTCGAACCATTTTTTAAAATTAACTCTAATTTACGGAAAGTACTTTCAGAAATTCCTTTCGAGAGAGTTTTTTTTTTACTGTTATAAAGAAAATAAAGGTGGTTCGGTTTACACAAAGTCCATAAAACTGTTATGAACCTTCGTATTGATGTAGAAGAATTTGAAATACGCACGTAAAACTGGATTTTCAGAAGCTGGACACTGACCAACTTTTATACGCATGGTAAAAACAATTAGCGTCAACAAAGCGTCAATAGTATGTTGAAATTAATTTATTTTAACTGAATTACATCAAGTTAATGTATTGAAGGGACGAGCAGATGATTCTGTAATAAGTTAATAATTTATATATTTAATAATAGGTTGAATTCGTGTTGAGCGTCAAAACGTCAACTGAAATATATATATATATATATATATATATATATATATATATATATATATATATAACACATGGGCTGAAAAGTCCCGGGCCTAACAAAGAAAACACGGTTTTGTTGGTTCAAAATGAGCTTTATTCATCAACGTAATCTCCATCAAGAGCAACGCAATCATTCCATCGCCGCTCTAACATTTCAATACCACTTTTGTAGAACGATTTATCTTTTGCCTCAAAATAGGCCTCAGTTTCAGCGATAACCTCTTCATTCGTGCGAAATTTCTTACCGGCGAGCATTTTTTTTCAGGTCTGCGAACAGCCAGTAGTCGCTGGGAGCCAAATCTGGCGAATACGGTGGATGTGGGAGCAATTCGAAGTTCAATTCATGTAGTTTTGCCATTGTTTTGATTGACTTGTGACACGGTGCGTTGTCTTGATGAAACAAATTTTTTTTCTTTGCCATATGCGGTCGTTTCTTTGCAATTTCGGCCTTCAAACGCTCCAATAACGCTATATAATATTCACTGTTGATGGTATTTCCTTTCTCAAGATAGTCGATGAATATTACACCACGCACATCCCAAAATACCGAGGCCATAACCTTTTCAGCCGATTGTTGTGCTTTCGGGCGCTTTGGACGAGGTTCACCAGTTGCTGTCCACTCAGATGACGATCGTTTTGATTCCGGAGTGAAGTGATGGATCCATGTTTCATCCATTGTCACATATCGACGCAAAAATTCCGGTATGTTACGTTTAAACATGGCCAAACACTGCTCAGAATCATCAACACGTTCTTGTTTTTTGATCAACAGTGAGCAAACGCGGCACCCACTTTGAACAGAGCTTTCTCATAGTCAAATGCTCATGCAATATAAAGCCAACACGTTCTTTTGATATCTTTACGATGTCAGCTAACTCACGCAACTTCACTTTTCGATCATTCAAAACGATTTTATGGATTTTTTTGATGTTTTCTGGTGTTACCGCCTCATTTGGACGTCCACTGCGTTCTGCATCATCGGTGTCTCTACGACCACGTTTGAAGTCAGCAAACCAACGTTTTATTGTTGTTTCTGATGGAGCGGAGTCCCCATAACACTTTTCAAGCCATTGCTTCGCTTGAACGGTATTTTTTCCCATCAAGAAGCAGTGTAAAAAATTAAAACACGAAATTGTTTTTGATCCATTATTTTGAAAATAACAAAAGTAGCGTCACTCTTAGCACAATAACTCACAAACTAATGAATAGAATATCATGAAATTTTAACAGCTGTCTTTTGAAGGTTAGTATTAACTGAAAAAAAGGTGACTGCAATAAAACTAGCGCCATCTATGTGTTAGGCCCGGGACTTTTCAGCCCAATCGCATTTTCATACTACTATATATATATATATATATATATATATATATATATATATATATATATATATATATATATATATATATATAGTAGTATGAAAATGCGATTTTTTTTTAAAAAAAAAAACATGTTAAATTCGGAAGAATGATAAAAAGTGCTTTATTCAAAGTATGCTCCATCACTTCTTATACAGTTTTTTTCCCATCTTTTGGGCAATTTGTGAATACCACGCCAGTAAAAATCTTCACCTTTTGCTGAGAATCATTCATCGAGCCATTTTTTCACATCTTCGTACGAACCAAAGCGCTGCTCAGCAAGTGCGTGACCCATCGATGCAAACAAGTGCTGATCGGAAGGAACCAAGTCTGGTGAGTAAGCTGCATGGGGTAGAACTTCCCAGCTGAGTGCTTCCGACGTGTCGCGAACTGGTTTTGCCGTATGTGATGGAGCATTGTCTTGAAAAAAAAAAATGACTTTGTGTTGCCTCTTTCGGTATTCTGGTCTTTTTTCAAGCAGTGAACGGTTCAAATCGGTCAATTGTTGTTGGTAACGTTTAGTATTAACCGTTTCCCCAGGTTTTAACAGCTCATAATAGACCACGCCCCTCCGGTCCCATCAAACACAGAGCATCGTCTTTCTGCCAAAGCGATTCGGTCTTGCGGTCGATGTGGATGGTGCGCCTGGGTCTACCCATGATTTTTTGCTCTTGGGATTCTCAAAATAAATCCACTTTTCATCCCCTGTAACTATACGATGCAAAACGACTTCCTTTTGTACCGAGCGAGCAAAATGTTACACGTGTTTTTGCGCTTTTCCATTTGCATGTCGTTCAACTCATGTGGTACCCATCTACCGGTCTTCTGAATCTTTCCCATATCTCGTAGCCGATTGGAAACAGCTCGTTGACTAACGCCCAATTGCTCAGCGAGTTGTTTTTGTGTTTGCGAATCAACTTCGTCCAACAATGCTTGCAATTCCACATCCTCGTATTTTTTTGGCGGTTTTCCAAGTTTCTTGTCTGCAACATTAAAGTCACCACTTTTGAAACGCCGAAACCATCGTTCACACATTTCTTGCGATGGAGCATGTTCACCATAAGCTTCTCGAAGTAATCGGTATGATTTAACAGCAGTTTTCTTGAAATGAAAACAAAAAATTAATGCTGTCCGTGACTGCTCTTTGTTCGGTATAAATTTCGACATATTGAACATAACAAACACAACACTATGCACACACTTTTCAATTTATCACTCGTGCGCGTCTGACACTTGTTGATGACACAACAAAATGGTGCAGTGTCAAATCTTTATAGCACAAACTGCTTTGGTGCACCATCTGTTGTTCGAAATCCGCATTTCATACTTGTACACCTGTTATATTATATATATATATATATATATATATATATATATATATATATATATATATATATATATATATATATATATATATATCGCTACTTCGTTCATTTTACGTGCAGTATATTTACTCTACATCTGCTTCTATAGCTTTCGGTTTTACATATAGTTTACATTATTATGATTCATATTAACAGCAGATAGCACATGTATAATAAGGAATAAAAATTCTTATATAGTTACAGAACTGAGTTATTTTTATATTTATAATAAGTATTTAAGATCAAATTATAGTAACTTTCCACTCCAGTGAATAAAGCAAGTTTATATTAAATAACCAGTCAAGTGCAAGTTGCACTTGCGCAATTAGTATTCCATACGTTGATTGCTTCTGAAATAAATTTTTTGTTGCGGAGGTATAAAATGATCAGTGACTTCACAAAACACACCCATATGAGGTTTCAACAAAGTTTATTTTCGATGTTTACTGAAAACTGATAACCTTGAAATTTTTGTTTTTTTTATATACCAGATAAATTATTAAAGGTAATGCACTCGTGATAATTTTCGTTCAATCTACACCCCCTGGAGAATATTCTAGAATTTTTTCAAAATTTTTGAATCAGTACTTTTCGAGATAGAGGGGGGGCAGCGATTTTTTCAAAATAATACAAAGAAAAGTGTGCGCACGTAAGACATTATATATATTTTTGAACTCGTGTTTTCATAAGCTTTCATTTGACATCCCACTCGATGACCTAGTAAAAAAAATTTTTTTTTCACTTCCGATTTGACCCCCCAAAACTAACCCCTCAAGTCAAAATTTAACTTTCAAAATTTCAACTTTGTACGTCATATAGTTTCGGGGAAAATCAGGTGTGACAGACAAACAGACAGACAGACAGACAGACAGACACCGAAGTGATCTTATAAGTGTTCCGTATGGAACACTAAATACATCAATCTTAAGTTCTTATATATCCATATCAACTGAAGCTGAGAAAATAACAAACTTGATAGAATTAAATTATACTTAGACAGCCGAAGAGGTATGTTTGTGACGTATATATATATATAATATATATTTATATATATATATATATATATATATATATATATATATATAAAATCAGGTTTGAGTACTAACAGTTACCTACTACCTCCTCAAATTTCGAGTCAAACAGCCAAAAGTGTGCTATATTTTTTAGAATAGTAATTTAAAGCTCTATTCGGATAAAGAAAAATATACAGGGCATCCCATTTAAAAAATATATTTTTGCGTTAATAACTATTAAAATATTAGTTGTAAAAAATGTAACTTGCACTGTCGAAATCCACGTGGAAAAGTGCTTTGAGAATGTTTTTTACAGAAATCGAAAATTTTCAGTAGGAAAAGAATTACAAACATTTTTCCAAAATGCAGATTTTTGAAAAAAATACCCTGTATATCTGAAACGGTACTAGATATCGGATATATTGAGTTTATCATAAAAATTGAGCCTCAGACACCGATATCAGTTTTTCGTCTATCTCCTCTAGATAATGGGGGTTTACCTTTAAAAGTGTCCAATTTGGACCACCCTGTACACTTCGAGATATTTGCTATTCTTGTGTGTGGCTGACAGGAATGAGTCGTAGGTCTAAAAATTTCAGGATACGCTTTACGCTTTTGTTTAAGGGCCGATTTTAGTACCTTAGCCGATTAGACGCTTTCACGAATTCTGACCCACCTGTGTTATCTTTTATTTGAACTTTCCATTCCAAAATAATTCTTCATACCTCGGTAATAAATTTTAGTGACGTAATAACAAATAATAAATATAAACACGCACATCCCGATAAAAAAAACAGCGGCCACAAAAGTCGCACGTACTGACAATTACGCTCGGGACTTTTGCCGGGATACACAGAACTTCCCTCGGCTGAATTTTTATTGCTTCGCTTATTTTTCTTGCGAACAGACAACTTTTTAAATAACTGTTTTAGGTTTATTTTACAAACTTTTTGATGGTTTATTTGTTAACTTGTTCGGGATTTCTTTTATTAAAAGTCTGTTCTGGATAAAAAAAAGCCTGTTTTTTTTAAAAGAACTATTTTTATTAAAAACAATACGGTGAATTTTTGGCTGGGACTATATAGAGACGCAGGTAATTTTCCACACCACTAATCCGTTTATGACCTAGACATATTTAAGGGATTGTAATTGCAGAAGTAAATTCCACACCGAGTACTTTCAGATAGAGGATGAGGGTTGATAAATGGGTGGTGGTACGCACCGGCCTGTTCATTAAATCTTTATTAAACCCTTCTACATATCAGTTTAGTACATATTATTAATTTGTGATTATTACTTGGTTGTGCGTATATTTTTTAAAGTGTTGCTAATATGGAAGCAAAGTTAATAAAAAGTAATCGAGGAAAGGACATGTTATGTGTGAATTACTACACTTACTTTCGACAAAAGGTACTAAAATGTGGAGAAACATTTTGGAGATGTTCAAAAAAAGATTGCAAATCAAAAGTCTTCACCGTTGGGCCCGAGAATTTAGTTACCAGAAGTGAAGGACTCCATACACACGAAGCCGACACCAAGAAGCTGAATCGGCAAATAATTAGTAATTCCTGCAAAAGAAAAGCCGGAGAGCATATGAGTGAAAGGCCATCTAAAATTATCAGACAAGAACTACAAAACACGCTGCCTGAAACAGTAACAGAAAAAGATGTCAAATATATTAGAAAAAACATTTATAACCATAGACGAAAATTTTTGCCAGGACGTAATACACGAAGTGCTGAGGAGGTGCATAGTATTTTAGAGACATTTGAAATCAAAACTAGCAAGGGTGACAATTTTCTATATATCAATGAACTCGAAAAGTGGCATTATTGTTTTTTCTTGCACTACAAATGTCAATATGTTGTGTAAAATATCCAATATATATATATGGACGGCACCATTTCATACTGCGCTAAATATTTTACACAGTTATTTACAGTGCATGGTTTTGCAAACGGTCATTACATTCCATTATTATTTTTACTTATTGCGTGATAAGAGAGCTGAAACATACAAAAACCTCTTCACATTATTAAAATGTAAGATTTATTCAACAGATACACTGTATTTCAATCCAGAGAAAATTACTATTGACTTCGAAAAATCTATTCATAAGGCAGTATCTGAAGTTTGGCCAAATGCTAAAGTGTCAGGATGTAGATTTCATTTACACCAATCTTGGTTTCGCAAAGATACAGAATCTAGGTCTAACTAAAGAATATTGCGACAAAAAATTCTGAAATTGGGCGTTGATTAAGTATTATTTCGGCTTGTACTATTTAGCACCCGAAGAATTAGGTGACAGTTTTGCATTTACGATTTATATTCTATAAAACCTGAGGATGAACGTTTAAATAAATTTTGTGATTACCTACTAGAAACGTATATAGAGAAAGGAGCCGATTTTCCAGTTGAAATATGGGAGAATCAAGTCCATCTTTAACTCGAACGACTAACTGTTGTGAGTCCTTCCATTCCCATCTAAATAATTCTTTTTATTCTACACATCCGTCTCTGTATACTTTTATCGATAGGCTGAAAGAATTTCAGATTACCGTATATATAAAAATACGGTGTGCCGACAAGTCTAAAATAAGTAATAATCATAATAATCAAAAATTAAAACAATTTTTTTAAAAAATCTTTATGAACAAAGACAATTAGGAAATATTAATCGTTTCCATTTTTTTAAAATGCGTCTCCTATTTTTCTCAACCTGTTTTGTAAATATATATAAATAGATATGTATAGGTTTGTAGCATTATCTAGTACATGTAAGGAAATTTGTCCAATTGTATTTTACGTATTTAGCAAAAACTTCATGTTTTATCAATATTATTCTACTATGAAATAAAAACATATATTTTTGCAAATATCTAAAATTTTCAATAAAAACTTGATTCAAAAGAAATCCGTCCAATTTTATTTAGATGAATAAAGCATAATTATATTTGCTTGGTGTGGAAATTACCTGTAAGATTTAAGCACCCTTATAAAGTTAGTGTGGAATTTACCTGTTGTATTAAGGGCGCCGGTAGTCTTGGTGTGAAATTTACTAACGCCGCTATATAGTAATGGTAATCAATTAGAGACCGGATTATATGCAACATAAAAATCTTGAAATATGCATGATAAATGCTTAAAATATGCGTGAAAAGGGTCAAAATATGCAATATTAAATAATAATAAAAGTAGTAATTTTTAGTTTTTTATTTCAAAATCAGCATAAAATTAACAAGTTATCGACGATGTTTAAATTTAATTAACAAACAATTATTTAACATTTGTTTTCTTGTACACGTAAACAATAAGGTATTGTTACAAATGTTGGGTAGTAAGATTGTGTCTTCGATGACTTAAAATATAGTGGGGAAAAAGACCTTTCCACATCCACTGAGGTAAATGGGCAGTATTTGAATTTGTGTGCTATGTTAGCACTTATTGTTTCTGGCAAAAGTTCACCCGTCGCATTAATAAAACTATCAATTTGACCCAAAGGTTCAAAACCTGGGTTATTGCACAAAATATTTTCAAACTTTTCTTTAACTCTACGCGGGAATACATCTGGCAATGTGGAGTTTATTTGACGGATTTTATTCATTAACTGAATTGATTCGGTCAACGCCAAACCTCGAGTTTCAAGCTTTTTAATACCCGCAGGGATGTGGGAGAAGTGAGTGCTAATCAAAGCTGTTTTTTTTTAATATCAGAATCGATAAATGCTTCCTTGGATTGACGAACTGCCATAGCCTCTGCACTATCGAGGTCATTTACTACACTGATGCAAGCGCGTCGACAATAATGTTAAAACTGATATCTTGTTTTAAAATAAAAATTCGATTTCTAGAAAATTGTTTATTTGATCCACACTCAAACAAATATTCTTAGAAACTAACTACTTATCACTTAATATTCCGACCAAGAATTTTGGGTATTCCCTTGGCACTATAACCTAATCGATGTTTAGACTATTGCAGGTAATGTTCCGGCGATAAGATCGGTTCCAGACGGCGATATTAACAATACCCTGAGCAATTCAATTGCCTAGTAATATCGAGAAATATTGTAAATATAGAGAAAATATGCATCATTACTAGATTTTGGGTAAAATATGCAATAATCGGTGAGAATGGTCTAAATATACAAATGCATATGAAAATATGCAAATGCATATATTCCGGTCTCTAGTAATCATAAAGTAAAGACCCTTAAAATGTATTTAAGGGGTCATGCCACTCTAAATCTAAAATAATCGGTCAAGTGCAAGTTGAACTTGCGCAATTAGTGTTCCGTACGTTGATTACTTTTAGGATAAAAAATTTTGTTACGGAGATATAAAATGATCAGTGACTTCACAAACACACCCCAAATGAGTTTTCAACAAAGTTTGTTTCCAGTCTTTACGGAAAAATGATGACCTTGAATTTTTTTTTTTTTTTTATATACCAGATAAATTAATAAAGGTAATACACTCGTGATAATTTTCGTTCAATCTACACCCCGTAGACAATATTCTAGAATTTTTTTCAAAATATTTCGATAAGTGCTTTTCGAGATAAGGCAGCGATTTTTCGCGATTTTTTAAAAATAATACAAAGAAAAGTGCGCGCAAGTATTACATTATATATATATATATATATATATATATATATATATATATATATATATATATATATATATATGTATATATATATATATATATATATATATATATATATATATATATATATATATATTACTCTTATTTTCACAAGCTTTCATTTGACACCCCAAATAGTTTCGGAGGAAATCGGGGTTGTGACAGACAGAGGGACACAAACCAAAGTCATCTTATAAGTGTTCCGTACGGAACACTAAAAAGCCCGATTTTGACAATTTTTTTTGTAAAATATAGTGAACGAAGTCCAAAGTTAATCAAAAGCTTTTATTATACAAACTTTAAAGTATATTTACAAATTTAAATAACACAAAATGGCTGCACTAGTACTCACTAAAGGAAGATAAATCTTATAAACAGTACTTACATGGCGGCCGGAAAGATTGCTCCTCCAATTTTTTACCTGGAACAAAGTGCAAAGTTATTTGAGTTCTACTTAAAATTTTCTCGGAAGTACATAGAAAAATTCAAAAATATTGATTTTTTTATGAATGATGACATGTTTGAAAAAAATGTTTCATTTTTCGGTAATAAATCACGCAAAAAATCGTTTTAAAAAAAAAGGTTTAAAACAAGTTCTAAAATTCGTACGTACTTCGCTCGATTCGTAATTTTGAAGGTACAATTAAAATTTCAAATAAATCGGTGATAATTTGAAGTTATGTTTTCGACCAGTTTGAAAAATGTAGTTTTGAGAAAAACGTGTTTTAAAGTTTTACGTACTTTTTTGTATAAATTTTCTAGATAATCTAATCTGCTATTCCTGCGCCATATAATTGGCCTTCTAAATTGATATTTTCCTCCTCTTTTTCCTTACTGTCAGATTTCAAAAATAGTCTAGCTTCTTTTGCTGTGTTGGTCAGCGATTACTCTGCAAACTTGATACAACGAGCGTCAGCCTGCATACAGAAATTGTAACAGTTCAACAAAATTTTCATGCCTATTAGTTCCATATTTTTCATTATATTGGTAAAACCTTCGTTGTAAATATATACATCTATATTTTCTGCAATATCAACTTTGCCACTCAAAACAGATTTAGGAGGTATCGACCAGACTGTAACATTGAAACTTTCATTGCTGTTTTGCGTGAATCCACCAATGGCGCCGCGTTCAAGAAGTTTATCTCTGCTGAGTTCTTCATAAATTGGCTTCACTGAATAGAAAAATGAGCTGTGGAAAAGCTAGCTTATGGAAATAACTAGCAAAAGAAATGGTGGCCTTCGCTCTTTGCCAAGAGCACCATGATTTTTGACCAGGAGGATAGTTATCGTACTGTGGCTTATCATCGGTCGAAAGCTTATGGTACAATATTGCCCAGATTAACAATAGTTCAATAAAGAAAGGAAAAAGTCTCGTGTGAACAATGTGTCTTCAATGGTTATACTAATACTATGCAAATACTATGAGGTTTATGTACAGCTGATGTCATCTAGCGACATATACATCTGTAGATAAATAGATTTCTTCAATATTCAGAAAGGTACAGTGGTTTAAGCAGCGCGAAGCATAAAAATTCTCGAAGAGTTTATAGAGCGCTGCGAGACAATTACGCACACTTATAATCTTCTTATCCTCATAAAATTCTCTGTACCTTATTTCTAAATCCCTAACGCGAAGAAAATAAGACCAAGTATATCTCCATACCATATAACTCAAAATATAGCAGGGGACTCAACAAGATATTCCATAAGGTAGGTCTCACTTTAGTCTGTAAGTCATCAGACAATCTGAGGAATATCTTAGGAAATAAGGAAGGAATTTATAAAATTAGTTGTAATAATTTCGACAAAATGTATGCTGGGCAAATTAAAAGGACAATTGAAACACGATTTAAAGAATATTTAGCACGTTTAAAATACGGTAGTATAGAAAAGTCTAGCATTGCCGAACATGCCCTTGAAGCTGATCATACTGTAACATTAGATAATCTAAGATTAGTTAAAAAAATGTATCCGACAAGAGATTGTTGAACGCCTACGAAAGTATGAAAATTATAAAATGTAAAAGTAGTTTAAATAAAGAGAGAGAGCCTACTCCTTATAGCCCCCTCTACAGGTGACTTGACCGGAACTGATGGCCTTGCCTATGTCATTAGTTTCGCCTGAGTAATTCAAGGATTAGGCTAAGTATAAATAGGATAGATTTGTAGTTTAGCTTTAGTCATACTGAATAGTGTCATTGTGCCAAAGATTCCACATTCCCAAAATAGTTGCTATATTATGTTACTATTACTATTATTTTAGCATTAAAATAGTAATAAATATTTGATTTAAAATCACTTTTTCATGACATATTTAAAATAAAATATTATATAGTATTACAGTGAACCAGACCTTTTCTAGAGCAAAAGCGAAAAAAAATGAATTTTTCGTAACGAAAAAAAAATTGTTGTATATTTTTTATTTTTACCTTCTAACTATCTTGAAGGGCACACAATTTCTCATATTTAAAAAAAAACCTTCCTATGCCTTTTGCCCAAAGGAAAAATCCATAATAAGATTTGGACTAAAAAGTGGCCTTGGGGTCAAGATTAGGCTGTGAAAACTCGTTTAAATTATGTTGGCACTGTCCCAAAGTAGTTAAATCTATTTCCAAGCTGTACCCAAAAATTTCCAAAAATCATGAAAATTTTAAGGCATTTACCTCCACTGATATATCTTGACAAAAGTGTTTTTTTTATCAAATATAGATAGGAAATAACTTCATAGAACGCGTCGACGAGTATATCTCCTTTGGTCACACTATTAAGATCAGAAAGGGGAACCAGCATGCAGAAATTACCAGGCGAATAAGGCTAGCGTGGTCAGCTTTTAGAAAACTCTGACATATCTTAAAAAAATACTATTATACCCATAAACCTAAAAACTAAAACTATTTGTGTCCTACCTGTTAGCACATATGAACTGGAAACGATATGTCTCACTAAAGCATTTGCCAAAAAGCTCATTACTTCACAAAAAGTTATGGAAAAAAGCATGCTTAGTATTTCCCTTAGAGATAGAATTCATAACGAGCAGATAAGGAGACGAACCAAAGTCAATCGCTTTGGAGGCGGCAAGGATGAAGTGGTGATGGGGGGGTCATGTGGCTAGATCATCCCGAGACAGATGAGTATATAAGGTCACTATATGGAGACTCAAAGAAACAGGAAGAGGCGTGGAACGTGTACAGAAACGATGGATCGATAATATAAGAGTAGTAGCACGCAAGCAGTGGTTAAAGGTGGCAAAAGATAGGGAAGCATGGAAGACATTAGAAGAAACCTACGTCCAGGAGTGGACAAACTTAGTTGACAACAAATGAAGAAGGACGAAAAAAGTATTCAGAGCTTTTTTGAAATAGAAAACTTTATTTAGTGTAGTATGACAATATTGTTTGTTTTTCATTGCCACAGGATCTGTATATTTTATGGTAATGAACCGACGCTTTCCATACCATGTACCTTGATCTTATGAGAGAAGAGCTTACTTACTGTATTTTATACACCAGTTTTCGATATTGAAATTTCTGCTTATTTAAAAAAAAAATGCCTTCATTCATATTCATTACAAAAAACTGCCAATTAATCTTTAATTAGTGCAACTCCAAGTATATATGCAAAACAGATCCAAAACAAACAAAAAGCGAATGTTCTCGGTTTCCATTCTTAAATTCAGATTACTTAAAAATATTTTTCCATGCGGAGAACTTCTCCAGCCAGTGTTCATTAAGGCCAAGAGCTCTGAGTCCGTCCCATTATGTCTCGTAGAATTTTCTTCATTAACGATATTTTAGACATTTTTGAGAGGTCTTTCCCGGAAAATAATTAAAACAGAAAAAAAGGATTATTATTTCGTAGCCGGAAGCGTTTCTATAGCGCTCCGCTGCAACGAGAATTGTATTTCTGTAATTTAGGTTTTAAATTTTCAGCAATAGAATTCAGATGTGCTCTCTGAAAAACGAGAGATACGCTATGGGATGGAAGGATAAAACAGGGATTTACGTTAAGAAAAAAAACTCTTTTAATTTAATAAAAGTCGTTTTCTTAATAGTTTGTCGTTCTAAGTGTAAGTAATTATGGAAATTACATTTATTTAAGAATATTAAAATTGGTAAAGTGATTTACTTAGTGTTTTCCGGCGAACTCGCATTTCTCAAATAAACACTCAAGTTGACATTCTTCTGGCGTTTAGCCCTCGCAGTCACGATGATATATTATAGTTGTTAAAAATCCTTCCTGTTTTTAAAAGTAAATAACGAACCATATTTATGCAATATGGAAGCAATATTAGCCCAGTCGTCAAAGGCAAATTTTGACGAAAAGCTCCCATCAACAGCATTTTGTCATACAGGTAGTTAGTAAAGTGTACGCTAAGCCTACAAAATCGAAAATAAAATGAAAAATTCGATTCGGATATCGAAGAACTAATAGCAGCATGTGAAAGAACGGGAAATTTTACAAAAAAATAGTATACAGATTTTTTTCTTTTTTTAGTTTTACCGTAATTTAAAATAAAATGGTTGGTTTAATCCAAGGGTGCTCAAACGGTCGATCGCGATCGACAAGTCGATCGCGAGTGCTTTTTGAGCCGATCTCGAGAAAAAAATTCCGATATAGAACTATTCACAGATTTTGTTTTAGGTAACTAAAAACAAAATGTAATGAATAAACTACTAAATTTTATTCTATCCACAATTAGGCCAGAATAACCCCCTCATCACTTTCTTTTATCGTAATAACCCCCTGCTAGCGGCAAAAGGCGGCTTTAGCAAAGGAACGCGCGGTACTTGTCAAAGAAAAGCCGCGTTTTTGATTCCCGCCGATTTTTCTAGAAACTTCGGGGCGGCGTGTTTGACGGGAACATTCGAGACTTCGTTCGCGCCGATATAAATGTTGCGCCTGCAGGAATAGGAGTCAGTCTGAGTTGTAATTTGAAGACGATACATCGATACAAAGTTTATTAATAAATAGTCCAAAATGAGTGCAGTGAAGAAAGTAAAACTTACTTTTTTAATAACGATTGGGAGGAAGAATTTTTCTTTTGTATGGTAAAGGATAAGTGCATTTGTCTCATCTGCCGTGCGTCAATTGCAATACCTAAGCATGGGAACTTAAAGAGGCATCATAAAACGGTTCATAAAAACTATGAAAAGGATTTCCGTGATTTGATAACTTGTTTAAAAAAAGAACAAACCATGTTCACAAGACCAGCCAAACAATCAAAAGCTGCAACGATCGCGTCATTTAAAATATCTCATATATTGGCGAAACACAAGAAACCATTTGATGATGGATTGGTTGTGAAGGAAGCATTTATTGAAGCGGGTGAGACTTTATTTGAAGATTTTAAAAATAAAATAGAGATTATATCTGCTATTAGAGAACTTCAGTTATCTCGTCCGACTGTCACAAGGCGTGTTGAAGTCATGAGTCAGGATATGGCAGATAAACCCAAACATGATATCATGGAATGTACATACTTTTCTTTACAGTTCGACGAATCCACCGATATGACAGACACTGCCCAGCTGTGTATTTTTATTTCGATTGGTATTCAGTGACATGTCGGCTAAGGAATGGTTTTTGACAATGATTCCTCTGAAAGGAAAGACCCGTGGTGAAGATATATATGACGTTTTCTTCAATTTTGTAACAAACTACAAGCTACCAATATATAAACTAGTGTGCATTACAACCGACGGAGCACCAGCAATGACTGGAAACGAAAAACGGTTTTGTGGCATTGTGTCGAGCTAATGATGATTTCCCTTCATTTTTCTCCTTCCATTGCATTATACATCAAGAAGTTTTGTGTTCAAAAGTTCTAAACATGGAGGAGATTATGGGCATTGCAATAAAAAATTGTGAATTCTATCCGTGCACGTAGCTTGCAACGATGGCTCTTTAAATTTCAGTTGGAAGATAGTGAGTCAGCTGAACACACTGATTTAGTTCTTCACACGGACGTCAGGTGGTTGAGTCGCGGAAAATTCCCAGAAAGGTTTCAAGAATTATTGCCCGAAATAAGAGCTTTTCTGGACGAAAGGGGTGTAGGGATGACACTCAGATGCTGGAAAACGGAAAATGGCTGACTGATTTGGCATTTTTTTGACAGACATCACAATGCATTTAAACACCATTAATTTGGAGCTTCAAGGTAAAGGAAAAACTATTATTGAGACGATTAGCGCAAATAAACGCATGATAGATCAACTGAAAAGAAAGGATCTGAAAAATTTTCCGTCTTTGAAAGCAAGGATTCCTCAGTTGAATTATGATATTTATGAAGCAGAATTATCAAATATTTTAGGCCAATTCGAAATGATTTCAGTAAATTGGCAAATATCGCATCATTTATGAGTTTATACTTTTTCGTGTAAAAACATTGAGGAATTAGCTACTGAAATAGCAAGTCAGTTTAACATGGACTCATGTTCTGTTGAAAATGAGTAAGTGCAGATTATATCAGATATACATCTCAAAGCCACAGCATCTGAAAATTCTGGTGTTTTATATCTGAAGATAAATATCCGAATCTAAGGCAAATCGCCCTTCAACTAACGGCAATGTTTGGGTCAACTTACTTGTGCGAGTCTGCATTTTCTGAAATGAAGATAAATAAGTCAAAATATCGCAATCGACTAACTGACGAACATATGTCATCATGCTTGCGATTAGCACTCGGTAATTACGTACCATCTTATGAAAAGTATGCTGAGGACATGCAGTGCCACGCTTCAACATCCAAAGTCACTCTTTAGTTAAGTTTAGACACTAGAACTCGTTTGTTTTGTAAGAACCAATAAACTCGCAATTTTGAATAATTATGGGTTTTTTTCATTGACATTTTAGAGCAGACCTACACTTACCTTGACTAAAAAAATGCATATTGTGCGGAAAACTAATATCTAAGCCACGATACACCCTACCTAGACGACAATCCTGCATCACACTTACTTGCAGCCTCTCAGAGTCGATCGATCGTAGTCTAACAATATTGAGGTAGATCGCCAGCAGTTCAAGTTTGAGCACCCCTGGTTTAATCCCTTCAGTTGTAGTGGGGATCATGCTTCTAACCTCATTTATGATTAAATTAACGTTTCTGTATACCGCTAAATATTTTGAAATTGGCTGTTAAGGGGTTTTTCTCGGGGTGCTGATTAAGAATCCGATGACAGAATACGAAATTAATATAATTTTCCAATTTTCTTTTCAAAATAACTACTATGGTAAGGAGTTTTTTGGGATGCTGATTAAGAACCTGAAGAGAGGTTTAAAAAATTCAAAATAGGTGAAAAAAAATAAATAAATGAAAATATACTTCTTTATATTAAAAATATTTTAATATATTAAATAATAATTGTATTAATACAATACAATAAAATAAAGAATAAATTACAAAAACTGTATACCAAAAATATTTACAAAATAATAAACATTATTTTTAGTCACTTTCTCCTTCTTCAATTTGTTCACAATTTTTCATCATCACTTGTAATGATGGAAGAATAGGTAAATTTGTGCAACTTTCTAAAAAAAAAGCAAAAAACACAGAAGAGCATAACAGTTCTGCTCTTTTGCAGCTACGATCTTTTTTACAACCTTTCTTACAACTGTAAAACATCCTTGCTAATAGGGTTTCAGGGGCTGATATTTTCGTCATTTTTACAGGTGTTAATATTTTTCAGTTGGTGTCCCCCATTTTCCAACCCCAATTGTTTGGCAAGAGTTGATTAGGTAACCATTGTTGTACTTGCAAATACAGTATACAAACTACGTGAGCATCGCACAGATGATAGAAAACAGAACGGGCTAGTCGCACTGCGCGCGCCGTTTCTCTCCGATCGCCGTTAATAAAATTCCTTCGAGTAATTTAGAATTTTTGTGTGTTCAATAAATTGTTTTCTTTGTACCTGAATGTTTAAATGAAATATAAATACTCTATACTTAAAGCTTAGACTTTTATCTTTTATTTCCCACCTTTAAATATATATTTTTGTTAAGTTGTATGATTAATAACACAGCCCCACAAAAAAAAAAGTGGGGTATACTTTTGATGCGATATATCAGATCCGTAGTATTTTTGCCCGTTGATCACGAATCTGACGTCAGAATATCGCCATCACATCTCAATTTTTTTCTAACCTCAAAAAATAGGTAAAAAATTAGTAAAAATTAAGAAAAATATACTCCTAAAAAATTGATTCGAGCTTTTTCATGAATCCAAAGATGTATTAATATGTATTCGGACACGCTAAGCTAATATTCATCGGTTTGATTAAGCCATACAGTTCTGTTTTCTTTCTAACCTCAATAAATCAGACATATATAGTACTTCTCGAATGCAAAAACGAATTCAAATTAAAATTCAACCGATTCTTACCAAATTTGGTACACGGGGGTTTTTTTGGGTTGCTGATCATGAATCTGAGGTGGATTTGCAAAATTCAAAATGGCGGATCCAAGATGGCGGACAAAATTTTTGAAAACCAACTGATTCCTACCAAATTTGGTATACAGTTGGGGAATCCTCAAACCTGATACTCTTAAACCCTAAACCCTGAAACCTTAGACTCCCACACCCTGTAACCTCAAAAAATAGACCTCAATAACCCTGTAACTTTAAAAATGAGACCCAATAAACTCAAAACCAGGACTTTTAAACCATATACTCTCAAATAGTAGACCCTTAAGCCCTAGAATTGCGAAGGGTAGACCCGCGCCTAACTTTCTTTTTTTTGGCTGTATCTTGTTCTTTTTTCCGCGAATGACCTATTCAAAGGCTTTCTGCCCAAATGCTTTTGAGGACTTGTTTCTCTTTTTAGCGACCAGGAATAGTCCGCTAGCATATGGTCATCCCATCGTCCTTGATACCGATTTTCTATGATTTTCAGATCTTGGTGAAAACGTTCCCCTTGCTCCTCACTGTAGTCACCAAGATTATCTGGGAAATCATCGATGTGGGAGTCCAGGAAATGTAATTTTAGATTCATTAAGCAACCTAATGTTTGAAATTTTTTTACCATTTTCTCGACTATTTCTTTGTACTTAGGACTTTTATTATTTCCCAAAAAGTTTGTTGCGACTTCTTTAAAACTAAGCCAAGCAGCTTTTTCAACTTTATTCATTTTAGTAACAAATAATGAATCTTGAAACAATTTTCTTATTTGTGGCCCGTCAAATACGCCTGCCTTAATTTTAGCTTCAGAAAATTTCGGAAATTTTTTATGCAAATATTTGAAACATGGGCAGTTTGTATCTAATGCTCTCGTGAATTGCTTCATAAGTCCAAGCTTAATGTGAAGCGGGGGAATAAGAACTTTTCCTGGATCTACCAATGGTGGAAACAATACATTATTTTCACCAGGAGTGAACGATTCTCTTGTTGGCCAAATTTTTTTCTTATAATGACGTTCCCTGTCTCTGCTATTCCACAGACATTTATAACAGGGATAAAGTGTAAACCCTGACTGTTGGCCAAGCAATATTGTTACAATTTTCAGATCTCCACAAATCTTCCAGTTATGATCAGCATATTTTATTTTTATCAAAAGCTGCTTCATTTTTTCATATTGCTCTTCCATAACTGTGGAATGAGCAATCGGAATGGGAGCGTAAACGTTGGTATTATGCAGCAAAACTGCCTTAATGCTCCGTTTAGAAGAATCAATGAACAGTCTCCATTCTTCAGGATCGTATGAGTTATTTTGAAATTCATCCATTAGACCTTTTACATCGGTACAATATGAAAGTGACAATTCCTCGTCCATTGTGAAAAATATTTTCGAAATTCTTCATCTCTGTTTCTACAATAAGAAATCGTAGCTTCTGGCTTAAGTAAATGTCTTTTCTTTAAAAAGGAAGCAAGATGCTCTGAACCATCTTTGGATAAGCCTAAATCTCTGACTAGATCACTAAGTTCTGACTGTGATACGAGTATTGGTTCTGGTTTACGGTTGTATGGTAGAAATTCTTTATCTGTGTCACTAGTATATGATAGGTTGTCACTAGAACATTCATTAGTAACAGTGTTTGAATCTTTTTCGACAGTCTCAATGTTTTTGGCATGAACTGATAAGGTGAAATCATTTGTTTCCATAACATCAGCATCAAGTGGTTCAGGAGGCGGAATTAGTTTAGTTGGTCTTGTTACTGTCGAAACATCGTTATAAGTAATAGTGCTTTTATTTTTTCGGTTATGCCTAGATACAACATTCATACAAAAGTAGCAATCATTTTCACTGTATGGTCTATTCCATATTGCTGGTCTGGAATATTTAATCGCCTTCTTATTGATGTACAACATTATTTTGCAAGAACTGCAAATGATGTGGGGAACCCAATCTGTATCCTGGTGCTGTATTTCAATGTTAAAACAATCCTTATATAAGGTTTTAATCTTATCCGTTATCGGTGACCCCATTTTACTCAATACGTGTTGACAGCAAATATAACAAAATGAATCACTGTTTTTATCGCACTTATGAAAAGTCCTTGTACCGTGAGACTGTTTTCTTGTAGCATTACACCCACACATGAAGAGCTACGGTCGCTGGATGACGACGGCTGCGGGCCCGCTTTCCCACCCTGACCAACCGCCGATACTGGGTTTCCGAGTCCCTGTATCGTAATTCTCTTTCTTCTACCTGCCATGACGGCATCTAAGCCGTTATCCAGGGACTCTGCCGGCTAGTGGAGTAACACCGTTGCCCATCGTCACCACGTGGAGGTGCCCTGGATGCAGGTAGAAGAATAAAAATCGACCGATGAATTTTCTCGGCATTCGAAATGGCGCGAAAACATCTGCCATCTTGAATTTTGCAAATCCAACCTCAGATTCGTGATTAGCGACCCAAAAAATCCCCGTGTACCAAATTTGGTAAGGATCGGTTGAATTTTAATTTGAATTTGTTTTTGCATTCGACAAGCACTATATCTGTCTGATTTATTGAGGTTAGAAAGAAAACAGAACTGTATGGCTCAATCCAACCGATGAATATTAGCTTAGCGTGTCCGAATACATATTAAAACATCTTTGGATTCATGAAAAAGCTTGAATCAATTTGTTAGGAGTATATTTTTCTTAATTTTTACCTATTTTTTTTGAGGTTAGAAAAAAATTGAGATGTGATGGCGATATTCTAACGTCAGATTCGTGATCAGCGGGCAAAAATACTACGGATCTGATATATCGCATCAAAAGTATACCCCACTTTTTTTTTTTGTGGGCTGTGTAATAAGCAAAAAATACGTTTATCATGGACACTTTTTTAAGAGCAAAATTACAAAAAAAAGAGAGTGTTTTAAAGTTTTTTAATGTTTTTCTAATAGCAAGTAAACTTTTAACTGTAACAAAAAAAATTGTCCGACTTTTTTTTGACCATTTCGTGCTGTTTTGAACGTAAAATTGCCGGCGGTGCACTACAGCAACTAATTTTCATATTTTAAAATTCAATTTTTAAATAACACAGACCTTGTGGATATTTTTAATTATTCTTTTATTGAAACCTAAGCTATAATAATGATATAGGCATAAGGGTTTTTTGTTGATGCTATATTTTATTAAATATTTTTAATTTACTGTGTGCCCGTTAAAATTTTGCAAACAAAAATTTCGTTCTATGTTTTACAAATTATAAAGCAACACAAATACAAACTATTAGTATTATCGGAAAGCTGAACTTCTCCTCGTTAAAAAGATATATTTTTTTACACTCTGAAAACAAGTAATATTCATTACCTTTCGAGCGGTGCGTGTAGACTTTCAAATTAATCGATTGGCGCGCTACACTTTTTGAATCACCTATCCAAATTTTTAATAAATTTTTAAACCAATAAGAAAACTGGAAAAAAAAAACCTGTATACTATTTTTTCTGTAAAATTTTCCGCTCTTTCTTTTTAATATCTTTTTTATTTTTTGAGATATTTAGTTGGGAATGTGGAATCTTTGGTACAATGATACTACTCAGTATATATCACCACTACACCAAACGCACACACTCGACGCGCGTTTCGCTAACCATGTTAGCTTCATCAGGAGCGATGATTGACTAAAGCTAAACTACAAATCTACCCTATTTATACTTAGCCTAACCCTTGAATTACTCAAGCGGAACTAATGACATAGGCAAGGCCCTCAGTTCCGGCCAAGTACCCAGTAGAGGGGACTATAAGGAATAGGCCCTCTGTCTTTATTTAAACCACTTTTACATTTTATGATTTCCATACTTTCGTATACGTTCAACAATCTTTTATTAATCTTAGATTATCTAATGTTACAGTATGATCAGCTTTAAGGGCATGTTCGGCAATGCTAGACTTTTCTGTTCTATTGTATCTTAAGTGTGCTAAATGTTCTTTAAATCGTGTTTTAATTGACCTTCTAGTTTGCCCAACATACTTTTTGTCACAATCATTACAACTAATTTCATAAATTCCACTTTTCTCACAATTAGGAATCTTATCTTTGGGATTTCCTAAGATATTCCTCAGATTGTCTGATGAATTATAGATTAAGGTGAGGCCTACCTTATTAAATACCTTATTGAGTCCCTTGCTATATTTCGGATTATATGGTATGGAGACATATTTGGTGTTATTTTCTTCGCGTGTAAAAAAGGTGGAATTCTGAATATTAAACCTAAATTTATGTCTATTTATTAGCTTATTTACTAAGTCATCGTCGTAACCATTAACTCTAGTTATATTTCTAATACGATTGCTTTCTTTATTGAAGTTTACTCTGTTCAGAGGGAAAGTGACCAAACGATGAACTAAAAAATGTAATGAGGCTAATTTATGTTGTTTGCAATGAAATGAATCATTAGGAATATATCTATCTGTTACTGTATCCTTCCTATAGATATCAAATTCTAATCTATTATTATTTTTAATAATTAAAATATCTAGAAAAGGCAATTGTCCTTTGTTCTCAACTTCATAAGTGAATTTAATGGAATCATACCGGCTATTTAATTTAGAAACAAAATCATTAATATTTGCTCTCTTTGTATCAAAAATCGCGAAAATATCATCCACATACCTTTACCATACCCTTGCAAAATATTCGAATTCTTGACTGGCTTCGATTTCAAACTTACTCATGAATAAATTGGCTATGAAGGGTAGCAAGCAATTACCCATAGCTGTTCCTTCTTTCTGAACATAAAATTGATTGTTATATTGGAAATAATTTTGTTCCATACAAAGTTTAGATAATGTTAAGTATTCACGAATAATTTCGTCTTCAAAGTCATTCATTCTAAGTAATTCTTCGAGATATCGTAAAGTTTGTGGAATTGGCACACTTAGGAACAAAGAACTAACATCAAAAGAAATTAAGACTTCACCTTCATTAAGAACTAGATTTTTTGTTTTATTAATGAATTCTAACGAATTCTTCACTGCGAAAGTATTTAATGGTAACTTCTCAAGTTCTTTTGATAACTATTTGGATATTAAATATGTGGGTGATCCGACCGATGAAACAATGGGTCGCATTTGCTTTTCCAGGTTTGTGAATTTTGGGTAAACAATACAATTTTGGTATGGTCGGATTACTCACATTTAATTTAAATTTTAGCGAATCGGAGACAAGGTTCTTACATTTTTTTAAAGAATTTTTAACCTCTGATATCATTCTCGGTAATGGATTTCTTATTACCTTTTCATAAGGGCCAGATTCGATAAGATTATCTACGCGTTCAAAGTAATCTTTCTTATCCAATATAACAACCTTATTTCCTTTATCCGCTTTTAAGTAGAAGACATCTTTCTTTTTCAATCCTTTGGCTACTTTTATGTTTTTTCGTGAATTAGAATTTGTGTTGTTAACTATGTTTTTCGATATTTGATTGCGATATGCTTCCCTAACATAGGATTGACTATTTTCTGGAAGTGTACTAATGGAACTTTCAATGTGAACAACTATTTCTGATAAATTATCTCTAGGAGGGGGTACTGCAAAGTTAAGTCCTTTGTTTAAGATGCGAATTTCATTTCGTGTAAAGGATTGAGATGAATGATTTTCTACAATATTTTATATATTACTGATTTTATTTTGGATTTTGTAGGCTTAGCATATATCGAACTTTGGCAAACTTTTTTTTTATCGTATTCAGCGTCCAGAAAAACTACCTGTGTGCCAAGATGTAGCCTGTTAACATTTAATGAGTGCTCAAAACCCCCGGCGATATTACCGATACCCTGTGTACTCCTGTAAATAGACTACGATATCCATTTATCGAATTAAGTTAATTGTTCGTATAAGATGTTTCCTATTTCCATCTTTTCTGTATGATATTTCTAATAAATAATACGCGGACATATATTATGATATATACGCAATATACTCGTATATTTTACTATCAATAATTATGCTAAAATTTTGTACAATGTCTCACTCAAAAACCAGGAAGTATTGTCGTAATACTATTGAAACTATCCAACTCGAAACGATATCTATCCCTTTCACCCCTCTCTTGTACCACCATACCACCACTCACACGGCCAGATAATTCGACACCTGTTGAGAAAGCGAACTTGTTGGCTGAATTCTTTGCTTCACATTCTACTGTCGATTTCCAAGGAAAAATACCACCTACTATTCCCATATTGCAGTCAAGAATGCCCGATGTTGTCCTCAGACAGCGTATCATAAAGCGAATTTTAGTGAAGCTAGACACCAAAAGGCTTTTGCGTTGACGGAATACCATACCATAGTTCTCAAAAACTGTGCGAGGGAACTAACACCAGTTTTTTTTGTAGACTTTTCAACCTATCCTACAGAAAGGGAATATTTCCTTCCTGCTGGAAAGAAGACCTTGCCAAATAACTACCGACCACACTGCTTTCAATAGTATCGAAAGTCATGGAAAAGGTTATCAATCAGCATATCTCGAAGGATTCAACATTATTAGCGATCACCAATATGGCTTTCGTAAACATATATCAACAGGAGATTTTCTGACTTATGTCACACATGTTTGGAACAACGCAATTGAACACTTTGGAGAATCTCGAGCGGTTGCTCTTGACATATCCAAGGCATTCGACCGTGTTTGGTACGATGGACTGTTGGCTAAGCTACGCTCTTAGGGTATGTCTGAAAAGTTCTATTTATGGCTCTCATGTTTCCTCAGGGAGCGTTATTTACGAGTGGCGGTCGACGGATTTCTTTCTAACACCTTCACTATCAACGTCGGTGTGCCCCAAGACTCCATACTGTCTCCTACTCTCTTTCTTACTTACATTAACGATCTACTGGAAAAGACCGGGAATTCAATCTACAGCTTTGCAGATGACAGTACGCTTATCTCTTCATTCACTTTGCACGCTCGGACATCGACTACTTAGGCGAATATCCGCAGACAGCAGGAGGTCGTTCAACTTAACAAAGACCTGGAAGAAATTCTATCTTGGGGTGACAGTAACCAAGTTAATTCTTTACAAAGTTCAAATTCGACCAACTATGGACTACTGCTCCCATGTTTGTTGCTCCGCTCCCAAAAACACTCACTGCATTTGTTGGATTCTGTTTAGACAAAAGCTGTTCATCTGATTGGAGACCTGAAACTGATCAACGGGTTTAATTCGCTGAAACATCGAAGAACGATTGGCGACTTGAGTCTGTTCTATAAGTATTTTCACGGAAAGTGTTCGAAGGATGTAGCCCGCTTAATTCCTCCCCAGAGCGGTGCATGTTAGAAATACACGTCGCGCTAATACTTCACATCCGTATGAGGTTCAGCTTGTTACTCCTCGTACAACGCTTTTCAAACAGTCTTTTATACGGAGAACATCATCCCTTTGAAATAATTTGCCCAGGGCTGTTTCCCACCGAGTACCACTTGCAGCGATTCAAGAACAGCCTGAATTACTTTTTCCGTATACATGCCGCTCCTGGAGCGCTTTAGGGACTTCCCTGTAACACGTGTGCTAGACCCATATAAAAAAATCACGAAAATACTTACCAAACGTCTAGCAAATAAATTTGAGTTTTTCCTTTCAAAAGAACAGGCAGGTTTTCGCTCGGAGTATGGAACAAACGACCATCTGCTTACAGTTAAAATCGTCATGGAAAAATGTATAGAATATAATAAGCGAGAGAGGAGTGCGGCAGGGTGACACGCTCTCTCCCAAGCTTTTCTTAACAGTTCGAGAAAGTATTCTACAATTAATAAACTGGGAAAGAATGGGACTTAATATTGACGGTGAAAAGTTAAATTACCTCTGTTTCGCCGACGGCATTGTCTTAATAACAGACAAAATGCAATAAGCACAAACTATGTAGCACATGCTTCAGGAAGCTTCGGGAAAGCTTGATTTAAAAATCAATCTATTCAAGACCCAGTTTATGAAAACTGAATAACGTAGAGATCGAGCAAGTACACCAATATAAATACCTGGGACATGAAATCACCATAGTACGAGATAACCAAACACATGAGATTCAGTGGAAAATAGGTCTCTCCTGGGCTGCATATGGCAAACTGGTCGATATATTCAAATCTAACCTTCCTATATGTTTAAAAAGAAAAGTATTTGATAGATGCATACTCCTCTTTATTATGTACGCAGCCGATACTCTCACAATGAAGAAAGACATCATTTAAATATGTGTCATACAACGAAAGATGTAGAGGTTAATGTTAAGCGTTACTCTTAGAGTTCACATCCCAAATCATATTATCAGGAAGAGAACGGGTACAAGACGCAGTCAAATTCATTCTACATCTTAAATAGAACTGGGTTGGGCATCTTAGTAGATTTAAGGATGGACGATGGACAAAGAGAATTATAGAGTGGCGTTCAAAATCCGAAGCCTATCGGAGTAGAGGTAGACCACCAAGTCGCGGCCCAGAACAGAAAAAAGTGGCAGAGGAAAGAGGAAGGCTTTCGTCCAGCAGTGAACAGTATAAGCTGATGACGATGATGAAGAGTATTTTGTGTATGCGCATATGATAGTTATGCCTCCCTATATAAGCTAAGAAACATCAATGGATAAGCTTTTAGATAAGTTTTAATTAGTATTTTAGGTTAGATCAGATTACCAATTAGTTTATACGGACTAGATTGTAAGCATGCTCACAGTTGCTCTAAACAAATGTTTTTTGTGATCTAAATATCCTAAAACGTAAAGAAAAAAGTCTGGAAGAGTGGTTTTCACGAATACAAGCAAAAGAAGTAAAAATCGATAAATAGCTGGACTGTCCAAGAGAATATATGTTCCTTGGTTGCGGTAGTCCCGTCTAATATTTTTATGAAAACATACTTCCAGTATTACTATTGTGCCAAATTTAAAATCTATATCTAATTTAGTTAGTAAGTTACTATGCCATGAGATGAACAGATCTAAATACAGACTGAAAGATCGAAGAACCAAAAGAAATTTTTAAACTATGTTTTTCGTAATCTAAGGATCAGAAAAGTGAAGAGATACAAAAATCTCAAAAGGTATTTTTTTTTTCTCGAATACGGTACTTTTTTACGAGAAAAGTAAAAAATTGGCAAAATTATTTACCGAGTACTTCCTTTTCGTTGGCGCAACTACGCGTAATGGCAATTAAAAAGGACTTGTGATTTCAAATAAAGAAACTGGGTTTATAAATGTTATCCGTTTTACTTTGTTATTTTCGTAGCACGTACAGATAAAGAAATATCGTTATATTTGTATCGTTTTATTCTGAGAACAGTGCTTTTCGCAAAAGTAAATATTTACACACAGAAATCAGCTATACGAGGGCCGCCTTTTGAGTTTTTAGAAATAACCACTATTAAGATGTGGCATTACCATTGTTGTAAAATTTGACATTAGTTATTGGCAACTTAGAAATTGGCCGAGTAGTTTGTTTTACAGTGTGCGTTTAATAATTTTTTAAGCTTTTAGTGAAGTCGTAACTTAACAACAATGCTTCGAATCGTTTCGTTCAACTTCTGGTAATAAATCACTATCAGAAAGAACTCTTAACAATTAATAATAAAATTACTTATTTACTTTGTTAACTGACACTAACTATATTTTAGTAAAGATTTACAAATGCGTTATAGCGATTTCGTAATATAACTATATTTTCAAACGGTTAACGAAGACCAAAAGAGATTTTCTGAATTTATTTTTAGTGTTCCGTATAGAATACTTATAAGATCACTTCGGTGTCTGTCTGTCCGTCTGTCTGTTCGTCTGTCACACCCGATTTTCTCCGAAACTATTTGACATAGACAGTCGAAATTTGGTACTAATATAGAAATTGATGGCCTCATCGGAGCTGTGTAGTTTTGAAAATTAAATTTTGACTTAAGGGGTGGAGGGTGAAATCCGAAGTGAAAAAAAAAATTATCACTAGGTCATCGAGAGGGGTGTCAAATGGAAGCTTATAAAAATACGAGTTCAAAAAGATATATAATGTCTTACATGCGCACACTTTTCTTTGTATTATTTTGCTATCCCCCCTCTATCTCGAAAGTACTGATCCAGAAATTTTGAAAAAATTCTGGAATATTCTCCACGGGGTGTAGATTGAACGAAAATTATCACGAGTGTATTACCTTTAATAATTCATCTGGTATATAAAAAAAAACAAACATTTCAAAGTTATCAGTTTTCAGTAAAGCTCGAAAACAAACCTTGTTGAAAACTCATTTGGGGTGTGTTTTGTGAAGTCACTGATCATTTTATACCTCCGTAACAAAAATTTTTATTTCAGAAGCAATCAACGTACGGAACACTAATTGCGCAAGTTCAACTTGCACCTGACCGGTTATTATATAACGAAAAGAGGTGGGTATCTTAGGTGCTATAAAAGTTGGTAAAGGACGGAATTTCTGACGTCTACCTATATTATGGTTCTGTGAATGTCTGTTTTCCATTGATTCTAAGAAATTAAGTTTGGACCCTTTAGGTGCCGTATGGAGTATTGTTAAACAATTAATATTAGGAAATGGACGGTCCATTTATAAAAAATGCTTAGCAAATTGTAATTTTTCATATTTTTGTTAGGTTCTGCGAAACTTATTTTGACATAAATTTACTAAATAGTGAAGTAGACGTCGGAAATTCCGTCCTTTACCAACTTTTATAGCACCTAAGATACCCACATCTTTTCACAATATAAAAATAATTTTGGTCTTAGTTAAGCATTTGATATATAGTGGTACTACGAAATCGCGATAACGCATTTGTAAATTTTTACAACAAAAATATATTTAGTGTCAGTTAACAAAATAAATACGTATTTTTATTATTAAAATGTACTGTCACAAAGTAACGGAGCAATCAATCAACTCTTGTTTACAGTTAGTTTACAAAATTTCGTCATGATCGTGCTTTCGTCAGCAATGAATTTCATGAAGATCAACCAAAATCGATTGTTGTTCCAAGAAATATCGATGCTGTGCGCAACATCATTGAAAAGGATCGGCATATGACTTACCCTGCGATAGAGACACCCTTAGGCATATCGAAAGACTGCAGTACATTCGAATTTGCATGAACATTTAGTTTTAAAAAAGATCTGTTCCCAATGGATTCCGCATAATTTGACCGAAACTCAAAAATAAGCTCTTGTTAATTGGTGTAAGGAAATGCTCAAAAAATTCGACCCAGGACATGCAAAATCCGTATACAATATCATAATAGGAGACGAAACTTCGTACGAGTCGAAAACTAAGCAACAATCAACAATAATAGGAGATAAGTCAATATAAGGTGAGATAATGGGAGATAAGGAGAAATAATGGGAGATAAGTAGAGATAAGCCCAGATAATGGGAGTTAAGGTGAGATAATGGGAGATAAGGAGAAATAATGGGAGATAAGGAGAAATAATGAGAGATAAGTCAAGATAAGCCTAGATAATGGAAGATAAGGTGAGATAATGGGAGATAAGGAAGAGATAAGGAAAAATAATGGGTTGCAAGATGAACCGATTCTAACAAAAGTGGTTCGTTCGCGAAACACTTTCAAGAAGATGATCGCTTTTTTCTTTGGTTGTAATGGACACGTTGCAACCATTGTTTTTGGCAGATCGAACAATAGTTAACGCTGAATGATATACAACAATTTGTTTCCCATAAATCATCGATGACATAAGGAAAAATAACTGAAAACTTCATTCTTCATCATGACAATACCAGTTCACACAGCACGTCAGACAATGAATTATGTGACGGAGAAAAACATCGAACTATTGTTTCTTTGCTCGTATTCACCTGATTTATCGCTTAATGACTTCTTTTTGTTCAAAAATGTCAAAAAGAAAATGCGTGAATAGCGATTTTCATCACATCAAGAAGCTGTTGAGTCCTTCCTGTGTTTTTGAGGTACCAACTTCAGAGTGGAAAAAATGTTTCGAGAATTGCTTCGAACGCATGCAAAAGTGTATAAATCTTGAAAGTGAAACAATAAAATAATTTATACCAAAAAATTATTTTTCTTTCATTATTTTTGTAAAAACTTAAAAGGTAACCCCCGTATCTATCCCGATAAAAGTGTTTTCTACGAAGGATCTGTTGAAATCAAATTTTTTATTGAAACCGAGTTTGTAAACACTCAGCACGTAATTATACACGTTTGTTTTGTTTGGTTTGGAGGGGTGGAAGAGGATATAATTAGGAGATACTACACGCTTAATTACATATTGACACTGTCCTCGTCCGTCAATAGGCGATGAGTATGGACACAATTATTGGGCATAAATGAACAGAATATATACTGGGTGGTATATTACTGTGGTTTTAGTGTTCTACTGTACGTGGTGCGGTCAAAAAATTTCCCGACCTAACGGTATAAAATCTTCAGTAGTTACTTTTAAGCTTCGTGAATCCTATCACCTCTAAAGTAGTCCCTCTGCTCCCAAATATACCAGTCTCATTACTTTTTGCACCGGTTGGACATTTTTTAGAGGGTCCCCGAAAGTAGCGCCAATAGGGGATTATAGTTATGGATTTATTGCAACCTTGTAACTAAGGGGTGCCAGTTTTCATCCATACAACATTTTGCGTGCCGACATAGGTACTTACTACAACTAAAATTAACAAAAATTAACTTAAATTAACTTAAAATATTGCTTTTAGCAGGTTTAATTACAAAAAAATTTTAACATTTAACAAATAATTGTATTATACTAGTCCTAGGACCTAGTGTGAACCCTGTGCTTGAAGTTCTTTAGAGAGTTTTCTTATATCCGGTTCATGTCTGGTTATTTTCAGTATCACACATGCTTCCGAGTTGTCTGTTGTCAGCCTGCTTCGGTACGGGTTTTAAATCACTCTCATATGGGAAAAAAGTTGTTTACAGATATAGGATGATCCGAAAGCTGTAAGCATGGCAAACGCTACATTCTTAACACAAATAAATTTCTCTGGTAAACTCATCCAACAACTGAGTATCTCGTTTTAAATGGTTCTGTGTTCCATAACTCGGAGCTTTTCAATTCAATGCATTGAAGATCAAAATCATTAATGTCCATCCATGAGAAAAGAGATATGTCAAAGCAACTGCTGGAAAAATCCATTAAATCTGGTTTGATTAAAAAAGCGAACATAGGACCATGTTTATCAAAATCCTGACCCCTCTCGATAAACTTCTCTTTTAAATTAGTCATATATTTAAAAATTTCGTCTATTAGTGCATCATCGTCGACACTGGATGTATAAATTTTTAAATTTGGAAAATATTTATATGTGTTTGTAGTAATATCGCTGATAAATAAATCTATTTTTAATTTGAATGATTTCCAAGATTCGTATAAATCCAGAACTGTTTTGCCTGAACCTTGTAACTTTAAGTTGAGTTCACTGAGATGGTTTGTAATATCAGTAAGAAACATTAACATACAGATCCAGTTCTTATCTTCTAGTTCAGGATAAGCATCCACTTGATTTTTTTCCAACAAGAACGATTTAATTTCGCCCAGACATTGCACAAATCTAGAGAGCACTTTACCACGGTTGAGCCAGCGCACATTATTGTGCAATTGTATATCTGAATATGCACTTTCTAATTCCTGCAAAAACGCCTTAAATTGTCTATGGATCAGTGTAGAACGACCGACAATATAGTTAACTATTTTAACCACCCTATCCATCACGGATTTTAAACTTCCAGCGGAGATTTTAGCGCACAAACTCTCTTGGTCAATTATGCAATGAAAATTCAAAACTGATTGACCCATGCGTTCAATAAGAAGGGAAACAAATCCTTTATGTCTCCCAATCATGGCAGGAGCGCCATCTGTCGTTACGCAAAAAATTTTATTTAAATCAGTGTTCCGCTTTTCAAAATGTTTAACAAATTCTGAAAATATATCCTCTCCTCTTGTAGTTCCCTGCAATGGGAGCAGACAAATCAGCTATTCATACAAACTGCCATCATCGAAGTATCGCGCAACGATTGCCAGACGGACAATGTCATTAATATCGACACTTTCATCCAATGCTACACTAAATACAAAACTCCGTTTGATAGCGTTTCTCTGCTGTGTTTGGACATTTTGTGTCATTTCGGTAATTCGTCTCTCGATGGTCCGCGCTGATGCCGGTATATCCCTAATCCTGGCCAATATTGTATCCTTATTGGGCAAGTCGTCGAATAAAATCTCGCCAGTACTCAAATACGTTTGCTTCATAAATTGTCTGTCAGTGAACGGCCTACCCTTTTGTGCCAACGATTGTGCAATTTTGAAACTGCATTCAGTTACCTGATTTTTTTCCTTGGAAAACTTTGCTAAAGAGGTAACTGTTTCTCG
>CM032446.1:251234025-251278379 GCA_019049505.1 Pachyrhynchus sulphureomaculatus | reverse complement strand
TTGATTTGCAATCTTTTTTTGAACATCTCCAAAATGTTTCTCCACATTTTAGCACCTTTTGTCAAAAGTAAGTGTAGTAATTCACACATAACATGTCCTTTCCTCGATTACTTTTTATTAACTTTGCTTCCATATTAGCAACACTTTAAAAAATATACGCACAACCAAGTAATAATCACAAATTAATAATATGTACGAAACTGATATGTAGACGGGTTTAATAATGATTTAATTGAACAGGCTGGTGCGTACCACCACCCATTTATCAACCCTCATCCTCTACCTGAAAGTACTCGGTGTGGAATTTACTTCTACAATTACAATCCCTTAAATAGGTCTAGGTCATAAACGGATTAGTGGTGTGGAAATTACCTGCGCCCGTCTGGCCAATGGTAACTCCCCCTTTACTCAATTTATACAATTAATATTCAGAATGGATTTCCCAGCAATATTCATTAGCATATAGTATTAATTTTATTACCTATCTACCTTAGGGTATTTGTATAAATGTAACAACACTAGTATTCAAATATCATTTTGTATCAGAAAAAGCTATAGTATAGCGAAACGCGTCATACAATTTCAGTGAAATTAAATAATAATTTGACAAAATCAGTCTTTCATTACATTCTGTCTTTTTTTTTGCTACAGGAGTATCGCAGGACGCTGGCGCCACTGGTCCACGATATTATCGAAGGCGTCGGTATGGCATGGCAGTAATATGAAGACAAATGCGCCTGCATAATGCATATGTGCACGTACGGAACGATTAACAACACACGCTGTTTCTAATTTAGTAGCGGTCGCAGCACGCGGAATTCATAGCAGAACAGCGGCCAAATGGCACGGGGTAAACTGCAATTTACAGGGTGTATGTCACATGTGACTATACTCTGGGGTGTGGTCGACACAATTAAAAAATTTCGAGCAAATTTATAATCCGCTCTGGAGCGTTTAGGGTATATTAAAGTGGTGGTATGGTTGCTGGAATGTTATGACAATATTGACGATTTTAAAAAGAACATTCGTAGAGTTACCACGTACTTCTCTTTCAAATACAAGTTATAAGATAAATATGGATAATGACGTTCGCATACTAAGAATAATCATTACATATTTTAAAGTAGGGAAACACTCGCAAAATATTGGAATATTAAAGCTGAGCATATAAATATAATTAAAATTAGCTTGTCTTCTCAACCAAAACCAAGTAAAAAACACCAGTTTTCTACATGTACTATTTCTGTTAAAATGTAAAATAATAAAGAACCCAGAAACAGATATGTAACACGATATGTACAGGGTGGTTCAAATTGGACACTTTTAAACCTCTTTATCTAAAGGAGATATACGAAAACTGATGTCGGTGACTGAGGCTCAATTTTTATGATAAACTCAATGGTGAAAACCACATATCGATATCTAGTACCGTCTCGGATATACAGGGTGTTTTTCAAAAATCTGCATTTTGGAAAAATGTTTGTAATTCTCTTCCTATTGAAAATTTTGATTTCTGTAAAAACATTCTTAAAGCACTTTTTCACGAGGATTTCAACAATTTAAGTTACATTTTTTTACAACTCATATTTTAATAGTTATTAACGCAAAAATATATTTTTTAAATTGGATACCCTGTATATTTTTTCTTATCCGAATAGAGCTTAGAATTACCATTTAAAAATATAGACACTTTATATTTTGCTTAAATCTATTTCAAAATATAAAGGTTTTCAGTTTTTACGCGAGTATTAAATGCACATTTTGTGAAGTAGGCTTTGGACGGAGCTGCCATATGGTTTAATTCAATTGTTTACTCCTAGTTGTCAAATTTTATTTCAGCATCAGTCAATGAATTGTCAAATAAATCGCAATGAAGTTTTAAAATTACGAAAAATGGGATATGATTGTGTGTTTCATACAAAACCGGAGAAAATTCGGAAGCGGCAAGTAATTTGTACCACGAACGGTATCCAGAGAAGCGTGAACCCTTCAAAGATATATTCGCTCGATTGCGACATAACCTAGTTAATAGTGGCCAGTTTGAAAAGAAACGACCCAAGAATTATGCATCAAACAGGGATAAGGAGTAAGAAGAAATAGTAGTTTTAGGAACTATCGGAAATACTTCCAACACTCCAACCCGACAGCTAAAAGCTGGACTACCAAGAACTAAGGAAAGTCGTACTTTGAAGAAGCACAAATTCAGGCCATATAGGACAAGACAAGTTCATCACCTTAGAGACGGAGATTTTCAACAGCGTATGGATTTTTCCCAATGGTTACTGTAGAATTGTGACCATGTTCCGAATTTTTCATTAAATTGCATTTGGACAGACGAGGCTTATGTAAGCAATGCAGGTATTTTTAACCGTTACAATTCTTATTCGTGGGCACAAGAAAATCCTCATTTAGTTGTGGAGCAAAGAAATCAAGGCAGATTTGGATTTAATGTGTGGGCAAGAATTTTTAGAGGCAGGGTTATAGGTCCATTTATTGACGAAGGAACACCCTCAGAGATATTTAGAAATTTTAATGCAGCAAATAGAACCACTCGTTAATGAACTGCCGTTAATGGACCTTAGAAATATATTTTTTCAACAAAACGGGGCACCCCCTCATAACGCTGCAGTTAATAGTATTTTTTTATCTGCCAATTTCGAGAATAACTGGATAGCCAACCAAGGTCCGAACCGTTGGCCGGCAAGGTCACCGGATTTAACACCCATGGACTCCTATCTCTGGGGAAGATTGAAAGACCTAATTTTTAAATTGCCGACAAACACCAGGCAAGAGTTAGAAGTCGCAGTGATACAAAGTTTTGCAGTTCTCACTCCTCTTGAACTAATCAACTCGGTAAGAAGTGTCCAGAAAAGGTGCCGCCTATGTGTAAATGAAACTGGTCGACATTTTGAACATATCTTATAGAAAATTGTTTTGTTTTAGTTTGCTCTACTCGGAATAAATTATTTTAATGTTGTTTTGGTTTATTTTCTACATAGTTTAAAGTACTATAGCCTTTAGTAAATTTCATTGTAGTTATGACTCCTAGAGTTACTTCTGGGAATTTTTTTTTTTTACGATTTGACTGCTATCGGTAAACAATTGATATTGCCGCTCCGTCCCAAGCCTACTTCACAAAATGTGCGTTTTAAACTCGCGTAAAAACTGAAAACCTTTATATTTTGAAAATATATTTAAGCAAAATATAAAGTGTGCTGTAGTTTTAGAATGGTAATTTGAAGCTCTATTCGGATAAGGAAAAATATATAGGGTATTTAAAAAATATATTTTTGCGTTAATAACTATTAAAATATTAGTTGTAAAAAAATGTAACTTATGCTGTTGAAGTGCTTTGAGACTGTTTTTGCAGAAATCGAAAATTTTTAATAGTGTATTGCAAGAGAACGCGCTAGCGGGTAACTTTTTTTCCGATTTGATTCACTATTATCGTCACTGCTTATTCCTCATGTTACCTAACATAAGAAAATGTAGCCTATAACCTGGCCAGAGAACATATGTACGTTTTTAAAAAAAAAGCACGTAAATCGGATAAGTGGTTCTCCAGTGATAAGCGCACTAACGGATAGACAGACAGACAGAGAGACGTTGAATTTTATATATATTATAGATATACATTATTATTATTATATAACCTGGCCAAAGATTATATGTATGAATTTAAAAAAAAAGACACATAAATCGGATAAGTGGTTTTCGCGTAATAAACGCACTAATGAACAAACAGACAGAGAGACATTGCATTTTTATATATATTATAGATTATACATATTCTCTGCTACATAATATTGTTCCATATTTAATGGTTTAGGCTGTGTATTGCAAGAGAACACGCTAGCGACGAACTTTTTCCGACTTCATTCACTACTATCGTCAATGCTCATTCCTTATGTTACTTGTCGTAATAAAATATAGCCTATAACCTAGCCAAAGAACACATGTATGTTTAAAAAAAAAGTACTTAAATTGGATAAGTGGTTTTCCAGTGATAAGCGCACTAACGGACAGACAGACAGACAGAGATACGATGCATTATACATATTATAGATGTAATAAAATATATATCTATAACCTGGTCAGAGAACATATGTATGAATTTAAAAAATGACGTAAATCGGATAAGTGGTTCTCGAGGGGTAAGCGCGCTAACGGACAGACAGACAGACAGAGAGACGTTGCATTTTATATATATTATAGATATAGTTTATTATTATTATATAACCTGGCCAAAGAATATATGTATGAATTAAAAAAAAGACACGTAAATCGGATAAGTGGTTCTCGCGTGATAAACACACTAATGGGCAGACAGAGAGACAGAGAGACATTGCATTTTATAGATTATAGATATTCTCTGCTACATAATATTGTTCCATATTTAATGGTTTAGGCTGTGTATGGTAAGGAAACGCGCTAGCAGCAAACATTTTTCCGACTTCATTCACTATTATCGTCACTGCTCATTTCTTATGCTACCTATCGAAATAAAATATAGCCTATAACCTGGCCAGAGAACATATGTATGTTTTTTTAAAAAAAAGTACGTAAATCGGATAAGTGGTTCTCCAGTGATAAGCGCACTAATGAACAGACAGACAGACAGAGAGATGTTGCATTTTATATATATTATAAATTATAGATAAAAATAAGTAATTTAAAGGGTTTTAATTATTTAATTAATTTGCTTGTTTAACTTATAATTACGAGGCTGGTTTGAAAAGTCCGTGCAAAAATAAAAACTACTTATGTGTTTGGGGTAAACCCTTTTTATTTTTCGACATAGTCTCCTTTTAGGCTTATACACTTCGTCCAACGATGTTCTAGTTTGTTGATCCCTTCCGAATAATAGGATTTGTCCAAGTCTGCAAAATATCCATTAGTGTCTGCAATCACTTCCTCGTTTGAATAAAATCTTTGTCCCGCCAGCCATTTCTTCAAATTGGGGAACAAATAGTAGCCCGAGGGAGCCAAGTCTGGAGAATAGGGGGGATGTGAAACAAGTTGGAATCCTATTTCCATTAATTTTGCGACCACAACTGCTGAGGTGTGTGCTGGTGCGTTGTCGTGATGGAAGAGGACTTTCTTGTGGGCCAATCGCGGGCGTTTTTCTTGCAGCTCGGTTTTCAAACGGTCCAATAACGATGAATAATATTCACCTATAATAGTTAAACCCTTTTCCAGATAGTCGATGAGGATTATCCCTTGCGAATCCCAAAAGACAGTCGCCATAACCTTTCCGGCTGAAGGAACGGTCTTCGCCTTTTTTGGTGCAGATTCCCCCTTGATAACCCATTGTTTAGATTGTTGTTTGGTCTCAGGAGTATAGTAATGTATCCATGTTTCATCCACAGTGACGAAACGATGCTTAAAGTCCTCCGGATTCTTCTGGAACAGCTGCATACCATCCTTGCAACACTTCACACGATTCCGTTTTTGGTCAAGCGTGAGCAATCGCGGCACCCATCTTGCGGATAGCTTCCTCATGTTCAAATGTTTATGCAAAATATTATGTACCCATTCAGTCGAGATGCCCACAGCACTAGCAATGTCACGCACCTTAACTCTTCTGTCATCCATCACCATATCATGGATTCGATCAATGATTTCTGGACTCGTAACCTCCACAGCCGTCCAGAACGTTCAGCGTCACTTGTGCCCATATGGCCAGTCCGAAAATTTTGAGACCACTTATAAACTGTTCTAATCGAAGGTGCAGAGTCACCATAATGTTTATCAAGCTTCTCTTTAGTCTCCTGAGGCGTCTTGCCTTTCATAAAGTAATGTTGAATCACCACACGAAATTCTTTTTCGTCCATTTCTTGAAAATCACTCGACTTCCTTGATTCACACGAATGCCAAACACAAAGAAATAGACCAATATGGCTGAAACTTGGTGTGCGTTCATTCAAGAGATGCTACTAACTAAACATGACCTCGATACGCGCCGGTGGTGCCATCGGACTTTGCACGGACTTTTCAAACCAGCCTCGTACCTAGTGCAGCTTCAGTGTTACATTATAATGTTCCTTATTGTCCTTCGATATATGTGTACTGTCTGTTGATACTGTGTTGTATATTAGACATTTATCACACTTTATGGTTAGTAGTGATGCTAGAGCACAGCGTCTTTGATTAGTAATATAACATAATGAAAGTGTTTCATTACATGAAGAACATTTTAAGTTTTCTCCAAGTGATCGCATGTCAACAATTCGACGACCACTGTCACAGAGTTTAGGAGACACTTGATTTTCTATTTCGTTTACCAACACTTTGTTGGCTTAATCTTTAATTGTATACAGCCTCAGTAACGCCTTTTCGCTTCCACATAATTTTTTTTACCATTCTTATCAATATTTGTTGGTTTTTGTATTATTATCCATTTTTTTTACTTGTTTACAATAGCTGATCACAATAACCACAAAATTCAATATATCTATATACAAGCATATCAGTAGAGCCAACAGTAAATTACTTTACAGCGTTGCCGCTTCGAGACACCGGAATATTAAGACTTTTAATCATCATTTTTTATTAATTACCTATTTTTTAAACTATTAAAATATAATTTTTTTTTCATTCTATTATTTTTTTCATATTATTTGTTTCGATAATTTTTTAAAAATTATAAAATATAATTAATTCTTATTTTCCATATTTTCTTTTCTTTAAGTTTGTACAAAACATCCAAAAGTTAATCCATTCATGTTAAATTATTTAATAAAATTAAATAAACAATATATAAGACTATCTTTCGATAATGAATTTATTATCATAATAATAACCATCGTTAGTTTTATAAATTTTTTTAATTATTTAATACAAAGAATTTCTAAATGACGACATTCAAAACTTTTGGTTGGGACTATCCCACCTCAACCTCCTTAGAGCAGGCAGTTCGTTGAGGTTCGTTGCCGGTGGGAAGTAGAAAAAGAAGATCGTTAATATCGGCTGGCTGAGAGAGTGCCGTTCTGTTGATCATGTAATTTGAATCCCACGTCAAACTGTAGGTTCGTTCTGGTTGACATTACCAAAACGGTAATACAAGAGTAAAAAAAAAACAGACATCCTTTTAAAGAAATTGAAGTATTAAATACTTCTCCAAAGATAGTGTATAGCAATTATTTTCCGAGAACCACGCTTATGTTTCGTGTTTCTCCCTCGATACATTCGAGCAATAAATCAAATAAATTGTAACTTATTTATTGGCCACCTTGTATGTTGTTCATAAAAAGTAGAACGGTTTAAGTAGTATAGATTTGTCTTGAAATTTTATGATTTTTGTTATTATAATTTTCGGTCAAAACTACTTGATATTCTTTATTCTTTTCTTTAAAAAGAAATTTTACCCCAAATACTCTCCATGTATTTTAAAGTTTTTCTTACGTATTTGTATTCCACTAGCAAAGTATACTTTGTGTATAAAAACAAACCATTTAAGCCGACACGTTTCCTTTTTCATTCAAATTTCTGAGATACGAGAAAAAGGCAACGATTTCATCTTATATAATAAGAGGATGAACAAACATTTACTACATTATTAATGCTTATATTTTTAATAAGAACAAAAATGTTGACGCCAATAAAAAAAATAATTAAGTACAAATCTAATATACGCAGTAAGGGTTTCGTACACCCCAGGATTAAAAACAACAAGAGCTAAGGTGGAGAAATCTAGGAGGTCAGGGATATGTTACTTACCAATACCGCCATATGCAGATACCGTCTCAGTAAGTTTAATTGTTTGTTTAAAAAGGTTTTTTAGTGTTCCGTAAGGAACATTTATCCTTCGGTGTCTGTCCATCTGTCTGCTCGTCGGTCACACCTGATTTTCTCCGAAACTGCTTAACATAGAAAGTTTATTACTCAGTATATATCACCACAACACCAAACACTTTATTTTTGCACTCGACGCTAGTTTCGCTAACCATGTTAGCTTCATCAGGAGAGATGATTGACTCAATCATCAATCATCGCTCGTGATGAAGCTAACATAGTTAGCGAAACGCGCGTCGAGTGCAAAAATAAAGTGTTTGGTGTTGTGGTGATATATACTGAGTAGTGTCATTGTGCCAAGGATTCCACATTCCCAACTTAATAGAAAGTTAAAATTTGGCACTAATATAGGAATGGATGGCCCCATCAGAGCCGTGTAATTTTGAAAATTAAATTTTAACTTGAAGAGTTAGTTTTGGGAGGTAAAATCGGAAGTAAAAAAAACTTTTTTAACCAGATCATCGAGAGGGGTGTCAAACGAAACCTTGTGAAAACGCGAGTTCAAAAATATATATAACGTAATACTTGCGCATACTTTTCTTTGTATTATTTTTAAAAATTTACCAAAAATCGCTGTCCTCCCACTTATCTCAAAAAGCACTGATCAAAAAATTTTGAAAAAATTCTGAAATATTCTCCATAAGGTATTTTCAACGAAGATCGGAAACAAACTGTGTTGAAAACTCATTTGGGGTATGTTTTGTGAAGTCATTGACCATTTTATACCTCTGTAGCAAGTCCGACTAGCACCTGATCGGTTATTTTTTATTTTGTCCATGATTCATGTCATTTTTTTCTCTTTTCACATTTTATAAATTTAAATGTTTGCCATGCCAGGAAGCAAAATTTTTAATGTTGAAATTTCCATCGTAAGAGGTTTAAATGGTATTCTATTAAGTTGGGAATGAGAAATCTTTGGCACAATGATACTACTCAGTATATATCACCACTACACCAAAAACTTTATTTTTTCACTCGATGCGCGTTTCGCTAACCATGTCAGCTTCATCAGGAGCGATGATTGACTAAAGCTAAACTACAAATCTACCCTATTTATACTTAACCTAACCCTTGAATTACTCAGGCGGAACTAATGGCATAGGCCAGGCGATCAGTTCCGGTCAAGTAACCAGTAGAGGGGACTATTAGGAATAGGCCCTCTGTCTTTATTTAAACTACTTTTACATTTTATAATTTACATACTTTCGTATGCGTTCAACAATCTTCTATTAGATACATTTTTAATTAATCTTAGATTATCTAATGCTACAATATGATCAGCTTCAAGGGCATGTTCAGCAATGCTAGACTTTTCTGTTTTACTGTATTTTAAGTGTGCTAAATGTTTTTTAAATCGTGTTTTAATTGACCTTTTAGTTTGCCCAACATACTTTTTGTCACAATCATTACAACTAATTTCATAAATTCCACTTTTCTCACAATTAGGAATCTTATCTTTGGGATTTCCTAAGATATTCCTCCTCCGATTGTCTGATGACTTATAGACTAAGGTGAGGCCTACCCTATTAAATACCTTATTGAATCCCCTGCTATATGCCGAACTGATGGTCTTGCCTATGCCATTAGTTCCGCCTGAGTAATTCAAGGGTTAGGTTAAGTACAAATAGGATAGATTTGTAGTTTAGCTTTAGTCAATCATCGCTCCTGATGAAGCTAACATGGTTAGCAAAACGCGCGTCGAGTGCAAAAATAAAGTGTTTGGTGTAATGGTGATATATACTAAGTAGTGGTATTCTATTGTTAATTTGTCATTATGTAGTGCTACTGTAATAAAAGAGCATTCAGTATCGTGACATTTCGTAATAAAATCATCAAATTAGTGAAAAGTTTCAAGGTTTCAAAATTTTTGAAATGCTACTTCACGCTTGTCCTAAAGTTCTCAAAAAATTATAACATCTTTTGCAATAAATTTCTAATCAAATAACGGTAAATGTTAGGATGTCGAAAATAAGCCCTTCAGAACGCTTATAGGGGTACAAATTATACGATCAATATACGAACCTGTAGTTTTGAATAGTTTTACCCTATTATAATGTTTTCCCCTATACTGTTTCCTATATATATAACAGTCACCGAGTATCTTCATATTGCATTATTAGATTTAAGTTGTCTTCTCACTCGCAAACCTAAAGTTTGGTAATTTTTCATTCCCTCAGAAATTAATTATTAAAGTGCAAGCCCCGTGAACATGTCGCGAACGCGGGGTTCAGAAACATCAACTGTTTCGATTTAGCAACGAAGACGGATACGTCAGGGTTGCCGCTAATTGAATTTACGATGACACGAAGTGCCCCAGGAGGCCGTATATTTGGCGACGACATTGCTTCCTAGATGCCAATATCTCGGGCTCCCACAGGAACGATCTACATCTCTCGCTCGTTTTCGTCCTCGCGGGGCCTGAACGGTCGCTCGCTGCAAGGATATAAAGGACACTTACTGTAAACCTAGTTACGTTTAAACTAGCTTGTATATATGTAGCGAATTTATTTCAGCGTGTTCCCAGCGTGAATCCTGATTTGCCGTTTTCGAAGCATATACTCTCTTTATTAAAATTTTATGGAAAAATAAATTTTTGTGCATTCATACGTAACATATTTACCGGAGTACGAGGACATAGACAATTACTGACTATGATTTTAGTAACTGAATATACGCATGGTGCTATAGAACGTGTTTTTGGAAATAAATTAAGTATATTTTATTAATCATTAGTATATATATACATACAACGTGTTAAAAAATCGTCAGATTTTTTTTTTATGGGTCTAGCACACGTACTACAGGGAAGTCCCTAAAGCGCTACAGGAGCGACACGTGTGCGGAGAAAGTGATTCACGTTGTTTTTAAATCGCTGTAAATTGTACTCGGTGGGAAACACAGTCCTGGGCAAATGATTCCAAAGGGATGATGTTCTCCATATAAAAGACTGCTTGAAAAGCGTTGTACGAGGAGTAACGAGCTGAACCTCATACGGATATACATGCACCGCTCTGGGAGGAATTAAGCGGGCCACATCCTTCGAACACTTTCCATGAAAATATTTGTAGAATAGGCTCAAGTCGCCAATCGTTCTTCGATGTTCCAGCGAATCAAGGCCACCGGTCAGTTCCGGGTCTCCAATCAGACGAACAGCTCTTCTCTGAATAGCATCCAACAAATGCAGTGTATATTTGGGAGCGGACCTCTAAACATGGGAGCAGTATTCCATAGTTGGTCGAATTTGAGCTTTGTAAAGAATTAACAGTTGTTGTGGAGTGTAAAGCTTTCTGGTTCGAAATAATATTTACAACTTTTGGGAAGCTCTCCTTGCTATGCCTGCAACATGTTCATGCCAGGACATATTTGCTCCCAAATTAACGCCCAACAAATTGAGTGACGATGTTAGAGGAATGGAGTGCCCCGACATAACTATGTAGGATTCAGCAACGTTAACTTTTTTAGAAAAAACTGCCGCCTGGGTTTTTGTAGCGTTTAATTCCACTTGGTTACTGTCACCCCAAGATAGAATTTCTTCCAGGTCTTTGTTAAGTTGAATGACTTCCTGCTCTCTGCAAATATTCGTTCGAGCGGCCGATGTCCGAGCGTTCAAAGTGAATGAAGAGATAAGTGTACTGTCATCTGCAAAGCTGTAGACTGGAAATGAGAAAGAGAGTAGGAGACAGTAACGAGCCTTGGGGTACACCGGCGTTGATAGTGAAGGTGTTAGAAATAAATCCGTCGACTGCCATTCGTAAAGAAAGCTCTCTGAGGAAACATGAGAGCCACAAACAGATCTTTTCAGATATACCAAAAGAACGTAGCTTAGCCAACAGCCCATTGTGCCAAACACGGTCGAATGGACTACCGACATATTTAATCTGGTAGATCCTTTTATCAATAATAATCCAATATAGACAGGGGATGTATTTCAGCGTGTGCACAACGTGAATATTGATTTATTGCTTTTTATTAAAATTTTATGAACGCTTGTAATTGAGAGAAACACCATTTTACAACACTGTAAACAAGAGAGCCCAAGTAAGATGTCTACAGCTACCAAAATTTGGTGGGAGCAACATTACCAATCAAAATAGATAATTATTTGTTTACAGAGTTGTAAAATGGTCGTGTTCCTTAACTTTAACCGGTTATTAAAAAATATTTTTTTGTGTATTCACTAGTAAAACTAGGACCGGACCCACGCGAGTTTGGAGACTTGCCAGTGTTGGACCGTTGCGTTAGTTATTGAACACACATATCGCTTTATAATATAGTATACTTTATTCGTACGAACACTAAATTTTATTAAGTAATATACATAATATCGAATTTTAACAATAGTTTGAACTATTGCAAAGATGCTACGCTTAAAATTAATAGTCCGTTATTTTAAGTTATAAGAAATGAGTTGTACCTTTAAAAGTATTAAAAATTAATCTGAAGTTCGATGGTTTTAACAAATGAAAATAGCATATACGTACCATCTAAAGCTAAAATTTTTCACATAGACCAACAATCACTATATTTTTAAATATTATTTACTTAACAATGTTACAAAATGGCCGATTCAATAAATAAATCCTTCCCGTGTCGTTTCTAGATAATTCCCTTGTTATTCGCGAGCTGCGAACTGTTTTGATTTACACGCCACAATAGACAGTGCGATGCTACGTGCAATATTACACACGTTGCCAATAGTTTTCTATATTGAAAATAGAGTTTTAATTGAGCAAATTACGTTAAAGATATTCAAAAAAAAGATATATCGTGCAAAGTTTAACATTTTTATGGGAAATATTTACAACAATATCTATAAGGAAACTGACATTGAAACATTGCTCACAATGATTTGGTGGTTTTCTACATGAAAATTCAGTTGTTTGGGGCAAATATTTTTTAACTAAAAATTAAGTTACTGAAAAAAAAGATGAAAATTTTGTATATCTATAATATATATAAAATGCAACGTCTCTCTGTCTGTCTGTCCGTTAGTGCGCTTATCACTGGAGAACCACTTATCCGATTTACGTACTATTTTTTTTTAAACATATATATGTTTTCTGGCCAGGTTACAGGCTATATTTTATTTCGATAGGTAGCATAAGGAATGAGCAGTGACGATAATAGTGAATGAAGTCGGAAAAAAAATTTCCGCTAGCGACTAAACCATTAAATATGGAACAAATGAATATCTACAATCTAACATATAATATATATAAAAAGGGCAATGTATGCGCTTATCTCTCGAGAACCACTTATCCGATTTACGTGATTTTTTAAAGTCATATATATGTTCTCTGACTAGGTTATAGATATATATATTTTATTACATCTATAATATATAAAATGCAACGTATCTCTGTCTGTCTGTCTGTCAGTTATTACACCTTATTACTGGAGAACCTCTTATCCGATTTACGTACTTTTTTTTTAAACATATATATGTTATGTTCTCTGGCCAGGTTACAGACTATATTTTGTTACGATAGGTAGCATAAGGAATGAGCAGTGATGATAATAGTGAATGAAGTCGGAAAAAAAGTTTGCCGCTAGCGCGTTCTCTCAATACACAGTCTAAACCATTAAATATGGATCAATATTATGTAGCAGAGAATATCTATAATCCATAATATATATAAAATGCAATGTCTCTCTGTCTGTCTGGCCATTAGTGTGTTTATCACGCGAGAACCACTTATCCGATTTACATGTTTTTTATAAGTTTATACATATGTTCTATATAATTCAATATAAGCCTAGATAATGGGAGATAAGGTGAGATAATGGGAGATAAGTATAAATAATGGGAGATAAGGAGAAATGATGGGAAATAAGTAGAGATGAGTCTAGATAATGGGAATTATGGTGAGATAATGGGAGATAAGGGGAAATAATGGGAGATAAGGAGAGATATTGCGAGATAAGTCGAGATAAGCCTAGATAATGGGAGATAAGGTGAGATACGGACAAATAATGGGACATAAGGATAAATAATGGGAGATGAGCAGAGATAAGCCTAGATAATGATAAATTGTGTAGAGATAATGGGAGATAAGGAGAAATAATGGGAGGTAAGGGGAACTAATGGCAGATATTTTATTACGTTAGGTAATATAAGGAATAAGCAGTGACGATTGTAATGAATCAAGTCCACGCGAGCGGAACCGCGGGCACGGCTAGTGTATATATATATATATATATATATATATATATATATATATATATATATATATATATATATATATATATCTATTTGGAATAGGCGTCATAAAAGCGTCGGTAAATGAGATCTTTACAAAATTTTTAAAATATCCTAACTCAGAAAAAATGGACCGAATTGTGATAGAAATTTCGAATGCTTATGATTTATGACATTTTAATGTTTATATCCCATGTAGTGTGTTATCAGCTCCAAACAAACGAACTATACTGGATTATATTTCAAAATTTCATTTCAGTTTTTTTCATAACGTCGAAAATTATGGGCCCATTCGGGAAATTTTTACCTGTGTGTTAAAACAATATTAATTACCGGACCTAATGCATCCAAATTAAAATCCATATACATATTTTAGTACAGAAATGTAAAAAATTTTAATCATCCTGTAGAATATTTCCGGAATTTGCTTCTCAAATTCCTCACTGGCAAATCCTCAGGAAAAGCGGCAAGGCAAGGATATATCTCTTATTCAACAAACCCTCGGAACTAGCCGCTTTATGTCCCGATTTAATAATGCATACCAATCCTGAGCACGCAATTTCCAAATCTTATGATTTCTTTCGGTCTCAATTTAGGGAAATTTCCAGCGCGGTTGGAATTTTTATAGGTGTTTGCCTGTCAGGGCTTTTATTTGAAAAGGTGTCAGCATTTTTCTCTCGAAAGTGGTTAAATATGTTAACATGAATATTGTAATAAATGTTTTCCGCCCCTGCGTAAGAAAAGATAACACCGTTGCGTTTATGGATAAGGAAAAAGACGTGTCAGCTTTAAATGGTTTGTTTTTATACACAGTACAACCCTGTTTGCTTTGCTGCTTGAATACAAATATATTCGGTTTTTAGGAAAACTTTATACATGTTTTATATAATCCTTGATCGATAAACTTAATATTTCTACAACTGGAAATGCCTTAATGATTAACTGACTACTTTCCATGTAAAGATGTAGTTCTAAGATAAATATTCCAATGGACTTCTTCACACTAAATAATAACTTAAAATACTAAAAGTTGATATCTTAAATGATAGCTAATTTATTGTCAAAAGGAAGAGATTTAGAGATATTTAAATCATATATATATATATATATATATATATATATATATATATATATATATATATATATGTATATATATATATATATGTATGTATATATATATATATATATATATATATATATATATATATATATATATATATATATGTATGTATATATATATATATATATATATATATATATATATATATATATATATATATATATGTATGTATATATATATATATATATATATATATATATATATATATATATATATATATATATATATATATATATATATACAGTCCCTGGCCAAATTATTAGACGCACTGTATTTTTTTTAGTAATTTTATGTTTCTTAAGAGTTTTTATGCAATAATGGTATATTTAAACTACAATATTATTGATTTTTATTTAAAAGAATTGTTGTAGACTACATATTTGTATTTATTTTTAACATATGGCAACATTGTGTGTTACAAAGTGATACTTGAACGTAAACAAGTACAAACCTGTGTCAGTCGCGATCGGAATCGAGTCAGGTACGGACGTGTTTCTGTGGCTTTATGGACTGTGATTGTTTGTTTAACAGTTTTATACTACTTAGTTATTAGTTTATTTTGTATGCAGTGTTTTAAAAAAGTAATTGGACTATTTTCATTATGGGTAGAAAAGGCAATCTTTCACCACGTAAAAAAGCTGAAGTGAAGGCCCTTGTGATTGCGAAAACATTTACAAACCGAGAAATATCACGAAGATTGGAGGTTTCTGAAGCTAGTGTACGACGCATAAAAAAGAAAATTGAGTCAGGGAAGGAATTAAGCCCGAAAAGAAAGAAAAGATGCGGTAGAAAACCAATTTTCACTCCATGGTCAGAGAGATGTTTGAAGAAAATTTGTGTAGAAAACAGATTTGCTACCACAAAGGTAATAAAATCACAACTCCAGGATGCTAGCGTAAATGCTTCTGAGCGCACTGTTCGAAGAAAATTGAAAGAATTAGATTTTAAGGCCTGTCGCCCCGCCAGGAAGCCCAAGTTAACAGCTGCAATGAAAGCAAAGCGCCTGAAGTGGGCCAAACAATGGCAAGACAAAGATGTGGACTTCTGGAGATCGGTAAGATACATCAATTTAATCAATAATTGATACATTATTATCATTTTCAGTTAAATAAAGCAAATAAACATGGAAGTTTATATATTTTTCCTATTTTTGACAGGTCTGCTTCAGTGACGAAAGCACATTCGAAATTTTGCAGAATAAAGCTCAGTATGTGCGTCGTCGTCATGGAGAAAAGTTTCATCCTGATTGTGTCGTCCCGACGGTTAAACATCCCACCAAAGTGATGATTTGGTCAGTCATCAGCGGCAAGGGCACTGAACGTCTGTACGTCGTCAAAGGAATAATGAGGCAAGATCAGTACAAAGAAGTATTACAAAATCGGTTGATTCCGCAGCTCAGAGAATGGTTTCCAAATGGGGAACCATTCACTTTCATGCAAGATGGAGCTCCCTGCCACACTGCTCGGTCTGTTAAAGCTTTTTTGGCAGAAAAAAATATCCCTCTGTTGGATTGGCCGGGTAATAGCCCCATTGAAAATGTGTGGGAGCTGATGAAAAGAGAAGTGGCTAAAGATGTGATTACCAACAAAACCCAGCTCCTAGAAAAGATTATTCATGTGTGGAATCATCATCCTCAAATGCAGGAGAGAGTACAATCTTGCATTGATAGCATGCCGCGCAAAATTAAAGCTTTGATAGCGGCTAAAGGTGGCTCAACTAAATATTGACTTTTACTAACATTAATTTCACTTTTCTTTAAAACTTAACAAACTTATGCTTTTCTAAATTAATGCTGTTTTATTTAGTCAATCATCGCTCCTGATGAAGCTAACATGGTTAGCGAAACGCGCGTCGAGTGCAAAAATAAAGTGTTTGTGTAGTGGTGATATATACTGAGTAGTATCATTGTGCCAAAGATTCCACATTCCCAACTTAGCTGTTTATGTCAAATAAATAGGTAATTGATTGGATAATATAAAAATAAAAAACAAATCAATTTAAAATAATAAAACGGTACAATATCACTCGGTAATTAATATTTTACATGAAATCTTGCAGTGCGTCTAATAATTTGGCCAGGGACTGTATATATATATATACATATATATATATATACATATATATATATATACATATATATATATATATATATATATATATATATATATATATATATATATATGTATATATATATATATATATATATATATATATATATATATATATATATATATATATATATATTTATATATATATATATATATATATATATATATATATATATATATATATATATATATATATATATATATATAACTCCTGGACAAAATTAATGCAACAATCTGAAAATTAATTTATCTTTTTCTTATGTCAGTTTTAGTTTATCGAGTATTTGTAGGCTATGCATATTTTGTTTCGTTGTTCATGATAGAAATCAAAACAATTCGTTTAGATTTACAGTTTTAAAGAATTTTTTAGAAGATAAACAATTTTCTGTAATAGTGCGATAGATTGTCTTTAAAAGTAAGCTTATAAATTGTCCCTTTTTCAAAGTAATACGTTTTTGTGGTAGACCGTTTTATTTTTGACCCCGAAGAATTAGAAAAATGAATCGAACAAGGAATTTAACTGAACACGAGGTAGTGCTAGCCATAGTTTTATTGGACGAGGGATATTTTCAGAGTTATGTTGCCAATTTGTTAGGCAAACATCGTTCCTCAATAAGTCGTATGGTAAGACGCTTGAATGAAGTAGGAACTTATTCTAGAAGGCTAGGGCAAGGGCGAAAACGATGCACTAGCGACCTAGATGAACGTTTTATAAGACAATATGCTTTAAGAAACAGGACTGTCACTAGTTCTATAATAAGAAACGAACTCGAAGCTGTTCGCAATGTCACAATTTCTTCTAAAACAGTTAGAAGACGGTTAAATGAAGCTGGATTAAACAGAGACCAGCCACTGCGCCCTTGCTTACTAGAGAGAACAGAGTTACCAGGTTACGTTTTGCTCGAAATCACGAAAACTTATCTGTGGATGTTTGGAAACAAGTTTTCTTCGCAGATGAAACTAGAGTTAGTCTAAAACATCCAGATGGTCGTGAGCGGGTATGGCGAAGACCAGAGCAATATCTCTGCAAGGATTCCATTCGGCGGTGGCTCTGTTATGTTCTGGGGTGGCATCTGCTTTGATGCTCGCACAGAGTTAGTTCCTGTCCGTACGAGATCCATGAATGCTGACTACTATCTTGAGAATATTGTAATAGAACATGTGATGCCTTTCGGTCATTTTGTGGAGCCCAATTTCCTGTTTATGCAAGACAACGCTCGACCTCACGTGGCTAGGGAGGTACTCAATTATCTTAATCAAGCTGATATACCGATTATGCATGGCCACCAAAAAGCCTGGATCTGAATCCGATAGAACATGTATGGGATCACCTTAGAAAAAAGTGAAACGTCATATACCTGCACCTAGAAACCTGAGGGAACTTGAAAATGCAGTTATCACAGAGTGGGTGCAAATTCCTCAAGATTTTATCCAAAATTTAATTAGAAGCATGCCTAGGCGCATAAACGCTGTCATCCGAAGTAGAGGAGGCAACACACGCTACTAGTGTCCCAGTTACATCATTAATTTTGCTACTAGTGTCCCAGTTTATTTTTTCATTATTACATAATTTCAACGATTTTGATATTAGGTCTTAAGAATAATTTTAATTCGAATCTTATAGAGAAATTTGGTAACTAATTCACTTTTAAAGTATCCAAATAATTTTTTCTAACTTTTAGTGTAACCAATGTTCATAGAAAATTATTAACATTAATTCATTATAGAGATTTGTATGATTTAGTATATTGTTGCGTTAATTTTGTCCAGGAATGTATATAAATATATATATATATATATATATATATATATATATATATATATATATATATATATATATATATATATATATATATGTATATATGGTAAGATACAGCGAATTGTAGCAAACCGACTGATGAGCCGTGATACGGCGAAACACGTCTCGGTATGGACTGACGAATAAGAGAACAGTGGGTAGAATGCTGAAATATGGGTCCATGATAATTTGGGAGCAGGAGGGATCTATTAATATTTAAAATTTATTAATATTATTCTTGAGAGGGAGAGTTACTCTGTTATTTGGAGGAGTCACTTTGTCTGTGGAAGGAGAAGGAGAAGGTATTCTCGAAAACTACCTTCCTACATGAGACTTTTATCTATTCCCAAAATTACATTTGCCGAGGAAAGGAGAGCGTTATGCGGATATTGAAGACATACCACAGGAGTCGACCAAAATAATAAAGGTTATCTCAAAAGATAAACTAAAAAACTCATTTAACACACTTAATGACGTTGCAAAACGCTGTATCCTCAGGCGACTATTTTGAATATAATGAATGAATTTGGCCAAGATAATGGGTGTTTATTTCGTTTTGAAAAAGTACTGTTTACTTTGAGACACACTGTGTCGCATCCTTTCTAGTTATGTACTTATTGTTATTCTCAATCCTCTGCTGCTTTTTAAATGTCGCAAATACTTTAAAACGCGTCTCCGAATTGCCCTTTTTGGTTTCCATAAACTATTAAGAATGACAAATTACCCAATATAAGACATCTAAAAAAGATATTTTGGATAGAGACTATGCCAAAGGAGTATGATAAATCTGTTATGCGGAAATACAAATTATATGGATAACAGCATTTATAGTATGCGGAGACGGGTGACTTCATTATACCAATAAAGCAACGATTGTACACAGATTTTATAGCAACTATTTTTATAATTTATTGTCACTTTTATGCTCTTTCGGTATTTTTATGCTTGAAGCATAAAAGGAAAATTCTGGAAGATTTGTTACTTTTGCAAAGTAAAATGATACACTTTCGAATAAAATTATGTGTATTTTTCTATTGAGACTGTTAGGATTTACGGTCGTCTGCTAATAAAATTTTGTTATACTATCCACTTGGACTGGTCGTAAAGAATGAATATTTTATTTAGTTGGCGTTATAGAATAAAATAATCTTATAGATGTGTAATATATTTTTAATATTTTCAATACGCATCTTTTAAAAATCTAAGATGAACAAAAATATTGTCGTAGAAATCATGACGAAACTTGGTTTGTTTTTTCTTGGGTAACTAGGTTCTTTTGAAAAAAAAAACCTGTTAAGTGCAAGTTGAACTTGCGCAATTAGTGTTCCGTACGTTGATTGCTTTTAAAATAAGAAATTTTGTTACGGTGGTATAAAATGATCAGTGACTTCACAAAACACACCCCAAATGAGTTTTTAACAAAGTTTATTTCCAATCTTTACTGAAAATTGATGACCTTGAAATTTCTGTTTTTTTTTATATTCCAGATAAATTATTACAGGTAATGCATTCGTGATAATTTCGTTCAATCTACACCCCGTGGAGAATATTCCAAAATTTTTTGTTAAGTACTTTTCGACATAAGGCGGGTGGACAGTGATTTTTCGCGATTTTTAAAAATAATATAAAGAAAAGTGCGCGCAAGTATTACATTATATATATATTTTTTACTCGTGTTTTCACAAGCTTTCATCTGATACCACACTCGATTACCTAGTAAAAAATTTTTTTTTTCACTTCCGATGTCACCCCCCAAAAATAACCCATTAACCTTTCAGTGGTCGCGCGCGGACTGTCGCTCCGCACCGGTTTGTGATCGACGATAATTTCAAGGATACCCCCCTCTAAGTGTCGCGCTTCTCAGTACCTTCCCTTAACAGCGTATTTCAGTCGACGGTCGAGTGAGCAGGCATATAGTTTTGTATTTTCTCCAATAATTCGTGCTTGCGGACTGAGAATCCGCAGCGACCAGTGAGGTGACAAATATATTTACAAATTAGCTGCTCTACTTTTGCCAAGGTATGTTTCACTTGATACTTTTTTGTAATTGTTTAATATTAAAAATATGTTTTAGTATGGCATCCTATGAAAAAGAGCAAGAACGGCTGCATGAACTAATGAAATCATGTTTAGAATCATCTGACGAAGAAGAAGCACCCTTAGATGACTCCGATGAAGATGAAGTGGATGCTGTGGAGTGCGAAGAACACGAAACAGATAGTGAGCAGGATATTTCAGACAATGAAGAGGAAATTCTGCAAATTGACGGTCCATTTTTTATCGGAAAGGATCAATCGACGAAATGGAGAAAACATTGCAACCCAAGAAATGTAAGAACCCGATCGGAAAATTTGAGTACCCACCTACCTGGTCCAAAAGAAACTGTAAAAAATCTAAGAACACCATTGGCGATATGGCAGTACTTTTTTCCTGAGAATGTTCTTCAGGTTATTGTAGATAATACAAACAAGCATATTCAGGCTGTTCAAGATAAATATTCCTGTGAACGTGATGCAAAAACAACAAATATTCTTGAACTACAAGCACTGATAGGTCTCTTATATTTGGCGGGAGTTATGAAGAGTAATCACCTCAATGCTGAAGATCTTTGGAGAGTTGATGGCACTGGGGTTGAGATCTTTAGACCTACGATGTCGTTACAAAGATTTCGTTTTCTAATGCGACATATAAGATTTGATGATCTTGAAACCCGTGAAGCTAGGAAGTCTCTAGACAGGTTGGCGGCGATTCGAGATATTTTTGACATATTCGTAGAGAAATGTAAAACTGCATTCACACCTTTCCATTACGTAACAGTTGACGAGAAACTGGAGGCTTTTAGAGGTAGATGTATATTTCGTCAATATATTCCCAATAAACCGAGCAAATATGGCATTAAGATTTATGCCCCTCTGCGATTCAAAGGTTTTTTATACTTGCAACATGGAAGTATATGTTGGTAAACAACCAGCTGGTCCTTGGGAAATAAATAATTCTCCAGATGCTGTTGTGGAAAGAATGTGTGAATCTATAAGGGGAACTGGACGGAATGTAACTACTGATAATTTTTTCACTAGTTTTAAGTTGATAGAAAACCTAAAAAAGAATTTTAGAATGACTCTTGTAGGAACGATTAGAAAGAATAAAAGGGAACTTCCCATTGAATTTTGCAGCCCAGTAAATCGTCCTGAAAAGTCGTCAATGTTTGCATTCCATGATAACTGCACTATCTTATCCTACATTCCAAAAAAGAAGAAAAATGTTTTGCTCGCGTCAAGCTTACACCATGATGACATTATTGACACTGAAACAGGTAAACCAGACATAATAACTACCTACAATCAAACAAAGGGAGGAGTGGATACGGTGGACAAACTTTGCGCTGCTTATAATTGTGCACGTGGTACCCGAAGGTGGCCAATGGTAATTTTTTATTCAATGTTAAACGTTGCAGGAATAAATTCTCTAGTTATTTACAAGGCCAATGATATAGACAAAAACATTTTAAGGGGAGAATTTTTGCGAAAACTATCTTTTGAGTTAATAAGTGACCAGTTAAGAATTCGCTCTTCTTTAACAAATATACCAAGATCGATGAAGATAAGGATTGGCGAGATTCTTGGATTAGAACCGGTAGCTCAGCAAGCAGAACCGCCGGCAAATCAAAGAGGGCGATGTGCTATGTGTGACAGAAAAAAAAATCGTCCCACCCGATATTTATGTAGGAAGTGTCACACATATCTATGTTTGGAACATGCTCTACTAATTTGCCCAGAATGTTTAGAAATGGCGAATTGGGGCAACTAATATTATAAGATTTAATAATCTTGATTTTTTTCATTATATTTTTTTGTAGTTAGGCTTTATAATATGGTTCCTACTGTAGTTCCTAAGTTAGTAGAATGTGTTGGAACTTTAGCTGTTACTATGAATATTTTTACTATAATATTATTACTATATAATATACTGATTTCTATCTACAACGTGTTTTATTACAGCAACCTTATAATTTTAATAAATTTATATTAAAAACACGTATATTTTCTAAGTATGGACTGAGAGTCCGCAGCGACCACTGGCGTTAAGAATTTTAGCGCGACCACTGAAAGGTTAAGTCAAAATTTAACTTTCAAAACTACATGGCTCTGATGAGGCCATCAATTCCTATATTACTACCAAATTTCAACTTTCTAAGACAGATAGTTTCGGAGAAAATCGGGTGTGACACACGGATAGACAGATAGGCAGACGGACAGACAGACACCGAAGTGATCTTATAAGTGTTCCGTACGGAACACTAAAAATACTACATTAAATTGGAAAATGCCGAAGGTTAGCTGGGAATGTAAGACCACGAGGGTACAAACATTCCCCCTGTTCTTTACCTTAAGCATCCTAATACTAACGTTTATAGAATACTATATTCATCTATTAAACTGTGCTAGTATCTTAATAAAACTGTATAATGTTGTAAGTGTTAGGAAAAAAGAAAAAAAAAGACGAAAAAAAAGAATGGCTTATGACACAACTAGAGCAAACGAAAAAAAAACCCTTGATATAAATTAAATTGTTAAACAGACAGGCGAGTCATCCATGTATATCGAAGATAAATAATAGAATTTATACAGAGTACAGATATACTCAAGAGCTAGTGATATACTTTTTTGAAGGAAAATTGACATAAATAAGTACTATATCTTTATATATTTAACAAAATCCTCCTATACGCCGCCTTGAATGACCTAGGATCTAATAGTTTTATGTTGTCTGAAATTGAGTTATAAATCTTAGCTATTTCAAAAGAGAAGGACGATCTAAATTTTTCAGTTTTGTCAGCCGAGGGTGTAAGGCGATCCCTAAAACGGACATTCAAATTATGAACATCCGATCTAAAGATAAGTTGAAACAATTTTGTGGAATAAGCAACAACATTTTTTGATAAGTACGTTTCGAGATAAGGCGGGTGGACAGCGATTTTTAAAAAATAATACAAAGAAAAGTGCGCGCAGGTATTACATTATACGAGGCTGGTTTGAAAAGTCCGTGCAGTCCGAGAGATGACACCACCGGCGCGTATCGAGGTCATGTTTAGTTAGTAGCATCTCTTGAATGAACGCACACCAAGTTTCAGCCATATTGGTCTATTTCGTTGTGTTTGGCATTCGTGTGAATCAAGGAAGTCGAGTGATTTTCAAGAAATGGACGAAAAAGAATTTCGTGTGGTGATTAAACATTACCTTATGAAAGGCAAAACGCCTCAGGAGACTAAAGAGAAGCTTGATAAACATTATGGTGACTCTGCACCTTCGATTAGAACAGTTTATAAGTGGTTTCAAAATTTTCGGACTGACCATATGGGCACAAGTGACGCTGAACGTTCTGGACGCCCTGTGGAGGTTACGACTCCAGAAATCATTGATCAAATCCATGATATGGTGATGGATGACAGAAGAGTTAAGGTGCGTGAGATTGCTAGTGCTGTGGGCATCTCGACTGAACGGGTACATAATATTTTGCATAAACATTTGGACATGAGAAAGCTATCCGCGAGATGGGTGCCGCGATTGCTCACGCTTGACCAAAAACGGAATCGTGTGAAGTGTTGCAAGGATGGTTTGCAGCTGTTCCAGAAGAATCCGGAGGACTTTAAGCGTCGTTTCGTCACTGTGGATGAAACATGGATACGTTACTATACTCCTGAGACCAAACAACAATCTAAACAATGGGTTACCATGGGGAATCTGCACCAAAAAAGGCGAAGACCGTTCCTTCGGCCGGAAAGTTTATGGCGACTGTCTTTTGGGATTCGCAAGGGATAATCCTCATCGACTATCTGGAAAAGGGTAAAACTATTACAGGTGAATATTATCCATCGTTATTGGACTGTTTGAAAACCGAGCTGCAAGAAAAAACGCCCGCGATTGGCCCACAAGAAAGTCCTTTTCCATCACGACAACGCACTAGCACACACCTCAGCAGTTGTGGTCGCAAAATTAATGGAAATAGGATTCCAACTCGTTTCATATCCCCCCTATTCTCCAGACTTGGCTCCCTCGGACTACTATTTGTTCCCCAATTTGAAGAAATGGCTGGCGGGACAAAGATTTTATTCAAACGAGGAGGGGATTGCAGACACTAATGGATATTTTGCAGACTTGGACAAATCCTATTATTCGGAAGGGATCAACAAACTGGAACATCGTTGGACGAAGTGTATAAGCATAAAAGGAGACTATGTCGAAAAATAAAAAAGGTTTACCCTAAACACATAAGTAGTTTTTATTTTTGCACAGAGTTTTCAAACCAGCCTCGTATATATATTTTTTACTCGTGTTTTCACAAGCTTTCATTTGATACCACACTCGATTACCTCCCCCCTTTTTCAATTCATTCTAAAATAGAAAACACATAATAAAATTTTTGAAAAATTACAATTTTAAAAATAAACATTTCACAAAGACTCAGACATTTAAAATAGTCTCACATAAACCAAAACAATATAAAATAATCAAAAGTACATATCTTGAAAGTCAACTATTGGTAATGTAAGTGAATTTTAAATTTCATATTTATTATCGACACACTTCATTATTAATTTTTTTAGTGTTCCGTACGGAACACTTATAAGATCACTTCGGTGTCTGTCCGACCATCTATCTGTCATACCCGATTTTTCTCCAAAACTATTTGATACAGAAAGTTGAAATTTGGTACTAGCATAGGAATCGATGGACTCATTAGAGCCGTGTAGTCTTGAAAATTAAATTTTGACTTAAATCGTTAGTTTTGGGGGTGAAAACGGAAGTGAAAAAATGTTTTTTTACTAGGTCATCGAGTGGGGTATTAAATGAAAGTTTGTAATAACACGAGTTCGAAAATATATATAATATAACATTTGCGTACACTTTTCTGTATTAATTTTAAAAAATCGCAAAAAATTTTGAAAAAATTCTGGAATATTCTCCACAGGGTGTAGATCAGTTTTCAGTAAAGAACGGAAACAAACTTTGTTGAAAATTCATTTGGGGTGTGTTTTGTGAAGTCACTGATCATTTTACACTTCCGTAACAAAAAATTTTTTATTTTAAAAGCAATCAACGAACGGAACACTAACTGCGCAAGGTCACTTGCACTAGACCGGTTATTTTATGTATAACGGATATATTAACAAATAAAGTGTTATTAATATTAAGTATATATATATCATTTTGTATTATTAAGAGGATAAGGATTTTATTAAATTTGTGTATATGTGACTGTCTTCCCATATGTTTGTCCTATTATTCATAATGTTTTCATCTTTTTTAATGTTCCGTACGGAACAGTTATAAGATCAATTCAGTATCTGTCTGTTCGTCGGTCTGTCTGTCTGCCTGTCTGTCTGTGTCCGTCCGTCTGTCACACCCGATTTTCTCCGAAACTATTTGACGTAGAAAGTTGAAATTTGGTACTAATATAGAAATTGATGGCCTCAAAAGAGCTGTGTAGTTTTGAAAGTTAAATTTTGACTTAAGGGGTTAGTTTTGGTGGATGAAATCGGAAATGAAAAAAAAAATTTTTAGTAGGTCATCGAGTGGGCTGTCAAATGAAAGCTGGTAAAAACACGAGTTCAAAAATATATGTAATGTCTTACATGCGCACACTTTTCTTTCTATTATTTTGAAACAATCGCGAAAAGTCGCTGCCCCCCCCCCTATCTCGAAAAGTACTGATCCAAAAACTTTCAAAAAATTCTGGAATATTCTCCACGGAGTGTAGATTGAACGAAAATTATCACGAGTGCATTACCTTTAATAATTTATCTTGTATATAAAAAAAACAAAAATTTTAAAGTCATCAGATTTCAGTTAAGATCGGAAACAAACTTTGTTGAAAACTCATTTGGAGTGTGTTTTGTAAAGTCACTGATCATTTTATATCTCCGTAACAAAATTTTTTATTTCAAAAGCAATCAACGTACGGAACACTAATTGCCGAAGTTCAACTTGCACTTGACCGCTTATTTTTTATTTCGATCATCTCTTTGATTTGTAGTTTGGTATAATTCCGGGCTTTGCAGAGAATCTTGGTTTCCTTAAATTTAAAGTTATGTTTTTGTTCTGATATATGTTTACTGAGGGCCGGGGAAGCATTCCCAGTATATTTGTGTCTGTTGTAATCTGTTTTTTTTAGTAACTGACAAGTTATTCCAACACATTTCTTCGGACAATCCGCGCACAGTATTGCATCCACAACATTTGATTCATTCATAGTGGGAATATTGCTTTTTAAACTTGTAAATAATAAATTTAGTTTATTTCGAGTTTTATGGCAGACTACAATGTTATATTTTTTAAGACACATTTCATTTTATTTTTAACTTTCACCTTTTTTTCCATTTCTGTGAATTTTGATTCAGTATAACGATTTTTGGTCGACATTACACTTTTCATTTTTATTCAAAAAAATTCATAAGTCACATGCGTCAAATTGTCATTGAACTGTCATTAGTGGAACAAAATTTATAGTAGGCATGCGTGAAGATTTATCTCTTTTTAAATCTTTTTAACTTTGTAGGAAATCTCCATGCCAAATATATATAATATGTAAGTTTTAAATTATTTTAAAGATATTAAATAAGTTCTTGTTTTCTGATTTTTTTTTCTGTTATGTATCAACATTGTGGGTTTCTAATTGTTGGAAGTCCTAAGGGTAAGATATAGCGATTCTGTATTTTAAACTTCTAATTTTATTAAAGCCCTCTTTTTTGTTCGTTCCGTTCCGACGATGAGAACATATTTCTCGAAAGCTAGACTATCGCAATAAAGATTCAACATGTCATTTTTGTATTTTTTGACCGCAGCCCCACTAAAATATCCTCTTCCCCAACTATTTGGTTACAAATAACCTTACCAACCTTACTTATATATATATATATATATATATATATATATATATATATATATATATATATATATGTATATATATATATATGTAATATAGTAATAACAATATTTACCATACTTTAAACAAAAGAGAGGAGGAAATATCTTTATAACAACCAGAATTGGGCGGTATTATTTTTCTATTTTGATTGGTATTGTTAATTTCGCCAAATTTTGGTTACTATAAATATCTGCTCTGCATTTTCTTATTAAGAGTGTTGTAAAATGATGGTTTCATTAAATTTAAAGTTATGTTATTGTTCTGATACATGTTTACTGAGGGCCGAGGGAGCATTCCCAGTACATTTGTGTCTGCTGTAATCTGTTTTTTTTAGTGACTGACAAGTCATTCCAATAGATTTCTTCGGACAATCCGCCTACTGTATTGCATCCACAACATTTGATTCATTCATAGTGGGAATATTGCTTTTTAAACTTGTAAATAATAAATTTGGTTTATTTGGAGTTTTATGGCAGACTACAATGTTATATTTTTTTAAGACCCATTTCATTTTATTTTTAACTTTCACCTTTTTTTCCATTTCTGTGGATTTTTCTTCAGTATATCGATTTTTGGTCGACATTACACTTTTCATTTTCATACAAAAAAATTCATAAGTCACATGCGTCAAATTGTCATTGAAGTGTCATTAGTGAAACAAAATAGATACTAGGCATGCGTGAAGATTTATCTCTTTTTAAGTCATTTTAACGTTGTAAGGAATCTCCATGCCAAATATATATAATAAGTAAATTTTAAATTATTTTAAAGAAATTAAATAAGTTCCTGTTTTCTTATTTTTTTCTGTTATGTATCAACATTGTGGATTTATTAATGTTGGAAGTCCTAAGGGTAAGATATAGCGATTCTGTATTTTAAACTTCTAGTTTTATTAAAGCCCTTCTGAAGATGATAACATATTTCTCGAAAGATAGACTATCGCAATAAAGATTCAACATATTATTTTTGTATTTTTTGATCGCAGCCCCACTAAATTACCCTCTTTTCCAACTATTTGGTCACAAATAACCTTACCAAGCTTACTTTATATATATATATATATATATATATATATAGTATATATATATATATATATATATATATATATATATATATATACGAGGCTGGTTTGAAAAGTCCGTACAAAAAATAAAAACTACTTATGTGTTTGGGGTAAACCTTTTTTATTTTTCGACATAGTCTCCCTTTAGGCTTATACACTTCGTCCAACGATGTTCTAGTTTGTTGATCCCTTCCGAATAATAGGATTTGTCCAAGTCTGCAAAATATCCATTAGTGTCTGCAATCACCTCCTCGTTTGAATAAAATCTTTGTCCCGCCAGCCATTTCTTCAAATTGGGGAACAAATAGTAGTCCGAGGGAGCCAAGTCTGGAGAATAGGGGGTTGTGAAACGAGTTGGAATCCTATTTCCATTAATTTTGCGACCACAACTGCTGAGGTGTGTGCTGGTGCGTTGTCGTGATAGAAAAGGACTTTCTTGTGGGCCAATCGCGGGCGTTTTTCTTACAGCTCGGTTTTCAAACGGTCCAATAACGATGAATAATATTCACCTGTAATAGTTTTACCCTTTTCTAGATAGTCGATGAGGATTATCCCTTGCGAATCCCAAAAGACAGTCGCGATAACCTTTCCGGCCGAAGGAACGGTCTTCGCCTTTTTTGGTGCAGATTCCCCCTTGGTAACCCATTGTTTAGATTGTTGTTTGGTCTCGGGAGTATAGTAATGTATCCATGTTTCATCCATAGTGACGAAACGACGCTTAAAGTCCTCCGGATTCTTCTGGAACAGCTGCAAACCATCCTTGCAACACTTCACACGATTCCGTTTTTGGTCAAGCGTGAGCAATCGCGGCACCCATCTTGCGGATAGCTTTCTCATGTCCAAATGTTTATGCAAAATAATATGTACCCGTTCAGTCGAGATGCCCACAGCACTAGCAATCTCATGCACCTTAACTCTTCTGTCATCCATCACCATATCATGGATTTGATCAATGATTTCTGGAGTCATAACCTCCACAGGCCGTCCAGAACGTTCAGCGTCACTTGTGCCCATATGGCCAGTCCGAAAATTTTGAAACCACTTATAAACTGTTCTAATCGAAGGTGTAGAGTCACCATAATGTTTATCAAGCTTCTCTTTAGTCTCCTGAGGCGTTTTGCCTTTCATAAAGTAATGTTTAATCACCACACGAAATTCTTTTTCGTCCATTTCTTGAAAATCACTCGACTTCCTTGATTCACACGAATGCCAAACACAAAGAAATAGACCAATATGGCTGAAACTTGGTGTGCGTTCATTCAATAGATGCTTCTAACTAAACATGACCTCGATACGCGCCGGTGGTGCCATCTCTCGGACTTTGCACGGACTTTTCAAACCAGCCTCGTATATATATATATATATATATATATATATATATATATATATATATATATATATATATATATATATATGCCAGGTGTACAAGTATGAAATGCGGATTTCAGACAACAGATAGTGCACCAATGCAGTTTGTCCTAAAAAGATTTGACACTGAGCCATTTTGTTGTATCATCAACAAGTGTCAGACGCGCATGAGTGATAAATCGAAAAAGTGTATACATAGTGTTGTTTTGTTGTGTTCAATATATCGAAATTTATACTGAACAAAGAGCATTCATGGACAGCATTAATTTTTTGTTTTTATTTGAAGACAACTGCTGTTGAATCGTACCGATTACTTCGAGAAGTTTATGGTGAACATGCTCCATCGCAAGATACGTGTGAACAATGGTTTCGGCAGTAAAAAGTGGTGACTTCGATGTTGCAGACAAGGAACGTGGAAAATTGCCAAAAAAATACGAAGATGTGGAATTGCAAGCATTGTTGGACGAAGATGATTCGCAAACACAAAAAAAAACAACTCGCCGAGCAATTGGGCGTTAGTCAACATGCTCTTTCCAATCGACTAAGAGAAAATGGGAAAGATTCAGAAGACCGGTAGATGGGTACCACATGAGTTGAACGATAGGCAAATGGAAAAGCGTAAAAACACGTGTGACATTTTGCTCGCTCGGTGCAAAAGGAAGTCGTATATTTACAGGGGATGAAAAGTGGATTTATTTTGAGAATCCAAAGCGCAAAAAATTATGGGTAGAAACAGGCGCACCATCCACATCGTCTGCAAGACCGAATCGCTTTGGCAGAAAGACGCTCTGTGTTTGGTGGGCGTGGTCTATGATGAGCTGTTAAAACCTGGGGACACGGTTAATACTAAACGTTACCAACAACGATTGACCGATTTGAACTGTTCGCTGCTTGAAAAAAGACCAGAATACTGAAAGAGACAACACAAAGTAATTTTTCTTCATGACAATGCTCCATCAGATATGGCAAAACCAGTTCGCGACACGTTGGCGGTACTCACCTGGGAAGTTCTACTCCATGCGGCTTACTCACCAGACTTGATTCCTTCCGGTTACCACTTGTTTGCATCGATGGGTCACGCACTTGCTGAGCAGCGCTTTAGTTCGTACGAAGATGTGAAAAAATGGCTCGATGAATGGTTCGCAGCAAAAGGGGAAGATTTTTACTGGCGTGGTATTCACAAATTGCCCGAAAGATGGGAAAAATATACAACAAGTAATGGAGCATACTTTGAATAAAGCACTTTTTATCATTCTTTCGAATTTAACCTATTTTTTTAGAAAAAAAGTGCGTATTTCATACTTGTACACTTGGTATGTATGTAATATGGTAATGAAAATCGTATTCTTTTTTACCATACTTTAAACAAAAGAGAGGAGGAAATATATTTATAACAACTAGAATTGGGCGGTATTAGTTTTCTATTTTGATTGGTATTGTTAATTTCGCCAAATTTTGGTTACTATAAACATCTGCTCTGCGTTCTCTTATTAAGAGTGTTGTAAAATGATGACCTGAATTACAAACGGAAATATTTGAAAACTACTACCTTCATTACAATATTTCACGGAAAAGTTTATGGTATAACCTTCCTTTTACTGTCTTTTGACTTGTGACTGCCAAGCTTACAGTCTTTGACCATATACAGTTTATTAAAATTTAAGAAAAAACAAAAAAATAATGTTTCGGAAAGTATGTAATTTAATCGCCTTTAACAAGTTATAATAATTATTCGGTGTATCCTCATAAGTACGAAACTAAAAACTAATATTTTCTTAAAATTCAATAACAAAAATATACGTGTCTATGCGATATAGCTTTAATTAGCTTCAATACATGAATAAAAGAAGTTGTATTTTGTCGTTGAACTACCTATGAATGCTTACGAGTTTTAGAATCCTTTTAGATTCTTATCTCCTCTATTGCTCGCTTTTAAATCTCATTAGTAAAAAGAGTACGTTTAATGGTCCCAACATTGTTGCAGACAATAGAAACTCATTTGTACTTTGTTATGGTTACTGTAACGATCCGGCTATTATGCATAACTGGCGTGTTTTCTAGAATATTTCAATAGCAGATTGACCTTTTTCAGTAAAAATAATATTATTGTTAGGCAGTGGCAGATCCAAAAAAGGTTTTATTAACTTAAACATGGTGCGCCTGATTCACTAAAATGACACATCGCATTGTTGCTTCAAAAGTGAGACAACTCAAAAAACTTAAATTTTCAGGAGAAGAACGAAAAAAAGCAGTAGAGAGAATATTATCTCTAAAATGGTAAATAATTATAAAATCATTTTTTTTGTTTCAGGGTACCAACCCTTAAAAAAAACCTTTCTTTTGACTTGTGACGTTTTTCTATTTGTTCGGACTCACTATAATCTGAATTATTTGGAGTTGTAACATTTTTGATGAATTAATTAGACTAACAAAATTTATATTATTTCTATGTCCCGTGGATAAATAAATAAATAAATGTTAATAAAAATTAAAAAATAGTCAATATAAAGTTAGTTATTGGGTCTTCCCTGTGTGACATTTGTATTTGTTTTTTAGATTTTAGGATTTAAAACAGTGTTTTGTAAAGGCTCATACAGGAGCATGCACCTAGGTGCGTTTATATTTTAAAACTTGTTTATATGTAATTATTATATTGTATTATTATTTATTTGTAAATTTATATGTTTTGATAAATAAATTTGATTTGATTTGATCTGAACTATCAGATTGTTTTGTATGCATATATTATGCAGATAGGTAATCATCTGGCACTGATGGGCGCCGTTCTGTCATCTTATTATAATTCCTCAATTTTGTTTAATACTAGTTTTTCTCTTGTAATATTATTGTAATATCTGTAATATTTTGTAATATATTTTTTTAATATAACAAACCTTTATTATAGCTCTAATTAAAACAAAAGAGAACCCTGAAGAAGAACAGAATAAGGAAATAAAAGAGAAAGAAATAAGCTATGAAGAAGAAAAGAAGACAATAAAAAACACTCAAAAATAATAAATCCGCAGGGCCTGGGGGTGTGGTAAATGAAATGATTAAGTATGGGTCTAATTAATTACATCGAATGCTGAGAAACATGTTCCACAGAGCGATAAATGGAGAAAAAAATACCAGAGGAATGGTCAAAAGCTTATATAGTATCTATATTTAAAAATGGAGACGGCAGAAAATACACAAACTATAGAGGCCTAAGCATAATATCGAGTATGGGACGTTTGTATGGAAAAAATTATTGAAAATATCATGGAGGAAAATATAAAAGGAAAAATTGGAGAAGACCAAGCAGGCTTTACGGCCGGAAAATCATGTATAGACCACATATACACTATAAAACAAACAATGGAAAAAAAAACTGGCAAAGAATAGAGAAGTTCATCTAGCCTTCATAGACATAAGAAAGGCCTATGACTCAGTACCAAGACAAAGATTATGGAACGCAATGAAAGAAATAGGCATTGACAAAGAACTAATATACGCAGTAAAAGCTCTCTACGAAAACAACACAGTGAACATAAAAATAGGACATAAAATAGGGAAGAGACTCAAAACATCAAAAGGCCTATTACAAGGATGCCCTACATCCCCAACACTATTCAAAATATACCTCGAACAAACATTAAAAAAATGGAAGCAAAAATGTAGTGGAATGGGAGTCCCAATACGAGAAGATTACTTATATACTCTAAGTTTCGCAGACGACCAAGTAATCATAGCGCAAGATGAGGAAGACCTCAGTTATATGGTAAGAAAACTGGAAGAAGAATACACTAAAGCAGGATTAGCAATAAACTTTGATAAAATGGAATATCTAACAACAAAGGAGGGAAACGTGGAGAATCTAGAAGTAGATAATGAAACAATAATCAAAGGAACCGATAGATTTAAATATCTAGGAATCATCATTTCAAAAAACGCAACATCAGAAGAAGAGATTAAAGCTAGATTAGGACAAACGCGAACATGCAAAAGACAATTAAATTCGATCCTGTGGGACAAGCACATTACAAAGAGAAACAAAACACGCATATACAAATCAATAATACAAAGCATAATGACCTACGGGTCAGAAACATGGACGATCAACAAAAGAAATAAATCTAAAATTAACGCGGTAGAAATGGAGTATTGGAGAAGTATAAGTCACGTCATTTCCAAACAAAAGGAGGGTGCGGGAGCTGATGTATACTGTCTACAAACAAAGATCCTTGAGCAGATATATGCCAGTTTTTCATTGCAGCCTAGAGAGGGCAGCACTACTAACATAATAATCTAAGATTCAACTACTTCCTACCTTTTTGGAAGAAAGCTGAGATCATCCTGATCAGGAAACCCGGCCCCCCTACTCACTGGGCTAGTAATTCTCAGCCAACTAGCCTACTCCTTCCTCTAGGCAAAGTGGCTCTAAATCATCTAAGCCAAAACTTCAGAGCTAAGAGTCATCCCAAAGCTGTTTACGCTAAGAAATATTTGCTCCCAAGTTTACAGTCAGCAACTTGGGTGATGACGCTAGAGAAATCGAGTGTCCCGTCATAACTATATCGGGTTCTGCAATGTTAACTTTTTTAGAAAAAACTGCTGCCTGGGGTTTTGAAGCGTTAAATTCTACTTGGTTCCCAAGATAGAATTTCTTCCATGTTTTTGTTAAGTTGAACCACTTCCTGCTGTCTCTGGATATTGGCATGAGTAACCGATATTCGAGGGTTCAAAGTGAATGAAGAAAATGAGCTATAGTGAGTAATATAACAATATAAAAAAAGATTCGTGCTCCTCTATACTGATCATACTCATATTCCAAGAATTGTGTGCCTATATTTTTCCCTCTCTTTCAAAAGAATTTCTGGAACTAACACGTTTCCCAGCGAATTTAGCCGAAAAGGTTGAAGAAAGATGCATGCACAGCACAGCGAGTATTTCAAAAGCAGGGAATCGTATTTTGAACTACAAAACTTTTCACTTCAGAATAACTGCTAATTCTATACAGAATTTAAATTAGACCAACGATGAAATACTGTTCCCATGCTTTGGGCTCTGCTGCTCCCAAACATACACGGTACTTGTGGGATTCTATTCAGAAGAGAGCTGTTCGTTTAATTGGACACCCAAAACTGACCTTCAACCTTGATTCCTTGGAACATTGAAAAACAGTTGGCAACTTGAATCTATCTTTGATTGTATTAGCCGATACTGGTTGGAAATTCATAATAAAATTATATAAAAACAACACTATGTTTTAATTTCCAATATATTTAAAGTCACTTGTTTCACCATACAATGGCTTCTTCAGAAGTAAATAAGAAAGAAAAATATTTGGTGGTAATCTTGGTTATAAAGTACTTAAAACTATCCTTAGTTACCTAAGATTATGCTAATCATTTTATTATATTATTTACAGATAGAATTATTTTAAGAATGCAAATCTGTGGTACTATTTCCGAGAACTAATAAAGATTAAGTAAGGGTTTAAGCCTACCTGTTCGTTTAATAACTGATTGGAGTTTTTCCGTTTGTTAATTTCAAGACATTCAAGCAAATTTAATTTTTAGATTTATTTTCTACATGTAGGATGTTTAACGTGTCATCAAAATTATGGGATTCGTTTATTATATGGGTTGCGTAATGTGAATTGTTCTTATTTTTAAATAACTATGTTTATGTTCTTTAATGCGAGTTTCAAAAGATCTACCAGTTTGTCCTACGTAGGTTTTAGTACAAGATCCACAGTTTAATAAATAAACTCCTGATTTTAAGGATTTCTTAGATTTGGTTTTATTATTCAAAATTATACTCCCTAAGGAATTACCGGTTTTGAATACTATTTCATTGTTCTTTTTTATTAAATGTTTGGAAATTGTTCTAGTTATTTTCCCTGTGTATGTGAGTGTACTAAATTTTCCTTTTTTGTCATTAATTGTGGGATAAATTAGAGAGATTGCTTGTTTTAAAGGATTTTTTATTCAAGATATTATCTATAATGTTGGGGTCATATCCATTATTAATTGCTATTTGTTTAATTACGTTGAATTCTTTGTTAAAATTAGTTTTAGTCATGGGGATATGTAACAATCTATGTATGAAAGAGTTAAAAGCTGCCATTCACCCTTACTTAATCTTTATTAGTTCTCGGAAATAGTACCACAGATTTGCATTCTTAAAATAATTCTGTCTGTAAATAATATAACAAAATGATTGCATAATCTTAGGTAATTAAGGATAGTTTTAAGCACTTTATAACCAAGGTTGCCACCAAATATTTTTCTTTCTTATTTACTTCTGAAGAAGCCATTGTATGGTGAAACAATTGTCAAGTGACTTTAAATATATTGGAAATTAAAACATAGTGTTGTTTTTACATAATTTTAACTTGACTGTTCGATGGATGTAACTCGCTTAATTCCTTTCAGAGCGGTGCATGCTATTAATGCACATTGCGCTGATAAATGTGTATGAGTTTTAGCTTGTTACTCTTATAAGGAGAACATCATCCCTTTGGAATTATTTGCTCCTGTAGTGCTTTAGGGATTAGGGACCACCTGTGCTACGCCCATAAGAAAAAAACTATTTAAAAAATGGTACGTTCTGTTGAAACTTATTGTACTGAATTATAATCGTTTCACTTTCTTATTAATATATTTTAATTTTTTCAAGTTTCTTTTGTCCCTCTAACATAGAGAATTAATATTTCTTTATTACATTTACCGAAGCCTAAACTGTTTAGATTTATTAACAAAAATACGTCTATTAAATTAAAATACAAATAATATTTTAGTCCCGAACTCCATAAACCAGATAGCTTTTACTGGTTCATTTTGTCTGCCACATTACACTGGCTGCTGACCATCGATCGAGCCCCGTACACGTTTTCGTCTGAGTAATATTTTGTGGTAAATTGAGCGAAACTTTCACAAAATATGTCGAAATCAATGATTATTTTATGAACCGTCTACGTAGATATTTTGCATGGTAATATCCCTTAGTTTAATCAGTGGCATACCGTATAACCTAGGAATAACTGGAGTTAATAGTGTTATGTAACAAAAGCGTTTGACACCGTACCAATTAAGAAACTCTCACAAACTGTGAAACTGTCACCTATAAAACAATACCGCAATTAGAGAAATAGATTAACTATACGATCAGTTAAGTTGGGAATGTGGAATCTTTGGCACAATGATACTACTCAGTATATATCACCACTACACCAAACACTTTATTTTTGCATTCGACGCGCGTTTCGCTAACCATGTTAGCTTCTTCAGGAGCGATGATTGACTAAAGCTAAACTACCAAATCTACCCTATTTATACTTAGCCTAACCCTTGAATTACTCAAGCGGAACTAATGACATAGGCAAGGCTATCAGTTCCGGTCAAATAACCAGTAGAGGGGACTATAAGGAATAGGCCCTCTGTCTTTGTTTAAACTACTTTTACATTTTATGATTTCCATACTTTCGTATGCGTTCAACAATCTCCTATCAGATACATTTTTTATTAATCTTAGATTATCTAATGTTACAGTATGATCAGCTTCAAGAGCATGTTCGGCAATGCTAGACTTTTTCTGTTCTGTTGTATTTTAAGTGTGCTAAATGTTCTTTAAATCGTGTTCTAATTGACCTTTTAGTTTGCACAACATACTTTTTGTCACAATCATTACAACTAATTTCATAAATTCCACTTTTCTCATAATTAGGAATCTTATCTTTGGGATTTCCTAAGATATTCCTCAGATTGTCTGATGACTTATAGACTAAGGTGAGGCCTACCTTATTAAATACCTTATTGAGTCCCTTGCTATATTTCGGATTATATGGTATGGAGACATACTTGGTGTTATTTTCTTCGCGTGTAAAAAAGGTGGAATTCTGAATATTAAACTTAAACTTATGCCTATTTATTAGCTTATTTACTAAGTCATCGTCATAACCATTAACTCTAGTTATATTTCTAATACGATTCCTTTCTTTATTAAAGTTTACTCTATTCAGAGGGAAAGTGACCAAACGATGAACTAAAAAATGTAATGAGGCTAATTTATGTTGTTTGCAATGAAATGAATCATTAGGAATATATCTATCTGTTACTGTGTCCTTCCTATAGATATCAAATTCTAATCTATTATTATTTTTAATAATTAAAATATCTAGAAAAGGCAATTGTCCTTTGCTCTCAAAGTGAATTTAGTGGAATCATACCGGATATTTAATTTAAAAACAAAATCATCAATATTTACTTTCTTTGTATCAAATATCGTGAAAATATCATCCACATACCTATACCATACCCTTGGGAAATATTCGAATCCTTGACTGGCTTCGATTTCAAACTTACTCATGAATAAATTGGCTATGAAAGGTGACAAGCAATTACCCATAGCTGTTCCTTCTTTCTGAACATAAAATTGATTGTTATATTGGAAATAATTTTGTTCCATACAGAGTTTAGATAATATTAAGTATTCACGAATAATTTCGTCTACGATCAGTAAGGACACCCAAATATGCAAGTGAAAAACTTTAAAATATGCAAATAATTTTCTCAAAATATGCACATACATGTTGTAAATACGCAGTAAAAAAAATCGAAATAGACTTGAAAAATGTAAATTTATTGTTTCACATTACATGATACGAGTACTATACAAATGTAGCAATAAAAAACCCATTTTAAATTTTCAACGTACAGGGCGAATGAACTAAATCTAAATATAATATTATACAAAGTAAAAAATAGATATAAATAATAATGTATTTTATTACTTTACTTAAAGATGAACATATAATAATAATAACAATGTAGGTACATATTATAAAAATTTATATACGTGGTAAATAGCATAATAAAAAATATATTTTAAATTTGATACATACAGGGCGATGCAACTAAATAAGCGGAAACACGAAAGTATTGCAAAAGACAGGGTCGCCGTTGATTATAAAAACAATAAACTACTAAATGTTTCTCAAAATTCTTCATTAAAAAGTTTTGTCTTCTATCGTTGTATAAAAATTTATAAATTGAGAAACTCCTTTCCACATCGACTGATGTAATAGGGGCGTTTTTAAATTATTTAATAGCATAGGATCTAAATCAATGGAATCAGTAAAATCCCCCTTTAAAACATTAGCTACTTGGCTGACAAATTGAAACCCACTATTTTTTTCCATAACATTCCGAAATTTTTGAAAAATTTTGCAATACATTTTACCTGCGACATTTTCAAAAGCGAACTCATATTGTTTTATTAGTTGAACACTTCGGGTTAATGGCAAATTAGATTCCTCCGTTTCAGTTATGGTTTTAGAAACAAAGCTATAATTTGTTTTAAGAAAGGAAAGTTGTTGTTTTATCTCCTTGTTTTTGAATAATCGTTTAAGTTCTGTAGGGGATTGGGACGATTCGTCTGATAATTCTGCAATTGGACCATCTCGTTGACAGAAGTTGTCGTAATAAAAAAATGTTGCTTCCAACCAAGTGCCCCATCTTGTAATAACAGGCTGAGGTGGAAGAGGAGTGTTTGGTAGTTTTTCTTTGTAGAACTGAAATTAAGCTATTCACAAGCGGAAAATGATTCCTAATTTCCTCAGCAACCTTATTTAAAGCATGAGCGACACATGTTACATATATTAAGTTTGGATAAAAAATTTTCAAATTTTGCCCGGCCTTTATCATGTACGGTGCTGCATCTGACAAAATAAGCAAAAAATTATCTCCTGGAACAGGCGTAGGAAGAAAAAACTTCGATAATTCCTCTTGAACAAATCTGGCCACTGTCAATGCATTTGTTTTTTCTAACTGTTTGGAAGCAATCAGATAAGATTTTGGTAAAATATCGTGGCTAAGAACTCCAATCAATAAATGCGCAATATACCGTCCTCTTGAATCGGTGGTTTCATCAATACATATGTAAAAATGTTCGTTGCGAATTTTACCTTTAATTTCTTCAATTACCTGGGATATTAAATTTGCAATACTTCTGGAGGAAGGAAGTAAAGTTTTGATTATGTAGCTTCGATAACGGAACGTTTGATGTCATCATTGCACGGCATAGATCTCGGTTAAAGATGTCTTGTTCATTTAGCTCTTTATTTTTGTACGTTGGTTGGAAACATTGCATTAATGTGTGTTGTGGCCTATCTCCAGGTTTCGTCTTACTCAATTTGGCAATATGGCAAGCAGTTTTCACGTGTTGCTCTATTTGAATTTTTTTTCTCGCATGGTATCTGCAATAAAAAAAAGAAAATTTAATTAAAATCCCAAGAAAAAAATTCGTTAAATAGAAATTTCGTTAAATAGAAAACTAGGGCAGGCAAAAATTAAAATTCTGCTTTGTACCTTTTTTATTAGATTACCAAGAAATACATATGTTTACATACGGATTTCTATTTCGTGGTTTCGTTAAATAGAAATTTTGTTCGTTAAATGGAACACAAATAACTTAAATAACATTAAAAAATAGCTTCAACGGGAAAATCCTGACAAAAATTTCGTTATGTTTAAATATTAAACGAAAATGAAATACCCTGTATATTCAATAGGTATTCAAAAATTATACTTACAATTTTAACACATGCAGAACAGTAGATTTTTCCCATATCTATTCTTAGTTCTTTGTATGGTTTAATCCACACTGACACACTACTGGCTTTGGGGCCTTACTCCGAAAAATGAATGAAAACGCCTGCCAAAGACCTACATTATTATAAATCTCTTGAAATATGCACATATATTCTATTTTTAAAGCATATATATAGCAAATATTTAGAAAAATGCATATAATATGCATATTTGGGTGTCCTTAACGATCAGCCATATTCAAGAATAAAACTAGAAAATGCATTATCTGATGCATTCGTCTTAACTAATGGCCTTAGGCAAGGTTGTTCCTTGTCTCCCATCCTGTTTAAAATTTGCTTAAATGAAGCCTTAAAGAGTTTGAGACGAGCATGTAGTGGAATGAGAGTACAATTAAATAATGAAACAACGCTTTACACTTTGCAGACAACCAGGTAGTAATTTCCTAGGACAAAGAAGACCTATAACTTATGACAAAAAAGTAATTAGAAAACTATGAAAGTTATTAGAAAGCTATACAAAAACTAAATATCTCTGTATCGGTGGAGAACAGGATAGACTTACTTTAATTGATGGTCAGGTGATAGGTGCGTATTATTATTATATCTATGTAGGAATAAGAACAGATAAGGAAGGCAGAACAATACAAGAAATAAAAGATAGAAACAGTAAAGGATAAGCCGTTATAAAACACCTCCGTTTTTGGTTTAAAAAAACACTTCAAAAGAAAAGAAGTACTAAAATGCGATTTTTAAAAGCATTGTATCCTACGGCTGCGAAGCGTGGCAGTTAACAAGAGTTTAGAACAGAAACTTCTTTCTCTCGCAATGGATTACTGGTGAAAATCGGCTGGGGTATCAAGAGTGGATAGAATCGAAAATAAAAGAATAAGAGAAGTCATGAAGGTAACAAGAACAATCTTCTTCTTAATTCGCCGTCTGTTGGCGAAGGTTGGCGATCCAGATAGCTAACATAGTCCTAGAAACTGTAGTTCTAAGACTATATTGACGAGCAATTAAACTATCTTCGGATGTCTTTTAACCAGGAATTTTAACGTCTTCCAACCGATTTTCTTCCTTGTATTTTGTCTTCGATGATCAGTCTTAGAAAGTCATTTTTTGCGCCCCTCATTATACGAGGCTGGTTTGAAAAGTCCGTGCAAAAATAAAAACTACTTATGTGTTTGGGGTAAACCTTTTTTATTTTTCGACATAGTCTCCTTTTAGGCTTATACACTTCGTCCAACGATGTTCTAGTTTGTTGATCCCTTCCGAATAATAGGATCTGTCCAAGTCTGCAAAATATCCATTAGTGTCTGCAATCACCTCCTCGTTTGAATAAAATCTTTGTCCCGCCAGCCATTTCTTCAAATTGGGGAACAAATAGTAGTCCGAGGGAGCCAAGTTTGGAGAATAGGGGGGATGTGAAACGAGTTGGAATCCTATTTCCATTAATTTTGCGACCACAACTGCTGAGGTGTGTGCTGGTGCGTTGTCGTGATGGAAAAGGACTTTCTTGGGGACCAATCGCGGGCGTTTTTCTTGCAGCTCGGTTTTCAAACGGTCCAATAACGATGAATAATATTCACCTGTAATAGTTTTACCCTTTTCCAGATAGTCGATGAGGATTATCCCTTGCGAATCCCAAAAGACAGTCGCCATAACCTTTCCGGCCGAAGGAACGGTCTTCGCCTTTTTTGGTGTAGATTCCCCCTTGGTAACCCATTGTTTAGATTGTTGTTTGGTCTCAGGAGTATAGTAATGTATCCATGTTTCATCCACAGTGACGAAACGACGCTTAAAGTCCTCCGGATTTTTCTGGAACAGCTGTCACCATAATGTTTATCAAGCTTCTCTTTAGTCTCCTGAGGCGTTTTACCTTTCATAAAGTAATGTTTAATCACCACACGAAATTCTTTTTCGTCCATTTCTTGAAAATCACTCGACTTCCTTGATTCACACGAATGCCAAACACAAAGAAATAGACCAATATGGCTGAAACTTGGTGTGCGTTCATTCAAGAGATGCTACTAACTAAACATGACCTCGATACGCGCCGTTGGTGCCATCTCTCGGACTTTGCACGGACTTTTCAAATCTCGTGTATATATATATATATATATATATATATATATATATATATATACATATATATATATATATATATATATATATATATATATATATAAATATATAAATATATATATATATATACATATATATATATATATATATATATATATATATATATATATATATATATATATATATATATATATATATATACATACAGGGTGCCCCATATGAATGGATTAATGATTCCATAGCATTTATTAATCAGTGTATCAAAAAAATGTTTAAATGGAAATTATAGGGTGTTATACGGCGGACATGCCGATGTTGACAATACAATGTTTTGAACTGTTGGTTCGAAGAAATTACGTCATCTTGATTTTTTTTAAAATAGAAAGTCCTATATATTATTTTATTTTTGAGTCTTACTAAGAATTCTAGATATTATTTGTCTAACATACCATATGTCTAAATTGAACTGCTTTGGGATTACCGTCATTTGAAATTTAAAATAAAAACAAAGACAAAACACTATTAACAAATACTCTAGGTTTATTTTTAAGGTAACAATTGCGCAAAATCTCTACCGTTAACAGCGAGGCAATGACCCAATCTGTCATAATAGGCAGTTACTTCCGCATATATTTTGTTCATCAATATTCGCAATATTCTTACCATTTCTTCGTTTCCAGCTTTTTATCATTTCCGCCGTTATGTTGTCCTGTCCTGGCGTTTTGTCTGCTTTCATTTTGCTTATTGCCGCTTTGATTTCTTCTTTGGTTATCTCTTCTTTATGTTCATCTCTCACCCTCCCCCTTGTCTGCTTCAAGTTGTTGTGTAATATCTTTCCCTTCTAAAACGTTCTTGAAGTACTGCCTAAATCTTTCCATAATTTCTTGTTCTTCTGTTAATATGGTCCCTTGTTCATGTTTTATATTTCTTCGTAGTGTTTCTTTTGTTTTTTCTTTGATTTCTCATCACTCCATAGAACAGTTTTTGATTTTCGTTGTACGTCTTCCTCATTTTTTTCTCCAAACTCTATCCACATTACTCTCTTTCTATCTTATATATATATATATATATATATATATATATATATATATATATATATATATATATATATATGAACTGAACAGAGTTTTGCAAAGAATTCGGGGTCATCTGTGCTATTTTATACTGAATTCTTTATTGTAAGTCTTCTACAGTTTTCAGGTCGATTTCGGTAAACTTTGGTTTTCAAGTGACCCCATAAGAAAAGTCGAGTGGCGTAAGGTCGATACTCTTTGCAGGCCATATTCTGCGTTAAAAAGATCAC
>CM032446.1:251216525-251231525 GCA_019049505.1 Pachyrhynchus sulphureomaculatus | reverse complement strand
GTGGTTCTCGAGTGACAAGCCCACTAACGGACAGATAGACAGGCAGAGAGACGCTGCATTTTATATATATATATATATATATATATATATATATATATATATATATATATATATATATATATATATATATATATATATATATATATATTATATTCTTTGCTACATGATATTGTTCCATATTTAAGGCTTTAGGCAGTGTATTGCATAGATATTCTTTGCTGCATGATATTGTTCCATATTTAATGATTTAGCATGTTTAAAAAAAAGCACGTCAATCGGATAAGTGGTTCTCCAGTGATAAGCGCACAAACGGACAAACAGACAGAGAGTCGTTGCATTTTATATATATATTATAGATATCCTTTGCTACATGATATTGTTCCACATTTAGTGGTTTAGGCAGTGTACTGCAAGAAAACGCGCTAGCGGCAAACTTTTTTCCGATTTGATTCACGTTGCATTTTATACATATTATAGATATAGATTATTATTATTATATAACCTTCTCGCGTGATAAACGCACTAATGGACAGACAGAGAGACATTGCATTTTAAATATATTATAGATTATATATATTCTCTGCTACATAATATTGCTCCATGGTTTAGACTGGAATAGAACGCGCTAGCGGCAAACTTTTCTCCGACTTCATTCTCTATTATCGTTACTGCTCATTCCTTATGCTACCTATCGTAATAAAATATAGCCTATAACATATGTATGTTTTTTTAAAAAAAAAGTACGAAAGTCGGATAAGTGGTTCTCCAGTGATAAGCGCACTAACGGACAGACAGAGATACGTTGTATTTTATATATATCATAGATGTAATAAAATATATATCTATAACCTGGTCAGAGAACATATGTATGAATTTAAAAAATCACGTAAATCGGATAAGTAGTTCTCGAAGGATAAGCGCACTAACAGACAGACAGAGAGACGTTGCATTTTGTATATATTATAGATATAGATTATTATTATTATTATTATTATATAACCTGGCCAAAGAATATATGTATGAATTTAAAAAAGACACGTAAATCAGATAAGGGATTCTCGCGTGATAAACGCACTAATGGACAGACAGACAGACAGAGAGACATTGCATTTTATTTATATTATAGATTATAGATTATAGATATTCTCTGCTACATAATATTGTTCCATGTTTAATGGTTTAGGCTGTGTATTGCAAGGGAACGCGCTAGCGGCAAACTTTTTTGCGACTTCATTCATTATTTTACGTCACTGCTCATTCCTTATGCTACCTGTCGTAATAAAATATAGCCTATAATCTGGCCAGAGAACATATGTATGTTTTAAAAAAAAAGTACGTAAATCGGATAAGTGGTTCTCCAGTGATAAGCGCACTAACGGACGGAGAGACAGACAGACAGATATATATATATATATATATATATATATATATATATATATATATATATATATATATATATATATATATACGAGTTTGTATATGTATATATATATATATATATATATATTATATATATATATATATATATATATATATATATATATATATATAAGCACAAAGTTTTTAAACTAAAAAAGATAACATATATGCATATTAATAAGAAAATTAAAGTCCGACCCTGGTTTGGGATTTGCAACGTCGAGCCAATTTGCAATTAGAGTTTTTTGCGACGCTCAGTTCGGCGCGGTTCATATTTTACGAGGTGCATCTCCGCAGTTTATGAGCCGGAATGAACCGCCGTTGTTCAAATAATTAAGTTTGAGGTTATGTGTGCCGCCGGCCGAGCTATTACTGCCGATGAATTACCCACGTTATTTGACAGTCATTTAATTGTATAATTGTCAGAATTTATGGGGTAGACCATTTTAAGAATATGGCTAATAAAGGCTAAGAATTGCTTATACAAGCATTTTCGAAGTACCATTTTTATTGGAGGTTGGAAAATAGTTTTAAGGACTGTTTTAGTATCCCTGAGGCAGAATCTGTTAGAGTTTTAATAATGATGGTTTTACTGGTCATTATTGGATAGTTTCCTTCATGTTACAGATAGACATTGGCGGTCTAATTAATTGCATGTTTACGATTTTAGAAACTTCTTTAAAATATCTTACGCACCTAAAAAATTTCTGAGATCTCTTAAGAAGCATTAATTAAGAAGTATTAGGTTGAAGATTTTGGGTTCTTCAGGGGCTTAATAACACATTTTTGCAATTTTATTGAGAAATGTACTCTAAATTAATAAATTGGGGAGGAAACCAGCTAAGAATGTACAGTTATTTATAGTTGTCTAATGCTATCAGGACATTGAAGAGCAGATGGTGATGTCAGTCTATTTTTATAAATGTTTAATTGATGTAGGGCACAGATCTGCGTTTCATATTGGTTGCGATATACCGCTATTCAAGACTACATGAGTCACTTTTTCTGAACACGCGCTGCTCCTGTAGCGCTTTAGAAAATTACCCTGCACCACGTGTACTGTGTAACTAACGAAACATTATCCTTAAGTTGCACAGTACTGATGTAAGAGTCATTTCAGAGAAATAATTTGATCCGAAATGAATGATTAAGAGGTAAAAAACGTGAGATTAGTCTAACAAATGTAAAATTTTCTAAAATTATTAATATTGACATGCTCTGTTGATTAAAGAAGTCAAAGGTTGTTCTTAGAAAATACTTGCAAATATATTTATACAAAATAATTTTTTTTTATGGGTCTAGCACACGTGCTGCAGGGAGGTTCCTAAAGCGCTACAGGAGCGGCACGTGTGCGGAAAAAGCGATTCACGTTGCTCTTGAATCATTGTAAATTGTACTCGTTGGGAAATACAGTGCTGGGAAAATGATTCCAAAGGGATGATGTTCTCCATATAAAAGACTGCTTGAAAAGCGTTGTACGAGGAGTAACAAGCAGAACCTCATACGGATGTGAAGCATCAGCGCGACATGTATTTCTAACATGCACCGCTCTGGGAGGAATTAAACGGGCCACATCCTCCGAACACATTCCATGGAAATACTTGTAGAATAGGCTCAAGTCGCCAACCGTTCTTCGATGTTCCAGCGAATCAAGGCCACCGGTCAGTTCCGGGTCTCCAATCAGACGAACAGCTCTTCTCTGAATAGAATCCAACAAATGCAGTGTCTGTTTGGGAGCGGAGCCCCAAACATGAGAGCAGTATTCCATAGTTGGCCGAATTTGAGCTTTGTAAGAATTAACAGTTGTTGTGGAGTGTAAAGCTTTCTGGTACGAAATAATATTCCCAACTTTTGAAAAGCTCTCTTTGCTGTACCTGCTACATGCTCATGCCAGGACATATTTGTTCCCAAATTAACGCCCAACAAATTGAGTAACGACGTTAGACGAATGGAGTGCCCCGCTATAACTATGTCGGGTTCAGCAACGTTAACTCTTTTAGAAAAAAACTGCCGCCCGGTTTTTGTAGCGTTAAATTCCACTTGGTTACTGTCACCCCAAGGAAGAATTTCTTCCAGGTCTTTGTTAAGTTGAACAACTTCCCGCTGTCTGCGGCTTGAAAAAAATTTTTTCAGTTAGGCCGGCATATGAATCAGATAGCCTGTTTATTTAGCATTAATTTCCTTGTTTTAAAACCTCCCTTAATTTTTTTGAGTGGTGTCTTTTAAGAAGGTCAGCGACTGTTACTTGTAAAAACTTGCATATTCGATATTCAGTACCACGCGCGTCGAGACTTGCAAAGCGCCGCCCGCCCGCAACGGAACCCGTTCAGACGTGCAAAGGGACGAAATACGACTTGTGCTGTACTTGCAATCTTGCATGAACTTGTTTGATTCTTCATCAATATAAATACAAATGCCAAGGACAAACGTTACTCATTTTGAAAAGAAAAGTGTCGGTAAATCGATGTCAGTGTTTGCCAGTGCCGGAAAAAGTAAGTACCTGCCTATTTGTTATTCATACTTTTATTTTATATTGTAATAATATTATATTTGTTATGTTTGCGTGTAGTAGGTACGTAATAAAAACTAAATACTGAACAGGGCCATTATTCGATAGTTCTATAAAAGAACGGAAAGCCGAGAAAGATTGAACTTTTAGTACTTTTTATTATAAAATTATTTATTTACCCGACTTTGGTGATTCACTAAAGGAGAGATATATGATTGACCTGCATGTTTGTACATATTTCAGTGCCCTCGTAGTTATTAATGCTAAATGACTAAAAATATTTTCATAAATTGTACGTGTCTTTATGTACCACTCGTAACGTACATCAAAGTAATAAATAAATCATTAAAATCGCGGAGTTTTGATGTCAAAATATTCTTTAAAAGTATTTTCTCTCGAATTTACAGAAATGTATCAAAATATAATTAATCAAAAAATATTTTATATTACATTAAAATAGGTTCAGCCGTTTTGTGAAAACCTCTATTTGGGTCTTAGTAGTTTATTGCTTTTAATAATTAAAATCAATTTTTCCGCAGGCATTTTGGTTTTTTCATTGCAATAATTAATTAATCCTATTTTATTCTGTTTTTTAAAATAGCCATATCCTGTTAAAGTCGCCTTATGATTACTAAAAACAAACATTTTTTTTTCTTTACAGGTAGGTAACTGATACGAAACATGGCTGAATCTAAGAAGAAATGTCGACAGTACAGTGTTGATTATTTGAAATTTGGTTTTCTTCCATCAAAGGCAGACAAACGATTGCCCATATGCCTTTTATGCAACAAAGTTTTGAGCAATGACTCTATGAAACCATCGAAGCTCGAAGATCATCTAAGACGGTGTCATCCTGATAAAATAGGTAAAGATTTAAAATATTTTCAAACATTGAAGGAAAAATATGAAAAGAGACCCACCGTGCACAGTATGTTCGCTTCAACGTCTCAAAGTAACGATGATGTCTTGCGGGCATCTTACAATATCTGATTGCTTATAGCGAAATCTGGAAAACCGCACACCATCCGAGAACAGTTAATTTTACCCGCTGTTGAAGAGGTTTTAAAAACTGTTTTGCACAAACCTCCATTTGACATACTCAAAAGAATTCTTTTGAGTAACAACACTGTACAAGGGCGTATTGATGAAATGAGCTCTGATATTGAAAGCTTCTTGTGTAATTATCTACAAACAACTCATTTTTCTATTCAACTAGACGAGTTAACTTTACCTGGTAATGAAGCATTATTATTGGCATATGTTCGATTTGTTATGGACGAAGAAATCCATGAAGAGCTGCTATTCGCGAAAACTTTGGAGACGGACACTAAAGGCGAATCGATATTTAATGTCCTGAGTGATTTTTTTAAGGAAAAAGCGATTCCATTTACAAACATTATTTCGGTGGCAGCAGATGGAGCTCCTTCCATCTTCGGGCGATATCGTGGGTTTATAAGCCATCTTAAAAGAATTATACCAGGAGTAACTGCAATTAACTGTGTCATCCACCGACGACACCTGGTAGCGAAAAATTTGAGTGATAGATTGCACCAATCGCTTCAATTTGTGATTAAAGCAGTTAACAAAATAAGAAGCAATGCGTTGAATACCCGTTTATTTGCACAATTGTGCGACGAAAATGATGAAGACTTCCAACGATTGCTCTTACATACTGAAGTACGCTGGTTGTCAAAAGGTGCATGTTTAACAAGATTTTACTCACTTTTTGAATCAGTTTTAGAGTTTTTTCTGGAAAGTAAAGATACAGATTTAAAAGAAAACCTGATCAAATTGAAAGCAGACATCGCGTATTTGACAGATTTGTTCAAAAACTTTAATGACATTAACTTGCAGTTACAAGGGGACAGCCTAAATTTAATAAAAACAAAGGGTGTAATTTCGGCTTTTCTTGAAAAATTGAAATTTATGAAGCAAAATATTGGTCGGCGCGAATTCTCCCAGTTTCCAAACTTGTCACAGGCAAAATGTCTTGATGAGGATATTCAGGCATACGTTCAGCATTTAAATACCCTGCATGATGACTTCAAAAATAGATTAGAAGATATTCTGATGATGGAAATACCACCATGGATCATAAATCCATTTGATGAAACGGAAGTGGCGAATGTGGTATTACAAGAGGAGCTACTCGAGCTTAGCACCAATGAGGAGCTGAAGGTGAAATTTAAAAAAGGCTATCAAACATTTTGGCTGCAGGCAGAAATACCCGAAAAAATATCCTGGGCTGTGGGAAATTGCGAGAAAACTTTTGATAGCGTTTCCCTTTTCATACCTTGTCGAAAAAAGTTTTAGTGTCGTTACAAACCTATAACAAAAAACGGAGCAGATTGAACATCACAGAACGGGGAGATATGCGGTTATTCCTTACAAAACTAAAGCCAAATATTGATAATTTGCTGTCAATCCATCAAGTACATCCCTCCCATTAAAATTATGACTATTTTTTTTTAATTGTTGATTTGCATTGTTGAAGTTACGGTACGTTATATAATGTTTAATTTTAATTCTAATAAGTCTGTAATCATATTATTTTAATAAATAGAACACAAGAAAATATATTATTTTTCTTTTTATTTTTACCACTCCGAATTTAGGGTTGGAACTCAGCCACGACGCAAATTTCCATCGTTAGATCTAATCTTCACATTTGATATTTGATAAAAAAATATTGTAAATTTACACCTAAATATAGTATTAAAAATAGTAATGAATTGATAGCAAAAATTAATCCGTTAATTATAACAAGTAACTCCAGATTTATATCGTTTGATGTACAAAATCTTTTTCCTCGTATACCAACATCAGACGCTATAAATTTGGTCCAAAGATTACTCAATAAAAATAATGTTAACCAAATAATTAAACAAGAAATATTAGATATCTTAACATTGTGCTTAGATCAGAATAATTTTGAATTTAACGATAACATTTACGTAAGTAAGAAAGGTTTAATAATGGGAAACCCTCTTAGTCCAATTTTATCTGAAATCTTCATGGACCACTTAGAAGAACAAATCAGTAATTCTCATCTTTTTAAAAATTTCTTTTGTTGGTACCGGTATGTAGATGATATATTGACTTGCTTTACAGGCACAGATCGACAATTAAAACTTTTTCTAGATTTTATTTACCAACTTCATAATATTACTTTTACAACAGAAATTGAAACAAATAAATAGATTAATTTCCTAGATTTAAAAATATCGAATAAAATGAATAAACACGATTTTGAAATCTTCCATAAACCAACATACTGAAATATAACTATACACGCTAATTCTAACAACCCGTTTACACATAAAATCTCGGCTTATAATAGTTTCATCCATAGACTAATAAATACACCATTAACGGAAGAAAATTTTCAGAAAGAATTACATATTATAAAACAAATTAGTATAAACAATGGATATAGTAGCGATTTCGTAGATAATATTTTAATGAAAAAAAAAACAATTTAAAAGAGCAATAGGACTGGTGTACCCGTACAAACAACTAAACAAAGAAAAATTTCGTACACTCACCTACACCGGAAAACTAACTAATAAAATTCAAAATTTTTTCCATAGAAATCATGTAAATATCGCTTTCCGTGCAAATAACACATTATCTCGATATATTAAAAATAATAAAAGCAAAACAAAAAAAGAAAATAAATCGGGGGGGTTTACGAATTATGCTGTGGCAGTTGCAATAAAATGTATATAGGACAAACAGGCAGACCCTTTTATAAAAGAATAAACGAACATAAACAAAGCTTTAGAATGAAAAATAACAAATCTCATTACGCCAAACATTTAACAGAGGAAAATTATACATTCAATGAATATTTCAAAATTTTGCATAACGGAAAGAAAGGAAAATTACTGGATTGTTTAGAACAGGTAGAAATTAATCAGAAAAAATCCTCAGGTCTATTACTCAACGATCAATTGGATGGGGGAGGGTCTCCTTTTATTGAACTTATTCTAGGTATTAAGGTAAATATTGTTAATGAATTTAGTACTTGTAATTAGGTAAACTATGTATTCTGAAACATACTTTGTTAGTTAATTTACATCGTGCTCCAGAAGAAGACACAGTGTGTCGAAACAATTGTCAGCAATAATAAACATAAGTGATGATCATAAACATTTGTTTAAATTTTTATTCCTAGTTGTTGAACTACTTCCTGCTGTCTGAGGATATTATATAAGTAGCTATTGTTCGAGCATTTAAAGATGAATGAATGAATAGATCTACAAAATTATAGATTGAATTCTTGGTGCTTTTCAGCAGATCGGTAATGTAAATGGGAAAGAGAGTAGAAGACAATATGGACTCTTGGCGCCCGTCGGCGTTGAGAGTGAAGGCATTATAAAGAAATCCGTTGGCTGCTACTCATAAAAAACGCTCTCTGAGTAAACTTAAGAGCCATAAACAAAACTTTTGAGATATACCATACGAGCTCAGCTTAGCCTACAATAAGTCATGCCAAACATAGTCGAATGTCTTGGTCAGGGTCTAATGCCTTAGTTCGAAATTTGGCTGACTCATCAACAGTCGCAACCCCAGAAGCTCGTGTTCGAATATATTGCTGTTGCGAACTACATAATTAGGTTTTAAAACCAATAATTAATATTCGTTGTTTTAAGACATCGAAAAAAAAAACCCTATTTTCGTTTATTAGTATTATCCAGTTGTTGATATTATTCATTGTTAAAATATAGATCATTCTTTCTTTTAAGAATTTTTAAAATTAAAAAAACACTAATTACGCGAAGCTACCTGCAGAAAAATATTATTTTAATCAAAATTCATTAAATAGAAATACTCATTTCGCTTATTCATTAGTGTTTCCTTTATATAAAGGGAAGAGTCCCTTTTCCGCGTCTTTCACATAAAGCCCTTTTCAAAAATAAATATATAGCTTTTGCTGTGTATTTAATTTAAAAGTATGATATGACCTAAATATAGAATCTACAAAGTAATATACGACTGTCAGCAAAATTTTCATTCGTCAAATAAATGATACGAGCTACAAAAGCGAAAAGGACTATAAACCGAAAGGCAACGATAGCTGTAAAACCTCTTGAGGCCGTATTTTATTCCGTTTTGCTGAACAAAATATATTAATTAGTGGGGAAAAATACGCCTTTCGTGGAAAATTTTCAGTAAAAGGGTTATAAGGTATCAAGTCCTAAGCTTCATCATTAAAATATATAAGTGAGTTGACAACTACCTCCTGTTCCCTCGTTGGGGGTTGTGCGTCCAAGTGTACTGAATTTAAGGTAAAAGACAAATTAATAGTTGGTTCTAGCACCTCTAACCAGTTAAAAATTGACGAAAATTTGAAGGTAATTTCAAGTTATCTACCCAGCCATAAAAAAGACGTCAACAATTGCTATGTATATATGTATATATGTATATATGTATATATGTATATATGTATATATGTATATATGTATATATGTATATATGTATATATGTATATATATATATATATATATATATATATATATATATATATATATATATATATATATATATATATATATATATATATGTATATATGTATATATGTATATATATATATATATATATATATATATATATATATATATATATATATATATATATACATATATAATAAAGAAAGAAAGCAAAATGTTGCCGTATCTACCAAAATTATTAAAAATACAAGCTTAATTGGGGAGCTCGGCTTTCCAACTACCAGATAACAACGTTATCATATCACTTGATGTACTTAGTCTTTTCACGAATATTTCTTGGCAGTTAACCCGCCAAATAATTGACTCCGAATGGGCATTAATCTCACCCAACACCGAGATCAGCAAATCCTTCTTCTTATCTATGATCGAATTTCTGTTCCAGTCAACTTTCTTTAAATTTAAAGACTCTTTCTACTCTCAAATTTTTGGATGCCCTATGGGCAGTAACCTCAGTCCTGTTCTTGCTTCAATCGTTATGTCATATGCTTTGAAGAGCTGCACTCAAAGATTATCCTTCCGACTTCCATTCCTATATCAATACGTAGACGATTTAATTCTATCCATACCAGCTGATGGCAAAGAGGAAGTTCTTCATGTTTTCAACTCATTTGACCCACACCTGCAATTCACTATGGAAGAAGAAACCAACAATGCTGTTCCATTTCTGGACACAAGAGTCGTTAGAGACTCCCATAACATCATCAAACTTGATTGGTACAGAAAACCTACCTCTTCTGGGAGATATATCCATGCAAACTCTGGCCATGATTGGAGGGTGAAGCTCAATGTCATCAAGGGCCTATATAGAAGACTGAAGATAATAGTTCATCCTGACTTCTTACTCCAGTCACAAGAAACACTTACAAAACTTTTCATGGATAATGGATACAATCGAAGACTCTTACTAAGAACCAAAGATGAAGTCAACAAGCTTACTCATATCCATCAAATTCCCCCAGAACCCCCTCCCCTCCTCCTACCGCATATCTCCCCTCCCCCTGTGACCCCCCCCAGTCGAAATAAACTGGTCGTTGCTTTCTTTACCATTCGTTCCTGGCCTTACAAACAAATTAGTCCACATATTGTGTGTTATTCCCAACATTAAAATCGCTAAATACTACTTCTTCAAAAAACAGACGTGTCTTCAGTAAGCTGAAGGCCCCGCTGCCAGTTCTTTCCATGTCAGACTTGGTCTACTCAATTTCCTGCCTCAATTGTCCATCAATCTACATTGGCCAAACTTCTCAATCCTTGAATCGTCGTATTGCACTCCATAAAAGTGACACTAGATGCCATCCACACCGATGTGCCTTGGCGACCCAATCTGTTGACAATGGTCATTCCTTTAACTTCAGGGAACCCAAAATTCTTCACTTCTCCAATAATCTTTCCAAGAGAGAATTCCTTGAGATGTGTTACATCCAGGAGAATCACCTTAATATCAATAAAAGAACCGACCTGGATGGTCTTAGTAACATATATAGTTTCCTCTCTCCTGTGATAAATCAACTTCTCACAATCTTTCCCTGTCTTCAAGTGTTTTATGATCCGTCTGAACTGCGTTGGTCGTCTCTTCTTTTAGCTCCGTAATTTCCAGGGTTTCTCTCCTCCTTCCTCTCTCTATTTACGGTTCTCTTTGATTCTGAGCTTCACAGATTCCTTCCATTTTTCTGGGCCATTTTTTGCACCTAGCGATTACTGTCTTCCTTCCATTGACAGTGCGTTGCGTCACCTCTCTAACACTTCCTGGTGCCTCGAGTCTTCATTGGTTTTTTGCCAACAATCTCTTCGTCCTATCAGATTCCAACAAGTAATTAATTAATAATTAATTCACTTGATAATTTTCCTCTTCGTTGCTCCCATTACTGTCACTCTCTCTCTCGCTCCCTCTCTCACCATTTACTTATAATTAGGGTGTTTTATCCTTCCACTATTACATATCGGGTGGTCTTGGTAACATATATAGTTTCCTCCTCTTCTGTGATAAATCAACTTCTCACAATCTTTTCCCTGTCTTAAGTGTCTTAAGATCCATCTCAACCGCGTTGGTTTGTCTCTTCTTTTAGCTCCGTAATTTCCAGGGTTTCTCTCCTCCTTCCTCTCTCTTTTTACGGTTCTCTTTGATTCTGAGCTTCACAGATTCCTTCCATTTTGTCTGGGCCATCTCTTGCACCTAGCGATTACTGTCTTCCTTCCATTGACAGTACCTTACGTCACCTCTCTAACACTTCCTGGTGCCTCGAGTCTTCATTGGTTTTTTGCCAACTATCTCTTCCTCCAATCAGATTCTAGCTAAAAAATTTAACTAATAATTAATTCACTAGATAATTTTCTTCTTCGTTGCTCCCATTATTGTCACTCTCTCTCTCGCTCCCTCGCTCACCATTTACCTATAATTAGGGTGTGTTTTATTCTGCCACCATTACATACCGGGTGGTTTTGGGTCGCTCAATTGACTACCTCTCTCCCACTTAGGGTCCAAGATTTGTACTTCCTTTTCTATCGGTTCCTTCCAGGTGTCGACCCCGCATTCGGCTTAATTGAGTTTTCTTGACTAAACGCCTTATCTCTGTCGGGCAGCTGTCTCTGTCGTTCTTGTCATTTGTTCCTAAATGGCGGTGGCCATATGTGGTCGTCACAAGTGTAATAATTAATGATGTTTTCAGCATCCAAGGTTCCCAAGTACATCCATGTGTTAAATTTGTTTTTTGAAATTTTGTCTACAGTGTTTTAATGTGTATTTTGTATATTTTATTGGATTAACCTACTTTTAGATGTAACAACTTTTTATGTACAACCTACGGCCATTCAAGCTAACGAAATCTTTCCACTTCTCATGTGAGTCTTTTTAACTTATTTTGACTAATATCTTATTCTTGCTCCACACTAATTTATTATAACAACCTAATTAACATCATTAATTTAAAGTTATCCCAGTCACTATCAGTGAATTCGCTCTGTTCTTCTTTTCAGTTCTGCCCTGAAGAAGGTCCCAATCCAGGACCGAAATATTGGCGGCTTAATGAAAATTGTGTGATCTCCTATCACGCCCAAATTTGCCGAGCTCCCCAATTAAGCTTGTATTTTTATACATATATATATATATATATATATATATATATATATATATATATATATATATATATATATATATATATATATATATATATATATATATATATATATATATTTTGACGAATGTTCTCACGGGTGTTGAAATGTAGTAATGGTTTTTTTCGGGTATCCCGTGTTAGCTTGAAGTCCCTTGATGGACGGTTTCGCTGACGTTTCGATGGAATCTCATCCATCTTTTTCAAAGCGTTGATCACTGGTCAGTGTCTTGGCGTTTTGAATGTCGAGACTGGCCCTGAGTGCGCCGGTTTATGTACTCAGGGGTGTTTCTATTGGTCGGACGGATCTGGCCAATAGAGGCTCGGCTTTAGCTGCGCGTTGTCGGTCCTGCGGTTCTTTGTAATGTTTGTGTTGGTGAAGTAACATATGGTTGAATTATTGTTTCTCTTGGCTGGACTTGGTACTGGGATAGAATATGTTTCCAAGAGTTCGGTAAACGTTGGCTATCATCCCGATTATTTAAGTTGTTGGGCCTCTTTTCTATTTCTATGGCTTCTTTGATTACCCTGGTGGATAGGTTATTACTTTTTTGTAGGGTTCTGGTTTTGTCAAAATCGATTTTGTGGCCGGTATTGTGTGCATGTTGTGCTAGAGAAGAGGTGGTGGATTTTTGTTTTGCAGCGTTTTTGTGCTCGTCTCTTCTGGCACTAATTTTCCTGTTTGTTTGGCCTATGTATGAAAGACCGCAGTCCTGACACGGAATTTCATATACGCCTTGGTCTTCTAAGGCTATAATGTCTTTTGGTGTAGGTAGAATATCTTTAATTTTTTGGTTAGTTGTGTAAATGGTCTCAATTTGTTGTGTTTTCCTAGAAGTCTTCCTATTTTGTCTGTGATGCCTTTTACATATGGGAGAAATACTTTTGTAGTATATGTCTTTCTTTCCTGTTTGTGTTGTTTATTTAGGGCCCGCCGGATCGTGTTTTGACTATATCCATTTAAAAGTAAAACGTTTCGAAGGAGCTTGATTTCTTGTTGCAAATGTTCCTTGTCTGTTAGGTTTTCTGATCGGTGAGCTAAGGATTTGGCAACGGAGAAGAGTTGGGCTGGGTGATGATGTGAGCTGGCATTTAAGTATCTGTTTGTATGTGTCGGTTTTCTATATACTGAGTGAGACAAAGAACCATCTAATTTTCTTTGAAGCAAGACATCTAGGAATGGTAGTTGTTCTGCTGCTTCCCTTTCCATTGTAAATTTAATGTTTGGATCTATGTTGTCAAGGTGTTCCAGGAACTTGTTTAAGTTGTCTTCACCGTGTTGCCATACCACAAAAGTGTCATCTACGTATCGTAGCCATGTTTTCGGTTTATATGGAACAGTTTCTAGAGCTAGTGTTTCGAAATGCTCCATGTATAGATTAGCTAGTGCTGGTGACAATGGAGAGCCCATGGGTGCACCTTCTATTTGTTTGTATTTTTGGCCTGAATAGACGAAGTATGTATTAGCGAGGCAGTGTTTTGATAGACTGATGACATATTCGGGCAGGTTGTATTTTGTCTCTATGATAGACAGTGCTTCGGTAACTGGTACTTGCGTGAAAAGGGATACGACATCAAAACTGACAAGTAAATCATTTTTCTCTAGCTGCATGTTTCTTATGATTTGAATAAAATGTTGTGAATTTTTCACGTATGATGCGGCTTTTTCCACATGAGGTTGCAGAGTCATGGCTAGGTGCTTGGCTAAAGCTTGTGTCGGGGAGCCAAACGAGCTGACTATTGGTCTTAAGGGTGCTCCTTGTTTGTGGACTTTCGGTAATCCATACACTTTTGGGCATCTTGATGATTTCTCTCTAGGGATAAGTTTCTTTTTTGTTTCTTCACTAAGAGAGGAGGCTTTGATTGCGGATTTAGTGGTTTTCTCTAGGTATGTTGTCGGATCACTTGTGATGGCTTTATACGAAGGATTATTTAAAAGGTTGAGCATCTTTTGGTGGTAATCGTCAGAGTTGAGAACCACGGTGGCATATATATATATATATATATATATATATATATATATATATATATATATATATATATATATATATATATATATATATATATATATATCGCGCTAATACATCACATCCGTATGAGGTTTAGCTTGTCACTCCTCGTATAATCCTTTTCAAAGTAGTCATTTATATGGAGAACCTCATCTTTTTGGAATTATTTCCCTAGGTCTACGTTTTCTACCCAGTAAAATTTATAGTCGTTCAAAACCAACTTGAATAGCTTTTTCCGCACAGGCGTCGCTCCTCCAGTGCTTTACGAATTTCTGTGTAGAATGCGTGCTATGACAATTTTTATAATGGTAGTAAATTTTATAATACAGATCTCCAGAGATTTCAAGTATGAACTGGACTATATATGTAACCGGCAAAGTGTATAATTCAGGCATTCTACGGGATGCCGGACTTGTTTAGGCAATGTATGAACTATTATA
>CM032446.1:251182294-251216425 GCA_019049505.1 Pachyrhynchus sulphureomaculatus | reverse complement strand
GGAGACATATTCCTGCAAGAATTACTCTTTGAGAATTATATATTCTGACTGGTTCATGATTGACGCGATCACTCCCGAACGAATTCAAATTTGGTACACCTCAACTACTTTAAGTGGGTAAGAACCTATAGTTTTTAAGTGACATATTTTCTGGGGAAGAAGGTGAAATAGGTAGAAAATCGATTAATTTTTCATAACATTACCGGATTTTTTTCCTCGTTGTTGATTAGAAATAAACAAATTTTAAGTAGAACTATTTATAGTCAAACATCTGCAGAAGGGAAAATGAATCAGATCAATTTCAGTGTTTATTTTACATACTTACACTTGCGAGAGAGGTGTTGGATTAGTAACTCTACCAATTTTTAAATAACTATCTTCGTCTCATATGTTTTCACTTATGCACAAAGCGACAATTTATTTTCCGAACAGGTGCTGAATCTCCTAAACTCGTGACGTTATCTACAAGTTAAATATGTCATTTTAAAGTTGTATCCTTTTCAGGGATTGGATGCCGAGAACACGCCGTCCCTTTATCGAATAGTAGTGAGGAGTATAGGAAGTTCCATCATTATCAGCTAGTTGAAGAACGTCAATTTTAAAAACATAACATTAAATTACATTTGAAATTTTTATGTCTAAATGTTTAAAAACTTATTTTTATCTTAACCTGTTAGTGTTCTGTTCGAAACACTTATAGAATTACTTCGGTGCCTGACATTAATTGCATGTTTACGATTTTAGAAACTTCTTTAAAATATCTTACGCACCTAAAAATTTCTGAGAGCTCTTAAAAAGCATTAATTAAGAAGTATTAGGCTGAAGATTTTTGGTTCTTCCGGGGCTTAATAAGACGTTTTTTTGCAATTTGATTAAGAAATGTGCTCTGAACTAATAAATTGGGGAAGAAAACAGTTAAGAATGTACACTTATTTATAGTTGTCTAATCTTATAGAAGCGTCGTATTCGATTAACGAACTGCTACAATGTTTGGAGCTCTGCTCCCAAACATACGATGCATTTGTTAGATTCTAATCAGAAGAGAGCAATTCGCCTAATTGAAGACCCAAAACTAACCAGCAATCAGATAAACCTCATGTACTCGCTCTATGTGAAACCAAGGTCAGTCCATCGACCAGCACGGTCAACTATCTTTATCCTGGGTACGACTTCTATTCCCGATTTAGGCGTAACTTTGGAATCTGTCTTTTTGTCAGAAGCGACCTCTCTTGTCAACGAGAAGAAGCTCTGGAGCCCCCAAACTTTGATGTTATGTGGTTAAAAATAACGACTCAACAAACCACAAGGTTCATCTGTATCCTGTATCGACCACCAAGTGATACCAATTTTCGAACACTTTTCGCTTCTCTTGCAGACACCATCGATCATTTACAAAGTAACTATCCAAGTGCCGAAATTGCCATCCTGGGCGACTTTAATGTCCACAATATCAGCTGGCTCAAATATTCAAATACTACCGACGAACAAGGTCGTGAAGCTGAATCATTCTCAATCAGTTATGGCTTAACTCAGCTTATTGACGAACCAACACGGATCCCTGATCGAGACGGGGAGTTCGCCAGTCTTCTTGATCTGTTTTTAACCACCAATCCGGAGATTTACACGGTCACCGTAAATCCGCCGTTAGGTTCTTCCGACCATAAACTGCTTTCGACATCGAGTATCCTGCCAATCAGTGACAGAGAGGCGCCTAGGCCGCGCAAGATTTGGCACTACAAATCTGCTAAATGGGAAGATCTCATGGAATACTTTCGAACTTTCCCTTGGATGGACGTTTGTTTTCGATCCGATAACCCATCTGACTGCGCCAGGGAGGTCTCCGATGTTATTTTGGCTGGTATGGAAGCTTACATCCCTTTTTCGAAGAAATGCTCCTCCAACGGCAAGCCTTGGTTCGACCGAAAATGCAAAGAAGCTGTTGCTTCTAAACATATTGCCTACCGACAATGGCGTGAAAATCCTAACACCTTAAATCGAAACATCTTTGTTCATGCCCGGAACAGATGCAAGGGAATTATCGACGAAACCAAGGAGGCACACAATCAACGAATTAGAAACAAACTTCTCGCTTGTCCCAACAATTCCAGGTCCTTTTGGGCAGTCGCTAAGGCAGTTAGTCAAAATTTTACCAAATCCACCATACCACCAATCACACGGCCAGATAATTCCATTGCAACCACACCTGTTGAGAGAGCGAACTTGTTGGCTGAACTCTTTGCTTCACATTCTACTGTCGATTTCCAAAGAAAAACACCACCTACTATTCCCATATTGCAGTCAAGGATGCCCGATGTTGTCTTCAGACAGCGCATCATAAAGCGTATTTTAATGAAGCTAGACACCAAGAAGGCTTCTGGCGCTGACGCCATAGTTCTCAAAAAGTGTAGACTTTTTAACCTATCCTACAGAAAGGGAATATTTCCGTCCTGCTGGAAATGGGCCACGGTTCAGCCGATACCTAAAAAAGGTAAGAAGACCTTGCCAAATAACTACCGACCAGTTGCACTGCTTTCAATAATATCGAAAGTCATGGAAAAGGTTATCAATGAGCATCTTCTAAAATATCTTGAACGATTCAATATTATTAGCGATCACCAATATGGTTTTCGTAATCATAGATCAACAGGAGATCTTCTGACTTATGTAACATATGTTTGGAACAACGCAATTGAACACTTTGGAGAATCTCGAGCGGTTGCTCTTGACATATCCAAGGCATTCGACCGTGTTTGGCACGATGGACTGTTGGCTAAGTTGCGCTCTTATGGTATGTCTGAAAGGTTCTGTTTGTGGCTCTCATGTTTCCTCAGAGAGCGTTCTTTACGAGTGGCGGTCGACGGATTTCTTTCTAACACCCTCACTATCAACGCCGGTGTGCCCCAGGGCTCCATACTGTCTCCTACTCTCTTTCTCATTTACATTAAAAAATCTGCTGGAAAAGACCGGGAATCCAATCTATAGCTTTGCAGATGACAGTATGCTTGTCTCTTCATTCACCTTGAACGCTCGGACATCGGCTGCTCAGGCGAATATCCGCAGACAGCAGGAGGTCGTTCAACTTAACAAAGACCTGGAAGAAATTCTATCTTGGGGTGACAGTAACCAAGTGGAATTTAACGCTACAAAAACCCAAGCGGCAGTTTTTTTTGTTGCTAAAAAAGGTAACGTTGCTGAACCCGACATAGTTATGTCGGGGCACTCCATTCCCCTAGCATCGTCGCTCAATTTGTTGGGCGTTAGTTTGGGAGCAAATATGTCTTGGCATGAACATGTTGCAGGCATAGCAAGGAGAGCTTCTCAAAAGTTGGGAATATTATTTAGAACCAGAAAGCTTTACACCCCACAGCAACTGTTAATTCTTTACAAAGCCCAAATTCGACCAACCATGAAATACTGCTCCCACGTTTGGGGCTCCGCTCCCAAACATACACTGTATTTGTTGGATTCTGTTCAGAGAAGAGCGGTCCGTCTGATTGAGGACTCGGAATTGACCGGCGGCCGTGATTCGCTGGAACATCGAAGAACGGTTGGCGACTTGAGTCTGTTCTACAAGTATTTTCATGGAAAGTGTTCTAAGGATGTAGCCCGCTTAATTCCTCCCAAAGCGGTGCATGTTAGAAATACACGTCGCGCTGGTGCTTCGCATCCGTATGAGATTCAGCTTGTTACTCCGCGTACGACGCTTTTCAAGCAATCTTTTATATGGAGAACGTCATCCCTTTGGAATAATTTGCCCAGCGCTGTGTTTCCCACCGAGTACAATTTACAGCGATTCAAGAACAACGTGAATCGCTTTTTCCGTACTCGTGCCGCTCCTGGAGCGCTTTAGGAACTTCTCTGCAGCACGTGTGCTAGACCAATAAAAAAAAAAAAAAACCGTGACACCTCAGGACACTGAAGAACAGATGGTGATGTCAGTTTATTTTTATAAGTGTTTAATCGGTGTAGGGTCCAGGTCTGCGTTTCCCATTGGTTGCGATATGCCGCTATTCAAGATCACATGAGTCACTTTTTCTGAACACGCACTGCTCCTGTAGCACTTTAGAAAATTATCCTGCCCACGTGTACTGTGTAATTAACGGAACATTATCTTAAAGTTGCACAGCAATGATGTAAGAGTCATTTCAGAGAAATAATTTGATCCGAAATAAATGATTAAGAGGTAAAAAACGTGAGATTAGTCTAACAAATGTAAAATTTTCTAAAATTATTAATATTGACATGCTTCGTTGATCAAAGAAGTCAAAGGTTGTTCTTAGAAAATTCTTGCAAATATATTTATACAAAATAAAGTATTTTTTTTTATGAGTCTAGCACACGTGCTGCAGGGAGGTTCCTAAAGCGCTACAGGAGCAGCACGTGTGCGGAAAAAGCGATTCACGTTGCTTTTGAATCGTTGTAAATTGTACTCGGTGGGAAATATAGTGCTGGGAAAATGATTCCAAAGGGATGATATTCTCCATATAAAAGATTGCTTGAAAAGTGTTGTACGAGGAGTAACAAGCAGAACCTCATACGGATGTGCAGTATCAGCGCGACGTGTATTTCTAATAGGCACCGCTCTGGAAGGAATTAAACGGACCACATCCTCCGAACACATTCCATGGAAATACTTGTAGAATAGGCTCAAGTCGCCAACCGTTCTTCGATGTTCCAGCGCATCAAGGCCACCGGTCAGTTCCGGGCCTCCAATCAGACGAACAGCTCTTCTCTGAATAGAATCCAACAAATGCAGTGTCTATTTGGGAGCGGAGCCCCAAACATGGGAGTAGTATTCAATAGTTGGCCGAATTTGAGCTTTGTAAAGAATTAACAGTTGTTGTGGAGTGTAAAGCTTTCTGGTACAAAATAATATTCCTAACTTTTGAAAAGCTCTCTTTGCTGTACCTGCTACATGCTCATGCCAGGACATATTTGTTCCCAAATTAACGCCCAACAAATTGAGTAACGATGTTAGACGAATGGAGTGCCCCGCTATAACTATGTCGGGTTCAGCAACGTTAACTCTTTTAGAAAAAACTGCCGTCCGGTTTTTCTAGCGTTAAATTCCACTTGGTTACTGTCACCCCAAGGAAGAATTTCTTCCAGGTCTTTGTTAAGTTGAACAACTTCCCGCTGTCTGCGGTTGAAAAAAAATTTTTTCAGTTAGGCCGGCATATGAATCAGATAGCCTGTTTATTTAGCATTAATCTCCTTGTTTTAAAACCTCCCTTAATTTTTTTGAGAGGTGTCTTTTAAGAAGGTCAGCGACTGTTACTTGTAAAAACTTGCATATTCGATATTCAGTACCACGCGCGTCGGGACTTGCAAAGCGCCGCCCGCTCGCCCGCAACGGAACCCGTTTAGACGTGCAAAGGGACGAAATACGACTTGTGCTGTACTTGCAATCTTGCATGAACTTGTTTGATTCTTCATCAATATAAATACGAATGCCAAGGACAAACGTTACTCATTTGTTTCCGGAATTTTGAAAAGAAAAAGTGTCAGTAAATCGATGTCAGTGTTTGCCAGTGCCGGAAAAAGTAAGTACCTGCCTATTTGATATTAATACTTTTATTGTAGTAATATTATATTTGTTATGTTTGCGTGTAGTAGGTACGTAATAAAAATTAAATACTGAACAGGGCCATTATTCGATAGTTCTATAAAAGAACAGAAAGCCGAGAAAGATTGAACTTTTAGTACTTTTTATTATAAAATTATTTATTTACCCGACTGTGGTAATTCACTAAAGGAGAGATATATGATTGACCTGCATGTTTGTACATATTTTCAGTGCCCTCGTAGTTATTAATGCTAAATGACTAAAAATATTTTTCATAAATTGTACGTGTCTTTATATACCAGTCGTAACGTACATCAAAGTAATAAATAAATCATTAAAATCGCGGAGTTTTGATGTCAAAATATTCTTTAAAAGTATTTTCTCTCGAATTTACAGAAATGTATCAAAATATAATTAATCAAAAAATATTTTATATTACATTAAAATAGGTTCAGCCGTTTTGTGAAAACCTCTATATGGGTCTTAGTAATTTATTGCTTTTAATAATTAAAATCAATTTTGCGGCCGGCATTTTGGTTTTTTCATTGCAATAATTAATTAATCCTATTTTATTCTGTTAAAATAGCCATATCCTGTTAAAGTCGCCTTATGATTACTAAAACAAACATTTTTTCTTTACAGGTAGGTAACTGATACGAAACGGCTGAATCTAAGAAGAAATGTCGACAATACAGTGTTGATTATTTGAAATTTGGTTTTCTTCCATCAAAGGCAGACAAACGATTGCCCATATGCCTTTTATGCAACAAAGTTTTGAGCAATGACTCTATGAAACCATCGAAGCTCGAAGATCGTCTAAGACGGTGTCATCCTGATAAAATAGGTAAAGATTTAAAATATTTTCAAACATTGAAGGAAAAATATGAAAAGAGACCCACCGTGCACAGTATGTTCGCTTTAACGTCTCAAAGTAACGATGATGTCTTGCGGGCATCTTACAATATCTCATTGCTTATAGCGAAATCTGGAAAACCGCACACCATCCGAGAACAGTTAATTTTACCCGCTGTTGTAGAGGTTTTAAAAACTGTTCTGCACAAACCTCCATTTGACGTACTCAAAAGAATTCCTTTGAGTAACAACACTGTACAAAGACGTATTGATGAAATGAACTCTGATATTGAAAGCTTCTTGTGTAATTATCTGCAAACAACTCATTTTTCTATTCAACTGGACGAGTTAACTTTACCTGGTAATGAAGCATTATTATTGGCATATGTTCGATTTGTTATGGACGAAGAAATCCATGAAGAGCTGCTATTTGCGAAAACTTTGGAGACGGACACTAAAGGCGAATCAATATTTAATGTCCTGAGTGATTTTTTAAGGAAAAATCGATTCCATTTACAAACATTATTTCGGTGGCAGCAGATCGAGCTCCTTCCATCTTCGGGCGATATCGTGGGTTTATAAGCCATCTTAAAAGAATTATACCAGGAGTAACTGCAATTAACTGTGTCATCCAACGACAACACTTGGTAGCGAAAAATTTGAGTGATAGATTGCACCAATCGCTTCAATTTGTGATTAAAGCAGTTAACAAAATGAGAAGCAATGCGTTGAATACCCGTTTATTTGCACAATTGTGCGACGAAAATGATGAAGTCTTCCAACGATTGCTCTTACATACTGAAGTACGCTGGTTGTCAAAAGGTGCAAGATTTTACTCATTTTTTGAATCAGTTTTAGAGTTTCTGGAAAGTAAAGATACAGATTTAAAAGAAAACCTGATCAAATTGAAAGCAAACATCGCGTATTTGACAGATTTGTTCAAAAAATTTAATGATATTAACTTACAGTTTGAAGGGGACAGCCTAAATTTAATAAAAACAAAGGGTGTAATTTTGGCTTTTCTTGAAAAATTGAAATTTATGAAGCAAAGTATTGGTCGGCGCGAATTCTCCCAGTTTCCAAACTTGTCACAGGCAGAATGTCTTGATGAGAATATTCAGGCATACGTTCAGCATCAAATACCCTGCATGATGACTTCAAAAATAGATTAGAAGATATTCTGACGATGGAAATACCACCATGGATCATAAATCCATTTGATGAAACGGAAGTGGCGAATGTGGTATTACAAGAGGAGCTACTCGAGCTTAACACCAATGAGGAGCTGAAGGTGAAATTTAAAAAAGGCTATCAAACATTTTGGCTGCAGGCAGAAATACCCGAAAAATATCCTGGGCTGTGGGAAATTGCGAGAAAACTTTTGATAGCGTTTCCCTTTTCATACCTTGTCGAAAAAAGTTTTAGTGTCGTTACAAACCTATTAACAAAAAAAAGAGCAGATTGAACATCACAGAACGGGGAGATTTGCGGTTATTCCTTACAAAACTGAAGCCAAATATTGATAATTTGCTGTCAATCCCTCCCATTAAAATTATGACTATTTTTTTTTTAATTGTTGATTTGCATTGTTGAAGTTACGGTACGTTATTAATGTTTAATTTTAATTCTATTAAGTCTGTAATCATATTATTTTAATAAATAGAACACAAAAAATATATTATTTTTCTTTTTATTTTTACCACTCCGAATTTAGGGTTGGAACTCAGCCACGACGCAAATTTCCATCGTTAGATCTAATCTTCACATTTTGTCAAAACCACAATCAATTTATTTGATAAAAAATATTGTAAATTTACACCTAAATATAGTATTAAAATAGTAATGATTTGATAGCAAAAATTAATCCGTTAATTATAACAAGTAACTCCAGATTTATATCGTTTGATGTACAAAATCTTTTTCCTCGTATACCAACATCAGACGCTATAAATTTGGTTCAAAGATTACTCAATAAAAATAATGTTAACCCAATAAAGAAATATTAGATATCTTAACATTGTGCTTAGATCAGAATAATTTTGAATTTAACGATAACATTTACGTAAGTAAGAAAGGTTTAATAATGGGAAACCCCTCTTAGTCCAATTTTATCTGAAATTTTCATGCACCACTTAGAAGAACAAATCAGTAATTCTCATCTTTTTAAAAATTTCTTTTATTGGTACCGGTATGTAGATGATATATTGACTTGCTTTACAGGCACAGATCGACAATTAAAACTTTTTCTAGATTTTATTTACCAACTTCATAATAATATTACTTTTACAACAGAAAATTGAAACAAATAAATAGATTAATTTCCTAGATTTAAAAATATCGAATAAAATGAATAAACACGATTTTGAAATCTTCCATAAACCAACATGCTGAGATATAACTATACACGCTAATTCTAACAACCCGTTTACACATAAAATCTCGGCTTATAATAGTTTCATCCATAGACTAATAAATACACCATTAACGGAAGAAAATTTTCAGAAAGAATTTCATATTATAAAACAAATTAGTATAAACAATGGATATAGTAGCGATTTCGTAGATAATATTTTAATGAAAAAACAATTTAAAAGAGCAATAGGACTGGTGTACCCGTACAAACAACTAAACAAAGAAAAATTTCGTACACTCACCTACACCGGAAAACTAACTAATAAAATTCAAAATTTTGTCCATAGAAATCATGTAAATATCGTTTTCCGTACAAATAACACATTATCTCGATATATTAAAAATAATAAAAGCAAAACAAAAAAAGAAAATAAATCAGGGGCTTACGAATTATGCTGTGGCAGTTGCAATAAAACGTATATAGGACAAACAGGCAGACCTTTTTATAAAAGAATAAACGAACATAAACAAAGCTTTAGAATGAAAAATAACAAATCTCATTACGCCAAACATTTAACAGAGAAAAAATCATACATTCAATGAATATTTCAAAATTTTGCATAACGGAAAGAAAGGAAAATTACTGGATTGTTTAGAACAGGTAGAAATTAATCAGAAAAAATCCTCAGGTCTATTACTCAACGATCAATTAGATGGGGGAGGGTCTCCTTTATTGAACTTATTCTAGGTATTAAGGTAAATATTGTTAATGAATTTAGTACTTGTAATTAGGTAAACTATGTATTCTGAAACATACTTTGTTAGTTAATTTACATCATGCTCCAGAAGAAGACACAGTGTGTCGAAACAATTGTCAGCAATAATAAACATAAGTGGTGATCATAAACATTTGTTTAAATTTTTATTCCTAGTTGTTGAACTACTTCCTGCTGTCTGAGGATATTTGTATAAGTAGCTATTGTTCGAGCATTTAAAGATGAATGAATGAATAGATCTACAAAATTATAGATTGGATTCTTGGTACTTTTCAGCAGATCGGTAATGTAAATGGGAAAGAGAGTAGAAGACAATATGGAGGCTTGGCGCCCGTCGGCGTTGAGAGTGAAGGCGTTATAAAGAAATCCGTTGGCTGCTACTCATAAAAAACGCTCTCTGAATAAACTCAAGAGCCATAAACAAAACTTTTGAGATATACCATACGAGCTCAGCTTAGCCTACAATAAGTCATGCCAAACATAGTCGAATGCCTTGGTCAGGGTCTAATGCCTTAAGTGTTCGAAATTTGGCTGACTCATCAACAGTCGCAACCCCAGAAGCTCGTGTTCGAACATATTGCTGTTGCGAACTATATAATTAGGTTTTAAAACCAATAATTAATATTCGTTGATTTAAGACATCGAAAAAAAACCCTATTTTCGTTTATTAGTATTATCCAGTTGTTGATATTATTCATTGTTAAAATTTAGATCATTCTTTCTTTTAAGAATTTTTAAAATTTTTGCATTTCGGAATTAAAAAAAACACTAATTACGCGAAGCTACCTGCAGAAAAATATTATTTTAATCAAAATTCATTAAATAGAAATACTCATTTCGCTTATTCATTAGTGTTTCCTTTATATAAAGGGAAGAGTCCCTTTTCCGCGTCTTTCACATAAAGCCCTTTTCAAAAATAAATTTATAGCTTTTGCTGTGTATTTAATTTAAAAGTATGATATGACCTAAATATAGAATCTACAAAGTAATATACGACTGTCAGCAAAATTTTCATTCGTCAAATAAATGATACGAGCTACAAAAGCGAAAAGGACTATAAACCGAAAGGCAACGATAGCTGTAAAACCTCTTGAGGCCGTATTTTATTCCGTTTTGCTGAACAAAATATATTAATTAGTGGGAAAAATACGCCTTTCGTGGAAAATTTTCAGTAAAAGGGTTATAAGGTATCAAGTCCTAAGCTTCATCATTAAAATATCTAAGTGAGTTGACAACTACCTCCTGTTCCCTCGTTGGGGGTTGTGCGTCCAAGTGTACTGAATTTAATGTAAAAGTCAAATTAATAGTTGGTCTAGCATCTCTAACCAGTTAAAAATTGACGAAAATATGAGGGTAATTTTAAATTATCTACCCAGCCATAAAAAAGACGTCATCAAATGCTCGTCATGAATTGTTACATACATATATATATATATATATATATATATATATATATATATATATATATATATATATATACATATATATATATATACATATATATATATATATATATATATATATATATATATATATATATATACATATATATATATATATATATATATATATAATATATATATATATATATATATATATATACATATATATATATATATACATATATATATATACATATATATATATATACATATATATATATATATATATATATATATATATATATATATATATATATATATATATATATATATATTTATATATATTTTATATATATATTTATATATATATATATATATATATATATATATATATATATATATTATATATATATATATATATATATATATATATATATATATATATATATATATATATTTATATATATATATATATATATATATATATATATATATATATATATATATATATATATATATATATATATATATATATATATATATATATTTACATATATATAAATATATATATATATATATATATATATATATATATATATATATATATAATATATATATATATATATATATATATATTTTACATATATACTAGCCGGGCCCGCGGCTCCGCTCGCGTGGACTTGAGTCACTACTATCGTCATTTCATTTCATATTTCTCCTTATCTCCCATTATCTCTACATAATTTCCATTATCTAGGCTTATCTCTACTCATCTCACATTATTTCTCCTTATCTCCCATTATTTCTCCTTATCTCCCATTATTTCTCCTTATCTCCCATTATCTCACCTTATTTCCCAATATCTAGGCTTATCTCGACTTATCTAGCAATATTTCTCCTTATCTCCCATTCTTTTCCTTATTTCCCATTATCTCACCATAACTCTTATTATCTAGACTTATCTCTGCTTATCTCCCATTATTTCTCCCTATCTCCCATTATTTATACTTATCTCACTTTATCTCCCATTACCAAGGCTTATATCGAATTATATAGAACATATGTATAAATTTATAAAAACGTAAATCGGATAAGTGGTTCTCGAGTGGTAAGCGCACTAACGGACAGGCAGACAGACAGTCAGACAGAGAGACGTTGCATTTTATATATATTATATTCTTTACTACATGATAATGTTTCATATTTAATGCTTTAGGCAGTGTATTGCAAGAGAACGCGCTAGCGGCAAACTTTTTTCCGATTTGATTCACTATTATCGTTACTGCTTATTCCTCATGTTACCTAACATAATAAAATATAGTCTATAACCTGGCTAGAGAACATATGAATGTTTAAAAAAAAAAAAGCACGTAAATCGGATAAGTGGTTCTCCAGTGATAAGCGCACTAACGGACAGACAGACAGACAGACATTATCTAGACCTATCTCTGCTTATCTCCTATTATTTCTCCCTATCTCCCATTATTTATACTTATCTCCCATAACTCACCTTATCTCCCATTATCAAGGCTTATATCGAATTATATAGAACATATGTATAAATTTATAAAAACACGTAAATCGGATAAGTGGTTCTCCAGTGATAAGCGCACTAACGGACGGACAGACAGACAGACGGACGTTGCATTTTATATATATTATAGATATAGATTATTATTATTATTATTATATAACCTGGCCAAAGAATATATGTATGAATTTAAAAAAAAAACACGTAAATCGGATAAGTGGTTCTCGCGTGATAAACGCACTAATGGACAGACAGACAGAGAGAGATATAGCATTTTATATATATTATAGATTATAGATATTCTCTGCTAGATAATATTGTTCTATATTTAATGGTTTTTATTGCAAGAGAACGCGCTAGCGGCAAACTTTTTTCCGACTTTATTCACTATTATCGTCACTGCTCATTCCTTATGCTACCTATCGTAATAAAATATAGCTTATAACCTGGCCGGAGAACATATGTATGTTTTAAAAAAAAAAAATACGAAAATCGGATGAGTGGTTCTCCAGTGATAACCGCACTAACGGACAGACAGACAGATCGAGATACGTTGCATTTTATATATATTATAGATGTAATAACCTGGTCAGAGAACATATGTATGAATTTAAAAAATCACGTAAATCGGATAAGTGGTTCTCGAGGATAACCGCACTAACGGACAAACAGACAGACAGAGATACGTTGCATTTTATATATATTATAGATGTAATAAAATATATACCTATAACCTGGTCAGAGAACATATGTATGAATTTAAAAAATCACGTAAATCGGATAAGTGGTTCTCGAGGGATAAGCACTAACGGACAGACAGACAGACAGAGAAACGTTGCATTATATATATTATAGATATAGATTATTATTATTATTATATACCCTGGCCAAAGAATATATGTATGAATTTTAAAAAAGACACGTAAATCGGATAAGTGGTTCTCGCGTGAGAAACGCACTAATGGACAGACAGAGAGACATTGTATCTTATATATATTGTAGATTATAGATATTCTCCGCTACATAATATTGTTCCATAATTAATGGTTTAGGCTGTGTATTGCAAGGGAATGCGCTAGCGGCAAACTTTTTTTCCGACTTCACTCACTATTTTACGTCACTGCTCATTCCTTGTGCTACCTATCGTAATAAAATATAGCCTATAACCTGGCCAGAGAACAAAAAAAAAAGTACGTAAATCGGATAAGTGGTTCTCCAGTGATAAGCGCACTAACAGACAGACAGACAGACAGAGAGACGTTGCATTTTTATATATATTATAGATTATATATATATATATATATATATATATATATATATATATATATATATATATATATATATATATATATATATATATATATATATATTATATATATATATATATATATATATATATATATATATATATATATATATATGTATATATATATATACATATATATATATATATATATATATATATATATATATATATATATAATATATATATATATATATATATATATATATATGTTTTTCTTTTTTTCCTGACCGTTAATGAATAAATTTAGGACAGTTTTTTGTTCTTGGTCTTGCGGTCAATTTTTAATGAAACAAGTTTACTTTTGGCTAACGTTTCGGTTTATTTTAGTTAAACCATCTTCAGAACGGCAAGAAAGAAAAAAAAAAATTGTTATTAGTGTTAATGTTTAAGATGCAAAATTGATTATTAGTGTTGTTTTATGCAGAAATATATGTAGAGAATAAATATTAGTGTTTATTATATTTTTCCAACCTTATATCTAGTTGGATCTTTTGGTTTAAATGATTTACATGCTAACAGTTTCACAGTTTTCGTAATACTAAATTTAAAAGATTCACATATTTTATTTTACTATTTGGACAGGTAAAATGGGTAAATCCAAAATTTATTGATTGCTTTCATATTGTTGTTACTTTGTTATTAGTCTAGTAATTGGTTTTATTAGGTTATTAAATCATTGTATACAGTACTTAGGTTTTCCGTGTCATTTCGATAATTTAAGGTGTTATTTGTTCTTCGTATATGTATCATTTCCTTTATGTCTCGTTTTTTTATGATTATTTTCAAAGTCTAGGATTTGGACATTATTAAAATTGAAACTATGCAATTCATCTAGGGCATGTTTTGATAGGACAGTATGGTTTTGGTTTGTGTTTCTTATGCTATATTTATGTTCTGTTATTATTCTCCTTAAATATTGTTTTGATTGTCCAATGTATGTTTTTGGACAGTTCATACAGTCTATTTTGTAGATTAAGTTTATTTGTTCTGCTGCCGAAACGTTAACCAAAAGTAAACTTGTTTTCATTAAAAATTGACCGTAAGACCAAGAACAAAAAAACTGTCCTAAATTTGTATATATATATATATATATATATATATATATATATATATATATATATATACATAAATATATATATATATATATATATATATATATATATATATATATATATATATATATATATATATATATATATAAACACATGGGCTGAAAAGTCCCGGGCCTAACACATAGATGGCGCTAGTTTTATTGCAGTCACCTTTTTTTCAGTTAATACTAACTTTCAAAAGACAGCTGTTAAAATTTCATGATATTCTATTCATTAGTTTGTGAGTTATTGTGCTAAGAGTGACGCTACTTTTGTTATTTTCAAAACAATGGATCAAAAACAATTTCGTGTTTTAATTTTACACTGCTTCTTGATGGGAAAAAATACCGTTCAAGCGAAGCAATGGCTTGAAAAGGGTTATGGGGACTCCGCTCCATCAGAAACAACAATAAAACGTTGGTTTGCTGACTTCAAACGGGGTCGTAGAGACACCGATGATGCAGAACGCAGTGGACGTCCAAATGAGGCGGTAACACCAGAAAACATCAAAAAAATCCATAAAATCGTTTTGAATGATCGAAAAGTGAAGTTGCGTGAGTTAGCTGACATCGTAAAGATATCAAAAGAACGTGTTGGCTTTATATTGCATGAGCATTTGACTATGAGAAAGCTCTGTTCAAAGTGGGTGCCGCGTTTGCTCACTGTTGATCAAAAACAAGAACGTGTTGATGATTCTGAGCAGTGTTTGGCCATGTTTAAACGTAACAAACCGGAATTTTTGCGTCGATATGTGACAATGGATGAAACATGGATCCATCACTTCACTCAGGAATCAAAACGATCGTCATCTGAGTGGACAGCAACTGGTGAACCTCGTCCAAAGCGCCCGAAAGCACAACAATCGGCTGGAAAGGTTATGGCCTCGGTATTTTGGGATGTGCGTGGTGTAATATTCATCGACTATCTTGAGAAAGGAAATACCATCAACAGTGAATATTATATAGCGTTATTGGAGCGTTTGAAGGCCGAAATTGCAAAGAAACGACCGCATATGGCAAAAAAAAAATTTTGTTTCATCAAGACAACGCACCGTGTCACAAGTCAATCAAAACAATGGCAAAACTACATGAATTGAACTTCGAATTGCTCCCACATCCACCGTATTCGCCAGATTTGGCTCCCAGCGACTACTGGCTGTTCGCAGACCTGAAAAAAATGCTCGCCGGTAAGAAATTTCGCACGAATGAAGAGGTTATCGCTGAAACTGAGGCCTATTTTGAGGCAAAAGATAAATCGTTCTACAAAAGTAGTATTGAAATGTTAGAGCGGCGCTGGAATGATTGCGTTGCTCTTGATGGAGATTACGTTGATGAATAAAGCTAATTTTGAACCAAAAAAAACCGTGTTTTCTTTGTTAGGCCCGGGACTTTTCAGCCCATGTATATATATATATATATATATATATATATATATATATATATATATATATATATATATATATATATATATATATGTATATGTATATGTATATATACGAGGCTGGTTTGAAAAGTCCGTGCAAAGTCCGAGAGATGGCATCACCGGCGCGTATCGAGGTCATGTTTAGTTAGTAGCATCTCTTGAATGAACGCACACCAAGTTTCAGCCATATTGGTCTATTTCTTTGTGTTTGGCATTCGTGTGAATCAAGGAAGTCGAGTGATTTTCAAGAAATGGACGAAAAAGAATTTCGTGTGATGATTAAACATTACTTTATGAAAGGCAAAACGCCTCAGGAGACTAAAGAGAAGCTTGATAAACATTATGGTGACTCTGCACCTTCGATTAGAACAGTTTATAAGTGGTTTCAAAATTTTCGGACTGGCCATATGGGCACAAGTGACGCTGAACGTTCTGGACGGCCTGTGGAGGTTACGACTCCAGAAATCATTGATCAAATCCATGATATGGTGATGGATGACAGAAGAGTTAAGGTGCGTGAGATTGCTAGTGCTGTGGGCATCTCGACTGAACGGGTACATAATATTTTGCATAAACATTTGGAGATGAGAATGCTATCCGCAAGATGGGTGCCGCGATTGCTCACGCTTGACCAAAAACGGAATCGTGTGAAGTGTTGCAAGGATGGTTTGCAGCTGTTCCAGAAGAATCCGGAGGACTTTAAGCGTCGTTTTCGTCACTGTGGATGAAACATGGATACATTACTATACTCCTGAGACCAAACAACAATCTAAACAATGGGTTACCAAGGGGGAATCTGCACCAAAAAAGGCGAAGACCGTTCCTTCGGCCGGAAAAGTTATGGCGACTGTCTTTTGGGATTCGCAAGGGATAATCCTCATCGACTATCTGGAAAAGGGTAAAACTATTACAGGTGAATATATTCATCGTTATTGGACCGTTTGAAAACCGAGCTGCAAGAAAAACGCCAGCGATTGGCCCACAAGAAAGTCCTTTTCCATCACGACAACGCACCAGCACACACCTCAGCAGTTGTGGTCGCAAAATTAATGGAAATAGGATTCCAACTCGTTTCACATCCCCCCTTTTCTCCAGACTTGGCTCCCTCGGACTACTATTTGTTCCCCAATTTGAAGAAATGGCTGGCGGGACAAAGATTTTATTCAAACGAGGAGGTGATTGCAGACACTAATGGATATTTTGCAGACTTGGACAAATCCTATTATTCGGAAGGGATCAACAAACTAGAACATCGTTGGACGAAGTGTATAAGCCTAAAAGGAGACTATGTCGAAAAATAAAAAAGGTTTACCCCAAACACATAGGTAGTTTTTATTTTTGCACGGACTTTTCAAACCAGCCTCGTATATGTATATATATATATATATATATATATATATATATATATATATATATATATATATATACATATATATATATATATATATATATATATATATATATATATATATATATATATATATATGTATATATATATATATATATATATATATATATATATATATATATGTATATATATATATATATATATATATATATATATATATATATATATGTATATATATATATATATATATATATATATATATATATATATATATAATATATATATATATACTAGCCGTGGCCGTGGCCGTGGCTGCGCTCGCGTGGACTTGATTCACTATTATCGTCACTGCTTATTCCGTAATAAAATATATCCCATAACCTATCCAGAAGACATAAGTATTTTATAAAAAAATACTTAAATCGGATAAGTGGTTCTTGAGTGTTAAGCCCACTAACGGACAGACAGACAGAGAGACGTTGTGTTTTATATATATTTTAGATTTTTTCTGATAAATGTTAAGTTAAGAATTAAATAAAAACACGTAAATCGGATAAGTGGTTCTCGAATGATAAGTACACTAACGGACAGACAGAGAGACGTTGCGTTTTATATATATTATATAGATTATTATCATATAACCTGGTCAGAGAACCACGAACAGAGAGACGTTGCATATTATTAGAGATTATATTATTATTATTATCATATAACCTGGAAAGAGAACATATGTATGAATAAAAAAAACACATAAATCGAATAAGTGGTTTTCGATTGATAAGCTCACTAACGAACAGACAAATAGACAGACAGAGAGACGTTGCATTTTATGTATATTATATTCTTTGCTACATGATATTGTTCCATATTTAATGGTTTAGGCAGTGTATTTGCAAGAGCACGAGCTAGCGGCAAACTTTTTTTCGACTTGATTCGCTATTATCGTCACTGCTTATTCCTTAGAGTACTTAACGTAATAACTAATCTGGCCAGGGAACATATATATGTTTTAAATAAAATCACGTAAATCGGATAGGTGGTTCTCGAGCGATAAGCGCACTAACAGACAGACAGATACAGAGACGTTACAGTTTATATATATTATAGTAGATTTTTAGATAACCTAGCCAGAGAACAAATGTATGAATTAAAAAAAAAACACGTAAATCGAAGAAGTGATTCTTAAGTGATAAGCGCACTAACGGACAAACAAACAGACACACACTCAGAGGAACGTTGCATTTTATATATATTATAGAAGATTATAAATAACCTGGCCAGAGAACAAATGTATGAATTAAAAGAAAAAAATACGTAAATCGTATGAGTGGTTCTCAATTCATAAGCGCACGTTCCATTTTATATATATTATATTCTTTGCTACATTATATCCTTCCATATTTAATCGTTTAAGCAGTGTATTGCAAGAGAACGCGCCAGCCGCAAACTTTTTTCCGACTTGAGTCACTATTATCGTCACAGATTATTTCTTATGTTACCTAACGTAATAAAATATATCCTATAACCTGGCCAGAGAACATATATATATATATATATATATATATATATATATATATATATATATATATATATATATATATATATATATATCGTGCTAATACATCACATCCTTATGAGGTTTAGCTTGTCATCACTCATATAATAATTTCAAAGTAGTCTTTTATATGGAGAACCTCATCTTTTTGGTATTATTTGCCTAGGACTACGTTTTCCACCGAGTACAATTTACAGTGGTTCAAAACCAACTTGAGTAGCTCTTTCCTCACAAGCGTCGCTCCTAAAGTGCTTTGCGAATTTCTGCGTGCTATGACCATAAAAAAATATTAATAGTTGACAATGGTAGTAAACTTTATAATACAGATCTCCAGAGTTTTCAAGTATGAACTGGAATATACTCGTATATGTAACCGGAAAAGTGTATAATTCAAGCATTCTATGGGATGGCGGGCTCGTTTAGGGCAATGTACAAAATTTTTTCTTTCTATATTATATACATGACGTTTCACCAAAATCTCATTTGATATTTTCAAGTGCTCTTGCTGTTGCTGTTACTCCATACTGTGATCTTGCTGCTATTGCCGCTCGAAGCTAACTGAGAAACCTAGTAGCGGTCGCCGTCTTTTTGTAAGTTGGCGTCTACGCAGATTGTAGTTGTGGGCATCGGGAGCGTTCGTCCGGGCATCGATGTTTATCGGCTGGGTGCACGTATTAGTGGTAATTACGGGTTCCGGCGCTATGCTGACTGTTGCGTTCTCGATGTTTTGTTTATTCCTTGGTTTGGCTAGTAGACTCGTCCATTTAGTGCATCATTCCCCTTATTTAGTTGTCCATTCTTTTCAATTTCCAAAGCTTCACTCATTATGCGTGATTTATATATATATATATATATATATATATATATATATATATATATATATATATGTATATATATATATATATATATATATATATATATATATATATATATATATATATATATATATATATATATATATATATATATATATATATATATATATATATATATATATATATATATATATATATATATGTATATATATATATATATATATATATATATATATATATATATATATATATATATATATATATATATATACATATATATATATATATATATATATATATATATATATATATATATATATATATATATATATATATATATATATATTGTTTACATATACTTGGTTGGTTTTGCTTGGGTGCTTTGATATATATGCCCTTTTTAAGGTTTTTAGACTGTAAGAATATGAAAATTAAGAGATGGGAAAATCTTGTATAGTTTCAATAGCAATATGAGAATTCCTCCAGGTTTTTTCGATGAGAGATTGGACACATTTTAAGCATAATCATTTATAATAGAACATATAGGGTGCGAAAGAGGTGGAGAAGCGAGGTAGAAGAGTGACTTCGTATTTGTCTGGTATTCTTTCAGTCAAGCCATCGAAGCATTATATATATTTTTTAAAATTATTTTCATTGCTCATGGGGTAAAACGGCTGGTTCTCATTGTACACGTTCAATAGTAACATGGGAACTTTTCTTGGCTTTTGATTGGGATATTGGATATTTAATATAAAAAATCTTTTCTATAGTAAAATATATACGGGCAGAAAAGATGGGATGGGGGCTAAAAAGAAGTGATTGCAGGTATATTGTAATATGTTTCTGTTTCAGTGTTATTGATTTTCCATTATATCCGATTTTAACAGAAATAGTTTACAGAATGAATAGAGATCCGAGTACAGAGTAACCGAAAACATTTTTAAGTTGAATATAGAACAAGTTTTAGAAATACAAACAGTATGTTGACGGAAATATACCTATGGAACAGCAGGTAAATTATTGTATTTACTTTCCTTGTTAACGAAAAGTGTTGTCTTCTTGAAAAAATTACCCGCCAAAATTTTTCTTTTTTTCATGTCTTAGAGTTTTGATCATAAAAAACATATTGTTTTAATTTACAACTTCATAATAAATAATAATAAGTATCACAGAAATAATAATCTAGGCACATATTACAAAAAAGACGTTTTTCTTAGCATAACTGAATATTTTGTTTAGCATACGTACGTATTTCGTTGGCGGCTAGTATATATTTTATTCGATGTAATTTTAAAAGGGAAGATTCTAGTTTCTCAATCATTAAATTTTTTAAAGAAAGCAAATTTCTATTTTTTGTTATTAATATTGCAACATACCGTTGATTGTATGAAATTATTCTTTTGTTGGAAATAGTTATTATTACAATATTGTTTAGATGATAAGCAAACAATTTCTTTAAACGTCAACATCATTTGTGAGATTCCGTTTTTAGTGTCCCCCCACGGAACACCTATAAGATCACTTCGATAAATAAAGCGATTCTATACCAGACATGATAAAAAATTTTCCATTTTTTTTTTCAAAATGACCGAAAAAACTCTGGTGTTGTTTGATTAATAAACAAATTTAAAAAAAAAAAAACGGTTAAAATGACGCCAAAAAAAAATTTTGTTAATGGCATCAGAAAGCTGGCATCGACACCTAAATTTTGAAAAAAAAATCCATTTTGGACCAAATGGCATAAAATGGCGGGAAATTCAAATATTAAATAACAAATTCAATTGTACCCACTGAGTTCAATATTTTTGTATCAAAATTTCAGGGTATGTTTGCTATAACAAAAGGCATATTTTCTGAAAGTTTCAAGTCGGTCGGTTAACTTAGTCGATCTGTACAATAAAATGAAAAAAAAAAGTTTTTTGGTCTGTTTTGTAGGTTACTTGAGCAACTTAAAACCAACGAGGATTTGTTGAAAATTTTATTACGAAGAGTTTGGCCCAAAAAACGCGTTTTGAAAACATAAATTGTTTATAAATAAAAGAGCACAAGTTTTTCGAGGTCCATAACTCAGAACAATACTCCTTGTGATACCCTAGAGAGGATAAAATCATAAAATTGCTGTATCTAGATTATACAATTTCAAATGCTTTTTTTACTTCACTACTAATGAAGGTAGGAATAAAATAATATGCTAGTGGGACAACCTGTGTATCTTACTTCAATTTAGTATTACATTTTCTTTGTTTGAAGTACGGTCCTGCTGTAATTGGCCCCAAAACAGCTTTATGGGATGCCGATAATTAAACTTGAAGCTTCCGAATGGGCCTTTAGAACATATCGTGCGTAGATAAAACCGCCTTCGTATTTATTGTCCCTTTTCGCATTCGGGGCTCATATCATTCTTATTGTGAATGGAAATTTTGCTGACGATCGTATATGAGTTTGTGGCTTCCATAAAAATGGGTAGCATTCATTTTTATTAAATATACGATAGGGTACAGAAAAATATTCTTTTTCTTTCCTGTATTTGAGAGTTGGTGAAGTGGCAAAAGTAGCCATTATGTGTATTCCACTTTTTTCTGACTTTCTTATTAAACTCATAATAAAAGTGGTTTTGAAGGGTTTCTTTTTTTTTTGTTAAAAATGTATTTTTTACATTGTATTCTGCGTGAACGACTAGAGCGACGAAATCAAAACAATATCTTTATTTGGAGGTATCTTTAGTGTTGTGGAGAGAAAATCTGGGACCGAAAGGTATTTATTTACGGGTCCGTCTCCAAAAATATTTCTTGTACAGTAGAAATTAGAAGAGATGACCCAATAAAGAATTTTTTGAAAAACATTTCTCTTCTTTAAAAAAAATCATCTTTATGATCAAAATTTACCACTCTCTAGAAGTGACCGGAGAAAATACTACAAAAAAGAGACCTGCCTCACACCAAAATTTTTCTTACATAACTGTTACTAACACTACACCACTTACACTTTTATTGAAGTCGACTTCCGTTTTGCTAACTATAATAGCATCATCAGGAGCAATGATTGACTAATTCTAAGATGAAATACCAGGTAATTTCGTATTCGGTACACTTTTAATTAACCTTAAATTATATAATACTACTCTATGATTATGTTCAAGGACATGTGCGGTAATATTTAATTTTTTCGATCTACCTACCATACCTCAAATTAGCTAAATGTTCTTTAAATCTTGTTTGAATTTACCTTTTTGTTTGCTTAACGTACGTCCTGTTATAATAATTACAACTTTTTTCACGTTCGTGAGTATTATCCTTCGAATTTCTCAAATATTTTTTACTTACTTACTCACTTAATTCTTATGCCTTTCTACCCCTTTTGTTAGGAGTGTAAGACCCGTGGAGTTAAGTTATTCTATATCTGTCTTTTCCATATTTCCTTCTATATTCTTCCATCCTGTTTAAATTTCCGATTGCCTCTTTTGTTTCTTCTGTATTAGTTTCTTCTGTTTGTGTGAATTCTGTATCTTGTTTCCGGTATTATGTCTCTATGTTGGTTTTTGTATGCTATATCATTTCCATCTGATAGATCTTTATAGTATTTCCTCCTTATTTCCATAATTTGGTCTTCCTTCTAATTTTTTGCATCCATTTTCTTTCCTTTCTCTTTCTGTGATTTCTACATACTGCATTTGTTGTTCTTCTGCCAGTTCATCCTCTTTTCTGTTTATACCCCTATTATTCCGTGTTCTCAATCTAATATCTCGATAAATATTTCCCATTTCTTTCCTCCTATCTATTTCTTTAATTATTTTCTTATTTGTATTCATTTTACTAGTCCTCTCTTCCGTATCCTTTATCTTTGCCACGGTCGTCGTCAATCTACCTATCTCTCTCCTTTTTCTCAATTTTTTTTATTTGAAGGTCATATTATTCTTTGTTTGTTCTTTCAGTTTTTCTTCCTCAATGTCCCATTTATATTCTCTTCCTTCGATTACAATTTTTTGATATCCTAATTTCATCCTTTTTCCATTCTTTCTCTCGTTCTCTGCTATATGCTTCAATTTCTTTTGAATTTCCCGTTCCTCTTTTGTTAAATCGTTGTTTATGTAAACTCTCTTTCTTAGGTTTCTCAGTTTGTTTTTATTTTCATTACAGCTTCTTTATCTCCCGTGTTTCCAAGTTCTATCTTGTATATAGTCGCTTCTATTTTTATCCCATCTTTAATCTGTACTTTTGTGTCCATACTCCTCTCCATAAAATGTTCTACACCCATTTTCAGATTTGCTTCAAATCTCATTCCCGTTATTACAGTATTATTCCTTACGTTAAGTTGGGAATGTGGGATCTTTGACACAATGATTCTACTCAGTATATATCACCACCACACCAAAACACTTTATTTTTGCACTCGACGCGCGTTTCGCTAACCATGTTATCTTCATCAGGAGCGATGATTGACTAAAGCTAAACTACAAATCTACCCTGTTTATACTTAGCCTAACCCTTGAATTACTCAAGCGCAAGTAATGACATAGGCAAGGCCATCAGTTCCGGTCAAGTAACCAGTAAGAGAGGACTATAAGGAATAGGCCCTCTGTCTTTATTTAAACTACTTTTACATTTTATGATTTCCATACTTTCGTATGCGTTCAACAATCTCCTATCAGATACATTTTTTATTAATCTTAGATTATCTAATGTTACAGCATGATCAGCTTCAAGGGCATGTTCGGCAATGCTAGACTTTTCTGTTCTATTGTATTTTAAGTGTGCTATGTGTTCTTTAAATCTTGTTTTAATTGACCTTTTAGTTTGCCCAACATACTTTTTGTCACAATCATTTCAACTAATTTCATAAATTCCACTTTTCTCACAGTTAGGAATTTTATCTTTGGGATTTCCTAAGATATTCTTCAGATTGTCTGATGACTTATAGACTAAGGTGAGGCCTACCTTATTAAATACCTTATTGAATCTCTTGCTATATTTTGGATTATATGGTATGGAGACATACTTGGTGTTATTTTCTTCGCGTGTGTAAAAAAGGTGGAATTCTGAATATTAAACCTAAACTTATGTCTATTTATTAGCTTATTTACCAAGTCATCGTCATAACCATTAACTCTTCATCAGGAGCGATAATCGCATAGTGCAAAAATAAAGTGTTTGGTGTAGTGGTGATATATACTGAGTAGATTCCTTACGTTGTCTTTTTCCAGTCTAGTCATCTTCAAATCCATATCTCTCATGTTTCCTCTAATTATCTTATTTTCCTCTTTCAGTACTTTATTCTCCTTTTTTAGTTCCTTCAACTCTTGTTGGTATCTCTTCTGATCTTACTACTCAGTATATATCACCACTACACCAAACACTTTATTTTTGCACTCGACGCGCGTTTCGCTAAGCATGTTAGCTTCATCAGGAGCGATGATCTTGTTTTATATCCTTTATATCTGACATTAGCTCTCTGATCATTTCTATCAAACTGTCTATCTTATCTACTCTTTCGTTTTTCTGTTTCTGTGGTATTCTTATCAGCTTTTTACTCTTCTTGAATAAATCTATTGGCTCTTCTTTTTCTCCGACTCTTCATCTTTTCAAGTCTTCTGAGGTTAATCATCGCTATCCATTGTTCTTTCTGTTATAAAAACTTTACGTGTGTTCCTCGTATATTCCATTTTCAAATACGGGAGAAAAAGAAAAAAAACTGTTGTTTATACTTTTTGTCACCGTAAACAGTAAAACGATCAAGGTCGTCGCTTATTGTTTCGTTAGCTTCATACGATTTCAGAGAATTATTCTCATAAATCACCAAATTTTTTACTTATTGTCTTAATTTTAACATTACACTCTGCTTTATTTCTAGTCCCTCTCGTTTGCATTCGACAAAATAATTAAATAGATCGAAACACTATCGTAATAATGCTCGTTGAACGATTTTTTTTTTTATACAGGGAGAAATCCGCTTTATGGATTTTTGGAGCAGTCTGCGTCACCGTAAGGGTGCCCCAAAGTGCTCCAGGTATGTGGGGCTCACCGACCTGAAGGGTTGGCATACCCACTAAAACTTCTTGTGAGCTGGAAAACCCTCTACTCCTTTTACAATTCTGGTTTGTCAATGTCTAGATATTTGATGTATGCTAACTCTAAGGTTAATTTTCTAAAATGTGGATCTAACCTACCTTAACCTAACTTAATGCTAACTTAACCTAGTTCCCCATTTTCCGGGGGTGTGGTGTTATAATTGTGTTAGTCGTGTGTGTTGTTTACACTTTTTAAAACTGAAGGAGTTGCTCAACTAAACTACGGCCTTAATTAATCAAGGGTAGTCCATGTTGAATCTAGTGTTAGTTAGTCTAGTGGAAGAATGTCCGTTGGTCGTAGGTATCGATTGCCGACATTTACGTTGCCTCTGAAAGTGTTTGCTATCTCGGGGTTAGGATGGACCGCTGCTTTCTCAAGGAAGCGAAGCTGGACATTATGCGTGAATTCTTTTTATCGTGGGCATTTCAAACTGCCTGTGCAACTGATTGTTGCGGACGAACCAGGGAGCTCCTGCTATGATACGGAGGGCTTTATTTTGGACTGTCTGGACCTTGGTCCGATGAGTTTTTGGACATCTGGCACCAGGCCTGACAGGCGTACGTAAGTCCGGCCCTGATTATCTATTTGTAAATTAGCAACTTGTTGTTAGTTGATAACTTACTACGATGATTCAGGAGCGGATACAGCTTCCCTAGAAGCTGATTTCCCTTGCGCACGACCATAGGCACTTGGTCCTTCCATACGAGCCGTTTGTCGTATAGAAGGCCCAGGTACTTGATGTTTGTTGGCCCATCGGAGCCTGGCTCGTTGAACGAGTTGACTATTTTGAATATGAGCACAGCGGCATTGATAGTGAAGACACTGTAATTTGCAAAGAACGACCCTTGATCGATTTCTTTTCATTATAGTACTTCTAAAAACACCAGTTTTATTTCAATACATGTATTATCTAATTAAACATCGAAATAGTATTGATTTTTGCTCCTAAATATAAACCTAAACAAAAAGGAAACAACAAAACGTACATTTAAGTAAAAAAAAACTTTTTCCACGTATGTATTAATTCATGAGAAACGGTCAAATTTTCGCCCATTAGCTTTTAATATCTCTCCAATATGTTTGTGAAAACCATAATCTGATATAAGACCTTTGCCAAACTTTTATTTCAAATTCGAATGAAATGATTCGGAAAAACAACAGGGGACAACATTGGTCAATAATGTTTTATGAACATAGGGTTAAGTTTAAAGATTTATTATACGGCATATTAAGTGATTTCCTTAACAAAGAAAAAGGTTAAAATATAAACTAGAGAGTAAAATTCTATTAGACCAAAATCATAAAAAATACTAATTCGTTTAGATGTTAAATTTATATATGTTATATGGTAGGTGTACAAGTATGAAATGCGGATTTTTTTTTCTAAAAAAAAAATATGTTAAATCCAGAAGAATGATAAAAAGTGCTTTATTCAAAGTATGCTCCATAGCTTGTTATACATGTTTCCCATCTTTCGGGCAATTTGTGAATACCACGCCAGTAAAAATCTTCCCCTTTTGCTGCGAACCATTCATCGAGCCACTTTTTCACATCTTCGTACGAACTCTGCTGCGCTGCTCAGCAAGTGCGTGACCCATCGATGCAAACAAGTGGTAATCGGAAGGAGCCAAGTCTGGTGAGTAAGCCGCATGGGGTAGAACTTCCCAGCTGAGTGCTTCCACCGTGTCGCAAACTGGTTTTGACGTAGGTGATAGAGCATTGTCATGAAGAAAAAAAAATGACTTTGTGTTGCCTCTTTCGGTATTCGAGACTTTTTCAAGCAGCGAACGGTTCAAATCGGTCAATTGTTGTTGGTAACGTTTAGTATTAACTGTTTTTTTTCCAGGTTTTAACAGCTCCTAATAGACCATGCCCCTCTGGTCCCACCAAATACAGAGCATGGTCTTTCTGCCAAAGCGATTCGGTCTTGCGGTCGATGTGGATGGTGCGCCTGGGTCTACCCATGATTTTTTGCGCTTGGGATTCTCAAAATAAATCCACTTTTCACCCCCGGTAACTATACTATGCAAAAACTACTTCCTTTTGTACCGAGCGAGTAAAATGTCTCACGTGTTTTTGTGCTTTTCCATTTGCCTGTAGTTCAACTCATGTGGTACCCATCTACTGGTCTTCGAAATCTTTCTCATCTCTTGTAGCCGATTGGAAACAGCTTGTTGACTATCGCCCAATTGCTCGGCGAGTTGTTTTTGTGTTTGCGAATCATCTTCGTCCAACAATTGCAATTCCACAACTTCGTATTTTTTTGGCGGTTTTCCATGTTCCTTGTCTGCATCATCGAAGTCACCATTTTGAAACGCCGAAACCATCGTTCACACGTATCTCGCGATGGAACATGTTCATCATAAGCTTCTCGAAGTAATCGGTATGATTCAACAGCAGTTTTCTTCAAATGAAAACAAAAAATTAATGCTGTCCGCGAATGCCCTTTGTTCGGTATAAATTTCGACATATTGAACACAACAACACAACACTGTGCACACACTTTTCCAATTTATCACTCGTACTCGTCTGATGGCGCAGTGTCAAATCTTTATAGCACAAACTGCATTGGTGCACAATCTGTTGTCTGAAATCCGCATTTCATACTTGTACACCTGGTATATATATATATATATATATATATATATATATATATATATATATATATATATATATGTATATATATATATATATATATATATATATATATATATATATATATATATATATATATATATATAGGTGTTATGGAATTAACTGCATATATTGGAATTAGCGCCACCCCTGTAGCAAAATCAATTGCAGAAAATTCATCTTAAATAGCGCATCTTAATAATAAAGAAAAAATCGACCCTGAAGAAATGATGACATAAATATTGTTTCCGCTAGTAAACCATACAAGTACACACAACGAGAAGATCAGATATACAGTGTTATCAGATTTGACTGTGCTTTTGCCATCTAATTTAATGAAAAAAATATGTAAAAATTGTTACTGACACCAAATATTATTTACACAAGTTTTATATTTCATTATTTAATTATAATTATTAAGTAAAACTTTTTAACACGTCATTAACTAAAATTTTATTTGCTTCATTGTAAAAAGGACTTCATAATGGAGAAATTATTGAGGTAAGTTTTAAAGCCGTGGACCTCGTTGGGCTTTATTTTTTTCTAAAGCCGACAAAGGATTTGTTAAAGAGTTTATTGATCGGTCCATTATTTTATGATGGTACATTTTAACAATAAAATTACTTATTTAGTTTGTTAACTAACATTAAATACATTTTTTTTTCTAAAGATTTACAATTGCGTTATCGCGATTTCGTGGTATAACTACATTATCAGACACTTAACTAAGACTAAAAAAATAAATACAAAAATCTGTTTTAGTCTTAGTTAAGCACTTGAAAATGTAGTTGTACTATGAAATCGCAATAATGCATTTGTAAATCTTTACAAAAAAAAATATATTTAGTGTCAGTTAAGAAAGTAAATAAGTAATTTTATTGTTAAACGATTTATTATCGGCGTCCGCTGACTGTCGTTAGCTTTATAGTGTAGGGTTGGGTATACCGTATTACTTTTGTTATTAGCATCTTCCTTTTTTTTGATTACTTTTTTGTTTATTGATGTCTTTACCTTTTTAGTTGTATTTTTCTTGTGTTTGTTTGCTGATCATTTTTCCAACATATTTTTGTAAGAACTTGATGTAATTTCCACAGTTTTTTGTACAGTAGTTTTTTAATTTAAAACATTTTTAGATATTGGGCATAAAGATTTTAAAGTTCTTTTTAAAGCTTTAACGTTAAATCCCAAAGAAGATTGTTCATTTTTTGTGGTAATCAATTCGGAGACTGCGAAGGTAACTTTGGAGGAGCTTGCTGAGCAATTTGCTTGTTTTCATTATCGATAATATAGAAACATCTTGTAAGATCGATGTGCTTTCATTACTTGAGTTTGTCTGAGAGAGCATTGATATTTTTAGGCTTCTTTACACAAATATTTGGGAAAGACGTTATTGTCCCCTTCGCAGCCCGTTCATAATGGTGCCAATAATAGCAGCTTTTTGATTCTTGATTTGTCCTCAACCATTTTTGTCTTGCTTGAATATAATAACTGCTCATAGATTTTAAAAAAAGAAACGTCTAGTGGCTGAAGCCGGTGAGTAGTAAGGCCTGGCAGTTGTAACATTATTATCCCATTAGCCTTTGCTATGATTGCTTCCAGGTTCTTCGAATGCATTGTATTTTTATCAAGCGGAGGTAATACTGGGATTGGCTTTACTACCCTTATAAAGTGTCTGAAATGGTGACATTGCTTGCTTTTTAATCCTAAGACTTTTTGCGTTGTTTTCTGAGAGGTGGAAAATCCACTTTCCTCAACGCTAAATATTTTTGTAGACATTAATATATTTTTATTTACGGTTTCTTCAAGTTGTAGGTCAATTTGCCCTACTCTTCTCTGCATGCACAAGTGACAACGCCCTCTATTAAAACGGCCAATTCACGTTTAGTTTGTTTATTTACAGCGAACGTTTACAAATTTTGTAATAAGTCGTGGGTAAAAATCAATGTTATTGCAAAGTTTTTTTAAGATATCCATAGACTAATATAGTGGTGCTAATTAAGAAATTTGTGGACAGTCTAGAATTTAGCAGCATGTTTTATAAATCGTGTCGTTCGGTATAGTTGGTTTAGTTATAAATATGTCATGCCATTCTAAAATATTTTATATGGAGATCGACTGCACATTTAACATACCTAAAAATAATAAACAAATACGTTTTAAAACTTAAATTGTTTTTTCACTTTAGCACTAAAAAATATATTACATTTTTAAGAAAAAAATCGTCTACCATTTCGGTATTAATGTTGTAAAAGTTAAGAGAGAAGCCTATTTGAAATTCTGTTTTACTTTTTCCAAACCCAAACAGCTGTTACCATAAAAGTCAAAATCAGCTGTTAAGGGACGATGATCCAGTTCTTCTCGCATCTTACCAAGAATTTTTTCTTTTCAAATAATAGATAAAATTTTTTAATTATGGCTAAATATTATTTTTACTAGGTACTTTATATTATTATTTTTATTTGTTATTATATTAATGTTACCTGAAATTTGAACATGTGAAATTGTTGAAGAGAATCATGTTTGGCAACACAGGCCTGCGCAGAGCTAGTTCCTTCAATGACGGTCTCGCGGGGGTAAATAGGTTGGGCCGGTAAAATCCATAAGTGCCCTTTTAATTTTTTAAAAATATTCAAATTTAAAAAAAAAATTATTGAATGTGGTTCCACATGACCCCACGAGTCACCCGTTTCAATATATGCAGTGAATTTCGTAACACCCTATATATATATATATATATATATATATATATATATATATATATATATAGAAGTAAAATTACTTATCAATACATATACCATTGTGCTGAAGTACGGAGATCATTGTTTAAGTGTAGTAGGTCTCCTTTGACCTTTTTAATGTCCATTATTACTTCAGTGATGCAAATCGAGTAATTCCCACGAACGAATCCTTAGGCAAATTCTTGTATTATATAAATTGCTTATTTTAAAGACCAAGAAAGATCATCTTTTACATTTATATTAATTAAAAGATAATTACTTTATCTTTAATTTATGTAAATTTAAAAAGGCGCCTGAAGAAATTTTAGACTTAGCTTTGCATAAAAACCTATAAAGTTAAAAAAAACCTTATATCCCAGCATTTTGTGTAATCGCCCCTTCTAATTTCTTTTTGATCCTGCGACTCAGCATTAATCATTATTCGATATCTCCATTACCTTGCATTTAGGGGATTTTATGGAAACACTTTTATAGTTCCAGTGGTGTACACTAAAAACTTTTTGGTTGATATTTATTTTTTCAAAAAAAAAAGATTCTCAAGTATATAAAAGTAAAGTAAAAAAAAGATTTTTAAGTATTTATATATATATATATATATATATATATATATATATATATATATATATATATATATATATAGTGCAAACTTTATGAATGGCACTGTATATATATATATATATATATATATATATATATATTTATATATATATATATATATACAATATATATATATATATATATATATATATATATATATATATATATATATATATATATATATATATATATATATAAATATATATATATATATATATATATATTTATATATATATATATATATATATATATATATATATATATATATATTTATATATATATATATATATATATATATATATATATATATATATATATATATATATATATACATATATATAATATATATATTATATATATATATATATATATATATATATATATATACATATATATATATATATATATATATATATATATATATATATATATATATATATATATATATATATATATATATATATATAGTGCAATACTATATGAATGGCACTGTATATATATATATATATATATATATATATATATATATATATATATATATATATATATATATATACAGTGCCATTCATAAAGTTTGCACTATATGGGAAAAAATTTTTATTATAAGAGTTTTTGAAAATTTAACTTCGAAATGTGTTAGTGCATGCAAATAATGTTATGACTTCTCAAGACTTGCCTGTCAAATTTGACACTTGAAATTTAATACTGGGAAAAAAATGGATTTTTAAAAAGATTGTATTGCGGTTTTTACGTCTATATGTCAATTTTCAAAAAAAATTGATGAAATTCACTTTTCTAAATTATGAGTTTTTTTTTTTATAAATTATATTATATACTTTGTAGTGGTTAATATTTTACTAAATGTTACGAAACAAATTAGGCTGAAAATTTATTTTTTTCAAAAAGTTCTAATTTAACAATGCAATATTGGTGCAGAGCTGCTTAATATTTATGACATGTCAATTTTTAACGATTACTATTATAGAAAATTAATGTTATTTACTAAATAAAAAACATTTTTTAAGTTTCTACGCTTCTTCCTTCCTTTTCAATGTACATAATAGTTCGGTTATATAAATTTCATGACGAACATTTGCATAAAACTCCGGCTTGATTTTATTTACAGACTGGCGGATAGTTTCTTCTAAGTGTGCGATATTTTCAAAAGGTCTCTGAGCATAAACTAAATTTTTAAATACCCCCACAAAAAAAAGTCACAGGGCCTAAGATCGGGTGACCGCGGCGGCCAAGATACTTCATAGGAAAACCTACCAATCTACTTCTCAGAAAAGTTTTCGTCCAGCCAATTTCTAATTTCCAAGGTGCTGTGACTAGGTGCTTCATCTTGTTGGAAGTACATTTTCATTCTTTCCTCTAAACTAAAATCTTTCAGTTCATTGGAAAGTTCGTTGTTTAGAAACTCTAAGTACCTCGCGGCTGTAAGATTTTCTCTAAAAAAAAACTGGCCAATAATTCTGTTATTAAAAATACCGCACCAAACGTTAATTTTCAAGGAATACTGATTTCTTGTATCTATTGTAAAATTTGGATTGCTATCCGCCCACTATCTACAATTTTCCGACGAGACAACACCATTAGAACTAAAAGTACATAATCACAGATCAAAATAAATGACGGGTCTTCTTCAGTTTTATTTTGCAGCCAGAAAGAAAAATACATGCGCCTATCATAATATTGTTCTTTGAGAGTGTGGAAAAACGTTGGTTTATAAGGTTTAAACTTATTTTTCTTAAGCACTCTTTGAAATGAATTATAAGATAAACCTACATTGTGCGATATTTTGGCAATTGAAGTTCTAGGCGTTTCAATCACGCTCTGCGTAACTGCAAACTCAGCATCCTCATTAGTAATCCAATGTTCATGTTGACGTTTAAAATTATTCTCCACATATCCAGTATTTTCAAAGTTGGTAAGATTTCTTCCTACTGTTGTATGCGTTATAACTTTTTCCGGATATCGTTGGTCAAAAATGACGGCAGCTTCTCTTTGAGTTTTGTAGTTATCATCCACGATCAAAACTATTTCTATTCTATCTTGCTTAGTCAATTTGATTACGCAGCTTTGCACCAAGATTACATTA
>CM032446.1:251122294-251177294 GCA_019049505.1 Pachyrhynchus sulphureomaculatus | reverse complement strand
AATACCACCAACATCGTTACAAAAAACTAAATCCTTCTCTTGGGAAAAATACGGTAACAGATTTTTTTTCTCGGGTACGATAAAATGCTAAAATTTCAGAAGCTTCTTTTGGTAAGTTCAGATCTCTTACTAAGTCATTTAGTTCTTTCTGATTAAATGGTTGAGGTTCTGAAGGCTACATTTGTAGTCTGAATCAGAGTCTTCACTTGATGTATTTCGTTCGGGTTTACGGAAATTTGGATCGATCATCAAAAGATTTAGATGTGCTAGGTTGTACCTCTTGTGATTTTAACTGAGGTCGTTGAGCAGAAGATAAGTTAGGATATGACCACTTACTTCGATTTTCCAGGGTTAATTCCGTTTATTTTCACAACGCAGAAGTAGCAATCGTCATGATGGTTTCGAGGTTCTCGCCAAATCATGCGTGTTACGAACATTATTGCATCTCTTTTTCACTGGACCATAACCGTAGACATACCACACATTTCTGGCATACAATATGAGGAACCCATGGCTTGTCCTGATTACACAATTTTATTTTAAAGTATTGTTGATACGCAGTTTTCACAAAGTCCGATATAGGTTTTCGATATTTTGCGAATATAATTCACCACAAATATAGCAAAAACAATCGGGATTAAGCACACAACACACTTCTTGACGAAGCCATATCTAAAACAACAACAAAATATATTTTAGTGTCCAATAAAAAAAGGAAAATCTAAGCAAAAATAGTAAATGAGGGTAGTTAGCTATAACTCAAAACAAAAGCTGTTAGAGAAAAATTGTTTGCCATATTTAAAAAATACGCGTCAATTTGAGATAGAAACAAAAAAAAAATCACAGGAAACAAGCGATTTTCTTTTTTTGTTGACCAGTGTAATCTTCCATTTAATGCCGAAATTATTGGTAATACTACGATTGCCTATATTTCCGTTGAAAAAATTGTTTAAATTTTATTATGGTTTCATCAATGGTACTATACCGTATAAAAAATCCGGTGGTACATAAAACAACGGGAAATGGAAAATGAAATAACTTTCTACATAAAATAAGTACCACAAGGTTCACTGTTCATAAGCGTACGATGTAATTAAATTATTAGCTATTTATTCTCGAAAAACTTTAAATTTTTGAGAATCTTTATAGATGACCGACAAAACTTGTTGAGAGTTGTGAACTGTCGCGACTGAAACACAGCTAAAGCAACAACTTTTCTGTTTCAGTTGCGTTGTTTAAACTAGCTCTTCGCGGTTATAGTATTACGGTACCGATGTTTATTCGGATTTATGACGTCATTACTGTGGCTCTTGTTCTCTATCGTTTCTGGTTTATTTAATAAATATGTCTGTTTATGAAGGTATTTTCCCTTCGCGACTGAAAGAGGCTAACATTTTACCTGTATTTAAAAAGGGCGGTCCTCTTTTAATTAAAAATTATAGGCCTATATCTTTACTTAACTGTTTTTCAAAGGTTTTCGAAAAAGTTATTTACAATAAGATAACTCCATTTCTTGATAACAACAAAGTTCTAACCTCACACCAACGCGGTTTTAGAGAAAAGCACTCTACAAAGACCGCAGCGATCGACTTTAATATAATAATAATATATCGGTTTAAAACGTCTTTCGTCGTTGTCCGATGCCTAACTTCCATTCTTTTCGATCCATCCATTGATCTTCTCTCAGGTCTCGAGCACTCATAGCTTTATTAATGCTCTCCTTCCATGTTTTTTTAGGTCGTCCTCGTTTTTTTGTGTGATTCGGTGGTATCCATTGCATGGCGATTTTGGGTAATCTGGTTTCTTCCATCCGTTGTACATGCCCGTACCATATCAGCTATTTCTGTTCGATGTCTGTTATAATGGATCCATCTATCCCCATTCGCTGTCTTACTTCGTCATTTCGAATTCTATCTCTTCGTGATATACCTAATGTTCTTCTAAATACATCCATTTTAGTTGCTTCAAGTTTTTTCTGCGATTCTGGTCTGATATTCTCCACGTCTCTGAGCCGTAGGTTAGACTACTTTTAATGAGAGTTTCATATATGTTATATTTGCGTCTCTTTCCGATGTTATCGCTCCATAGTAAACCGTTTAGGCATCCTATTGCTCTTCTAGCTTGTGTTATTCGTTTGTTAATCTCGCTATCATCTTTGCATGACGTGTCGAATTCTACACCCAGATACGTGTATGAGAGGCAACTGGTTATTTCTTCTTGATTGTCTAGCTGGATATTCGATGGTTCCGTTCCTATAGGGAGGTATTTAGTTTTCTGCGTGTTAAGCTCTAGTCCCCAGTTCTTATATTCAGTATGCAATTTTCGAGCCATATACTCTAAATCGTCCCTATCATTTGCTATGATGACTTGGTCGTCAGCAAACTGAAGAGTGTGTAGGCATGTTCTGCCAATGTCAACACCCATCCCATTACATTTCCTCTTCCATTGGTATAAGGCCCTCGCTACATATATTTTAAATAATGTAGGTGATATACAGCATCCCTGACGCAAACCTTTATCCACTAGGAATTTCTTTGACACTCTGTTGCCAACCTTTATTTGTGATGAGGCTCCTGTATATAAATTCTTAAGAGCTCTTATAATTGTCTGGTTAACATTGGTTTCTTGTAAGACTTTCCACAATTTTTTCAACCGGGACTGTATCGTAGGCTTTCTGAAGATCTATGAACATAAGGTGGGTTTCTTGGTTGGTAGCTGACCTTTTTTATATTATTTGTTTTAGGGTGAAGACATTATCGGTACAGGTTCTTCCAGCTCGAAATCCAGATTGCTCTTCTTCTTCTTTGGCTCTATATTCCTCTTCAATGAGATCCCGAATAATTCTTCCATAAAGACGACTCAAAGTACTGGTCACTGATATTCCTCTATAGTTAGAACAGTCAAGCTTGTTTCCCTTTTTATGAATGGATGATATGTAAGCCTCTTTCCATTCCTCAGGCACACTCGCGCCATTTATATACTGATTTATACACCAGGTAAGCTGATCAACAGCCTTCCTGACCCACATTTAATCAGTTCAGCGGGAATTCCTCCTGGTCCTGCAGCTCGACCATTCTTCAATTTACTAACTGCTTTTTTAACTGTATCAACGTCAACCACGATTGTTTCTCCCTCTATGAGTATATCCGTTGGTGTATTCAACAGGTATTCGTCTCTGTTTTCTGATAATAGTATCTTGTAGTGGTCCATCCATTTCTTTATTGATATAGTTTGAATGTTTGCTTTATTTTTAGAGTTCGATGTTACGTTTTTTATGAACTTCCATGATTCTGAACACTTTTTTCCTCCTAAATATGTGTTGATTTCCATACACTTTTTGTCCCATATCTCCTTCTTTGCTACGTTTATTATTCTCCTTGTTGTCCTTTTCAAGTCTAAATATTGCTCTTTGTCTTCTTGTTGTTGGGTGTTTAACCATTTTAGATATAGTTGTTTTTTCCGACTTATTAATTCTTCAATCTCGTTATTCCACCAGAGTTTATAACTATGCTTTTTAGTTTTCAATCCAACTGTCTCTTCTGCAGCGGTTCTAATACTGTTTACTGTATTTTCATATACAATTTCTAGTGGCTGTCGGTTTCTTGTTCCGAAGAGTTTTTTCGTCCAGTCTACGTTGGTATAACTTTTTTTGTACTTTCATTAATTAAGGTATCTATTTTTATATTGTTTTGTTGATACTTCTTCTGTCTGGTCAGTTTTCTTCTCTCTTATCTGCACGTTGTTTGGATCTAAATGGGACTATAAACTTTGCCTTGACCATGTAATGGTCTGATCCACATATCACACCTCTATAGGATCTTACATCATTAATTTTTAAATTTGTCTTCTGTTTAACCATTAACATAGTCAATTACAGATTTAAGGCTTCTTGTATGTTGAAACCCAGGTGTATGTATGAATTTTTTTATGTTTGTAGAATCCATTGGTTATTTTTAGGTGATGTTGTTGGCACAATGCAATTAATCTCTGGCCGTTGTCGTTTGTAGTAATTTCTCCATGGGGCCCTACTACGTCGTCATCAGTTCTTTGACCAACTCTACTATTCAGGTCTCCCAAGTATTATTACTTCTCTTGATGTTCCAATTTTTAGAACTTCATCGCTGACCTGTTCAAAAAATTCGTCCTTTTTCGTTATTGGTTCATCATCAGATATTGCATATAACCCAAGAATTGTTATTGGCTGTTGGTTTTACAGTCAAATTGATCCGAATAATATTTTCACTCACTGCATCGAAATCAGATATTTTTATTTTTATATTTTTTTATGTAGCATGATCGCGACGCCTCTTTTCGCTCTTTTCATGTTTTGGCACTCCAGTGAATAGATGTACATAGTTGTTGATGACTTCTGTACCAGTTCCCTTCTTCTTTGTCTCTGTTAGCACCACCAATTCCATGTTCATGTTGAGTAATTCTTGTGTTATTTCCTCTACCTTTCCTTTGATTCCTTGTACGTTCCAAGTACCAATATTCATAATCCTTTTTCGTAGCTTTTGTCGTGTTCCGTGAGATCCGTCCGTACCGAGGCATTTGTTAGGCTTTATACAGAATATATATAAAAAACTTGATATAAATGAGAAAGTAGTAGCTCTACTGTTTGATCTAACAAGGGCATTTGACCCAATAGACCCAGGCTTTGTTGTTAAAAAATTTGAAAGGCTAGGTATTAGAGGACCATTAAATAAATGGTTTAATTCATTTTTGAAGGGTAGAAACTTTAAAATAAAAATTGGTAATAATTTTTCGCAAATGACAAACTGTGACTTAAGGACCCCTCAAAGTAGTGTCCTGGGTCCTCTAATTTTCTTGTTGTTCATAAACGACTTACCTGAATACATTTCATGTGGAATCGTTCGCTGATGATACGACCATAGTCATCTCAGCCAAAGATGAGAGAAAAAAAGTTCTGAAATTGGTGTAAAAAGAATAACCTTATAATAAATCTATCAAAGACCGTGTCTATGGAATTTAAGACAAAAATGCGCAAACCAATAAACCTAAATATTGTATTTAATAATATGAATTTGCCTGTTAGCCATAGTTCAAAGTTTTTTGGGAATCATAATAGATTCTAACCTCGAATGGAGTTTGCACATAGATGACGTTTGTTCAAGACTAAATAAATGTTTTTTTTTGATAAAATCTTTAAAAAACTCATTAATTGTTCCAATCTCATAACTGTCTATTACGCTAATGCGTACCCCAGCCATGTCCTATGGTCTGGCGGTTTGGGGAAGTGCGCAGGAACTGGACAGAGTGCTGGTAATGCAAAAACGAATCATGAGACTAATTTTTAGTATGCCATATAACGCATCCAGTAGGGAAGTCTTTAAGAATAGAAAAATATTAACAGTTACAAGTATTTATATATATATATAAACTCTTAATGTATATCTATCAAAATCAAGATAGCTTCATTTCGCATAGCTCTTTTCATCGTTATCCGACTCGAAACAGAGAAAATTTTTATATTGAAAAACACAATCATGAATATGTTAAAAAAAACTAGTCATTACTTAGGTTGCAGACTATTTAACTTACTGCCGGAAAATGTAAAAAGAATTGAATCTATGGCACGTTTTAAAAAAACAAATAAAAACTATACTATTAAATAAAACTTTTTATTCTGTAACTGAATTTGAAAGTTATCTGCTGGGCGGAGTGTGAATGTTATTCTTTATAACATCCTTACCTAATTAAAGCATCTTCAGTATGTATTTTGTTTGTTACAAATTTGTTTGTTATAAATATGTATGTTATGTTTTTTGTTATATCTTGTATCTACTGTGTATTAATGTGTTTAATGGTAAGATTTCTTATTTAGTTGGGAATGTGGAATGTTTGGCACAATGATACTACTCAGTATATATCACCACTACACCAAACACTTTATTTTTGCACTCGACGCGCGTTTCGCTAACCATGTTAGCTTCATCAGGAGCGATGATTGACTAAAGCTAAAACTACAAATCGACCCTATTTATACTTAGTCTAACCCTTGAATTACTGAAGCGGAACTAACGACATAGGCAAGGCCCTCAGTTCCGGTCAAGTACCCAGTAGAGGGGGACTATAAGGAATAGGCCCTCTGTCTTTATTTAAACTACTTTTACATTTTATGATTTCCATACTTTCGTATGCGTTCAACAATCTCCTATTAGATACATTTTTTTATTAATCTTAGATTATCTAATGTTACAGTATGATCAGCTTCAAGGGCATGTTCGGCAATGCTAGACTTTTCTGTTCTATTGTATCTTAAGTGTGCTAAATGTTCTTTAAATCGTGTTTTAATTGACCTTTTAGTTTGCCCAACATACTTTTTCTCTCACAATCATTACAACTAATTTTATAAATTCCACTTTTCTCACAATTAGGAATCTTATCTTTGGGATTTCCTAAGATATTCCTCAGATTGTCTGATGACTTATAGACTAAGTTGAGGCCTACCTTATTAAATACCTTATTGAGTCCCTTGCTATATTTCGGATTATATGGTATGGAGACATACTAAAAAATGTAATGAGGCTAATTTCATTGCAAACAACATAAATTAGCCTCATTACATTTTTTTAGTTCATCGTTTGGTCACTTTCCCTCTGAACAGAGTAAACTTCAATAAAGAAAGGAATCGTATTAGAAATATAACTAGAGTTAATGGTTACGACGATGACTTAGTAAATAAGCTAATAAATAGACATAAATTTAGGTTTAATATTCAGAATTCCACCTTTTTTACACGAGAAGAAATAACACCAAATATGTCTCCATACCATATAATCCGAAATATAGCAAGGGACTCAATAAGGTATTTAATAAGGTAGGCCTCACCTTAGTCTATGAGTCATCAGACAATCTGAGGAATATCTTAGGAAATCCCAAAGATAAGATTCCTAATTGTGAGAAAAGTGGAATTTATGAAATTAGTTGTAATGATTGTGACAAAAAGTATGTTGGGCAAACTAAAAGGTCAATTAAAACACGATTTAAAGAACATTTAGCACACTTAAGATACAATAGAACAGAAAAGTCTAGCATTGCCGAACATGCCCTTGAAGCTGATCATACTGTAACATTAGATAATCTAACTACTCAGTATATATCACCACTACACCAAACACTTTATTTTTGCACTCGACGCGCGTTTCGCTAACCATGTTAGCTTCATCAGGAGTGATGATGACAGTCAATCATCGCTCCTGATGAAGCTAACATGGTTAGCGAAACGCGCGTCGAGTGCAAAAATAAAGTGTTTGGTGTAGTGGTGATATATACTGAGTAGTATCATTGTGCCAAAGATTCCACATTCCCAACTTAGTTAGATAATCTAAGATTAATAAAAAAATGTATCTGATAGGAGATTGTTGAACGCATACGAAAGTATGGAAATCATAAAATGTAAAAGTAGTTTAAATAAAGACAGAGGGCCTATTCCTTATAGTCCCCTCTACTGGGTACTTGACCGGAACTGAGGGCCTTGCCTATGTCGTTAGTTCCGCTTGAGTAATTCAAGGGTTAGAGTAAGTATAAATAGGGTAGATTTGTAGTTTAGCTTTAGTCAATCATCGCTCCTGATGAAGCTAACATGGTTAGCGAAACGCGCGTCGAGTGCAAAAATAAAGTGTTTGGTGTAGTGGTGATATATACTGAGTAGATTTCTTATTGTTTTTTTTATTATTTTTGATATTACCTAAGATGAGATCATACATCTCTTTGTTGACATGTCTTATCTACAACTTTTGTAGCTGAAAAGATGAATAAATTGTCTATTGTCTATGTAGGTGTGCCCCAAGGCTCCATACTTTTTACTACTCTCTTTCTTATTTATATTAACGGTCTACTCGAAATGACCAGAAATTCGATCTATGACTTTCACTTTGAACGCCTGCACATCGGCCATTCAAGTAAATATCTGCGTTAGTCGAATCCAAATAATGCCATATTTTTCCCAATGTGCGTCACAGTCTTGCGATTTGCGGCAAAATATTATTTTCCTAGCTGGACACGTAAATGACTATTAAAACACGCTTGAATAATTTTAACTTAATAACTTTGCTAATAAGAACTTAACAAAGAGGCTGTTTGAAACGTGATAGTTATGTCTAGACGACCAATAAAACAATTCGAAGCTTGCAGCGTGACTTTAAATTTAATAGGTTCCCACTGCATGTTCTGCTAGTGTATTTATACCCTGTTTTATGGGCCAGCATTTAAGGTCTGCCCTAATGGTGGAATTTAATTCTGTGTTTAGTTTCATAGGATAGATGTTGCAGTTAAACTAGAGGTTTATAGGCTTTACTGCTCTTTCTGGTCAAATATTCTCCTTACAAATAGATTCAGTGTTTTAGTTGTTTAAAAACCGCTAATATTACATGCAATGGAAACATTCCTAGGTTTGGTTAGATAAACTATTGTTTAGAGTGTTAAATTCTTGAATGTTTCCAACGTCCCGTTTATGATTATATATATTAAAAGCTAATTTTCCGATACCTTTATTCCTTGAGGTTAGAACACTGAATAAATTACCTGTTATGTAGATCGTAATCTGAATCTTTATTAATCTAATTAAGATGATTATTAGAGCAGTCGCCAGGGATTTTGAGCTCTCATGAAATCTTGACAGGCTGCATTTTGACACACAGGTAGTTTTTTGGACGTAGAATATTATAAGAAAAGTTTGCTAAAGTTTGATGTATGCTAAGCCCACAAAATCCAAAATGAAATCAATAATTCGGTTTTTCGGCAATATCTCGAAAAATAAAAGGATATCGAAAAACTAATATCACCAGGTGAAATTTTACAAAAATATAGTATATAGATTTTTTCCCAATTTTTTTTTATCAACGTGAGAATTTATTAAAAATTCAGATAGGTGATTCAAAAAGTGTAACGCGCCAAACAGGTTAATTTGAAAGTCTTCGCGCACCGATCGATCTTAAATCAAAAGATAGCACAAGTCTGCAAAAAAAAAAATGAGAGCTGTTTTGGTTTTTTTGCGTAATTCTTATGTTTTTGGGTGTACTGAATCCGAAAATGACTTTCATTTTGTCATAGAACGTCACGTTTTCTGACAATGTAGGTATCTATGTTAAACAAGTTATCATCTTAAAATAAAAGATAAAAGACTAAAAAAATTTTTTTTAATTTATAATTGCGTAACAAAACTTATTTTTTTATCTAAAATACATTCATTAGTAAGCACTAAACACATTCCTTTTTCCCAGTGAGAGTCCTTTTGGTATATTTTCGCTTGTAGGAAGCATCTGGAAGGTCTCTCTGAAGCATCCAACAGTAGTCTGCCATCATTGAGACGCTCCATCTTCCCTGGTATCTTTTTTCCATCTCCTTAATATCTTGGTGAAATCGTTCACCTTGCTCTTCACTCAGATCTCCTAAATTTTCTGGAAAGTAGTCGAGGTGGGAATGAAGAAAATGTACTTTTAAACTCATTAGGCAACCTAAAGCTTGAAATGCTTTTAACATTCTTTTGGCGATTTGTTTGTAGTTAGAGTCTTTGTTATTGCCTAAAAATTTTTTATTCTGTAACTGAATTTGAAAGTTATCTGCTGGGCGGAGTGTGAATGTTATTCTTTATAACATCCTTACCTAATTAAAGCATTTTCAGTATGTATTTTGTTTGTTATAGATTTGTTTGTTATAAATATGTATGTTATGTTTTTGTTATATCTTGTATCTACTGTGTATTAATGTGTTTAATGGTAAGATTTCTTATTGTTTTTTTTTATTATTTTTGATATTGCCTAAGATGGGATCATACATCCCTTTGTTGACATGTCTTATCTACAACTTTTGTAGCTGAAAAGATGAATCAATTGTCTATTGTCTATTGTGTATGTAGGTGTGCCCCAAGGCTCCATACTTTTTACTACTCTCTTTCTTATTTATATTAACGGTCTACTGGAAAGGACCAGAAATTCAATCTACGGCTTTCACTTTGAACATTCGCACATCGGCCATTCGTGTAAATATCTGCGTTCGTCGTATCCAAATAATGCCGTATTTTTCCCAATGTGCGTCACAGTCTTGCGATTTGCGGCAATATATTATTTTCCTAGCTGGACACGTAAATAACTATTAAAACACGCTTGAATAATTTTAACTTAATAACTTTGCTAATCTGCTAATAAGGACTTAACAAAGAGGCTGTTTGAAACGTGATAGTTATGTCTAGACGACCAATAAAACAATTCGAAGCTTGCAGCGTGACTTTAAATTTAATAGGTTCCCACTGCATGTTCTGCTAGTGTATTTATACCCTGTTTTATGGGCCAGCATTTAAGGTCTGCCCTAATGGTGGAATTTAATTTTGTGTTTAGTTTCACAGGATAGATGTTGCAGTTAAACTAGAGGTTTATAGGCTTTACTGCTCTTTCTGGTCAAATATTCTCCTTACAAATAGATTCAGTGTTTAGTTGTTTAAAAACCGCTAATATTACATGCAATGGAAACATTCCTAGGTTTGGTTAGAGAAACTATTGTTTAGAGTGTTAAATTCTTGAGTGTTTCCAACGTCCCGTTTATGATTATATATATTAAAAGCTAATTTCCCGGGACCTTTATTCCTTGAGGTTAGAACACTGAATAAATTACCTGTTATGTAGATCGTAATCTGAATCTCTATTAATCTAATTAAGATGATTATTAGAACAGTCGCCAGGGATTTTGAGCTCTCATGAAATCTTGACAGGCTGCATTTTGACACACAGGTAGTTCTTTGGACGTAGAATATTATAAAAGAAGTTTGTTAGAGTTTGATGTATGCTAAGCCCACAAAATCCAAAATAAAATCAAGAATTCCATCCACCAGGTGCAATTTTACAAAAATATAGTATATAGATTTTTTCCCATTTTTTTTTATTAACGTGAGAATTTATTAAAAATTCAGATAGGTGATTCAAAAAGTGTAACGCGCCAAACAGGTTAATTTGAAAGTCTTTGCGCACCGATCGATCTTAAATCAAAAGATAGCACAAGTCTGCAAAAAAAAAAATTGAGAGCTGCTTTGTTTTTTTTTGCGTAATTATTATGTTTTTGGGTGTACTGAATCCGAAAATGACTTTCAATTTGTCATAGAACGTCGCGTTTTCTGACAATGTAGGTATCTATGTTAAACATGTTATCATCTTAAAATAAAAGATAAGACTAAAAAAAATTTTTTTAATTTATATTTGCGTAACAAAACTTATTTTTTTATCTAAAATACATTCATTAGTAAGCACTAAACACATTTCTTTTTCCCAGTGAGACTCCTTTTGGTACATTTTCGCTTGTAGGAAGCATCTGGAAGGTCTCTCTGAAGCGTCCAACAGTAGTCTGCCATTATTGAGACGCTCCATCTTCCCTGGTATCTTTTTTCCATCTCCTTAATATCTTGGTGAGATCGTTCACCTTGCTCTTCACTCAGATCGCCTAAATTTTCTGGAAAGTAGTCGAGGTGGGAATGAAGAAAATGTACTTTTAAACTCATTAGGCAACCTAAAGCTGGAAATGCTTTTAACATTCTTTTGACGATTTGTTTGTAGTTAAGGTCTTTGTTATTGCGTAAAAATTTCTCTATGACCTCTTTAAAGGCAATCCACCCTTCTCTTTGAGGATCCGTCATGGTTGTGATGAATTGTGGATCAGCCATAAGCCGTCTAATATCTGGTCCAACGAAAACACCTTCCTTCAACTTTGCCTCCGAGAGGCCTGGAAACTTTAATATTAAGTATTTGAAGCAATTTCCATCTCTTGGAAGTGACTTTACAAATTGCTTCATCAATCCCAGCTTTATGTGAAGCGGTGGTAGAAGAACTTTATGAGGAGACACCAAAGTTTCATGCAGAACGTTCTTTTCGTCAACTTTAAGCTCCCTCGGTGGCCAACACTTTTTGGTCCAGTGATTTGCTCGGTCTCTACTATCCCATAGACACAAAAAGCAAGGGAATTTGGTAAACCCAGATTGTTGTCCGAGCGACATGCCCAAGATTTTTAAATCACCACACACTGGCCAACCGTGGTCTTTATATTTTAATTTGCAAAGAACCAATTCCAAGTTCTTGTAGGTTTCCTTGAGGTGTACGGAATGACCGACAGGAATGGAAGCATAGAAACCGCCATTGTGAAGCAGAACTGCTTTAAGGCTTCTTTTTGAAGAATCTATGAAAATACGCCACTGTGCTGGGTCGTAAGAGATCTTAAATGTATCCATCAAACCTTCAATATTGGTACAATAAACCAACTCGTCCTCTTGGGCAAAGTAGGAAGTGAACTGCTTCTCACGATATCTAAACCAGGAGGAAGACACTCCCGGTAAAAGTAAGTTCCTGCTTTTGAGCCTTAATCTAAGCAACTCAGCAGCGTTTTTGGGAAGATTCAAGTCTCTTACCAAATCATTCAGCTCGCCCTGGGAAAACAGTTTCGGACTGCTGTCATCTTCAAATTGAAAATTTGACTTGTCATCGGGTTCAGGTACAGCACCATCTTCGTCAGAACTTGGAATCTCTTCCAAGGTAGCAGGGGCCTTGGGCACTGGTATTTCGGTCCCATGAGGGATGCGACGAATAGCTGATTGCAGATTGGGGTATGAAATGGACTGCTTCCATTTTGAATTATACCTTTTCACATTACACGATCAAAAGTAACAATCATCACTATGGTTCTTTTGCTCGCGCCATACCATAGAAATCGCATATCGGAAAGCTTTTTTCTTGCCCTTAAACTAATTTTGAAGGTTTTCAACACATCGTTTGCAGACTTTATGAGGTGCCCAAACTTTATCCTGATCTCCAAGTTTTAAGCCAAAATACGTGAAGTATACATTTTTTTGCGAAGTCCGTAATATTAAGTTGTTGCTTGAATACCATATATTCGCCACAAATATAACAGAAACTGTCAGACGAATTCACACACTTCCGCACAGATAACATTGCACTATATTGAACCAAGATCTATAAAACAATGACGAGTTAACACGTAATTGTACCGCGCCACTTTCTACACTATCGGAGCGCGCACGTTCTGGTTACAACGTTTATGTTTGTTAATTTAGCTCACACAGGGCGTTCTTTATTTAGAAAGTAATGATAGTTATGGCCTGTATACATTTAAAAACAGTAATCAAAATAAAATTGTACCTATTTATTTATGACATCAAGTTAGCCCAAAAAAACCCTTTTTCATAATAAAATTTTGCGTTTTGCAAAATAACCTGACGTTCTGGAATTTTTTGAGTATTTTTTTAGTTTTCAGAGCTCCTAAATACATAGAAATCAGTGGAAAATATCCAGACAGCATTTTTGTTGCAGACCTGTGTAATTTATCAGATATATAAAAAAAACAAAAATTTCAAGGTCATCAGTTTTCAAGAAAAATCGGAAATAAACTTTGTTGAAGACTCATTTGGGGTGTTTTTTGTGAAGTCATTGATCATTTTATACTTCCATAACAGAAATTTTTATTTTAAAAGCAATCAACGTACGAAACACTAACTGTGCAAGTCCGACTTGCACTTGGTCGGTCTTTTGATACTACACCGTTTTTAATTAGAGATTGCAAATTCCTAAATTATTTTTTTCAAAAACCGTATTTTACATTCTCTTTCATATCAAAACAATAACAGCACGCTTCATATGATAAAAGAATGTTATTGAAAAATATTTTCGCAAAATTAATAGACGCTGAATATTCCAGAAAACTAAATATAAAAATTATTTTTGTTCTGTGCAGTTTTTATAGCTCATTGCATCCGACTACAAAGTCAAAGGCTTTATTATAGCAGTATACCAGATAAGCAGTGGACTAGAAAACATTTTCCAAGCATTTTTGTTGTTTCCGTTTTAAAGCTTTCTGTCTGGGTAATAGTCTTACACAAACAATTTTAAATTTTATTTGATTTTGTTTTAATGTGATTATGTATGTATCAAGATATCCCATAAATGAATTCAAATTTATTTGGCTTGTAGTATACCAGGTGTACAAGTATGAAATGCGGATTTTTTTTCTAAAAAAACATGTGACATTCGGAAGAATGATAAAAAGTGCTTTATTCAAAGTATGCTCCATCGCATCGCTTGTTATACATTTTTCCCATCTTTCGGGCAATTTGTGAATACCACGCCAGTAAAAATCTTCCCCTTTTGCTGCGAACCATTCATCGAGCCATTTTGTCACATCTTCGTACGAACCAAAGCGCTGCTCAGCAAGTGCGTGATCCATCAATGCAAACAAGTGGTAATCGGAAGGAGCCAAGTCAGGTGAGTAAGCCACATGAGGCAGAACTTCCCAGCTGAGTGCTTCCAACGTGTCGCGAACTGGTTTTGCCGTATGTGATGAAGCATTGCCATGAAGAAAATTGACTTTGTGTTGCCTCTTTCGGTATTCTGGCCTTTTTTCAAGCAGCGAACAGTTCAAATCGGTCAATTGTTGTTGGTAACGTTGAGTATTAACCCTGTTTCTCCAGGTTTTAACAGCTCATAATATACCACACCCCTCTGGTCCCACCAAACACAGAGCATTGTCTTTCTGCCAAAGCGATTCGGTTTTGCGGTCGATGTGGATGGTGCGCCTGAGTCTACCCATGATGTTTTGCGCTTGAGACTCTCAAAATAAATCCACTTTTCATCCCCTGTAACTATACAATGCACAAACGACTTCCTTTTGTACCGAGCGAGCAAAATGTCACACGTGTTTTTGTGCTTTTCAATTTGCCTGTCGTTTAATTCATGTGGTATCCATCTACCGGTCTTCTGAATCTTTCCCATCTCTCGTAGCCGATTGGAAACAGTTTGCTCACTAACGCCCAATTACTCGGTGAGTTGTTTTTGTGTTTGCGAATTCTCTTCGTCCAACAATGCTTGCAATTCCACATCTACGTATTTTTTTGGCGGTTTTCCACGTTCCCGGTCTGCAACATCGAAGTCACCACTTTTGAAAAGCCGAAACCATCGTTCACACGTATCTTGCTATGGAGCATGTTCACCATAAGCTTTTCGAAGTAATCGATATGATTCAACAGCAGTTTTTCTTCAAATGAAAACAAAAAATTAATGCTGTCCGCGAATGCTCTTTGTTCGGTATAAATTTCGATATATTGACACAACAACATAACACTATGCACACACTTTTCCAATTTATCACTCTTGCGCATCTGACACTTGTTGATGACACAACAAAATGACGCAGTGTCAAATGTTTATAGCACAAACTGTATTGGTGCACCATCTGTTGTCTGAAATCCGCATTTCATACTTGTACACCTGGTAACCGCAATAGGAGAGATAGGTACGGGGACGTAAAAAAATGTCGTAATGTCAAAAATAACTGAAGCAAATATTTATAGTTCGTAAAAATATAAAGGAAAGGTAAAATATACTGGGCGTGCTATTTTTGAATTACCAAACCGCGACATGCACGTTTCGCTCCGTGACAGAGGTTTTCAACCAGCCTAGATGCAGAGCTAAATCCAAATATACAGTAACAGCCGGAGAGATTTCAGAAGCATATACGTGCACGCAAAAACTGGCCAAGTGCAAGTCGGACTTCTTATAGTCCAATATGTATTTTCTAGAGATGTATCGACTAGTTGCCGACTAGTCAGTAAAGCTGACTATCCGGTTCTATTTATAGTCGGCGACTAGACGGCAATTAGTCGGCAAAAAGCACAGACTAATCGGCCCATTACTTTATTTATTCATATTACTATTTTTAAGATAGGGTGACTGAAATAAAATTCCTTCATTATCAATTGTTTTTATTTTAATATCAATCAGTTTAATTTAGTAACAGAATAGGAACATAGAACGGAATAAAAGACTCAGTTACTACTTAGTATTAAGTACTTATATGACTGAATTTAATAAACAACTTTAACCTAAAACTTAAAAGACTAGATTACATAATCACTATGTGTATCATATAAAAAAAAATTGACATAAGTACACAAATATTTAGAGTATGTCACTCTAGTTAGTATATTAATATTTTTTAATTAGTCTCTGCCCTTTCTGGCAGTAATCGATTTCTTTTTGTTTCGTATACATTACCAGCTTCGGAGAAAAGTCGTTCAATGTAAACAGAACTAGCTGGACAACAAAGGTACACTTTGGCGAGGCGCGACATTTCGTGATATCTGGAACTATTAGGATTCCACCACTCAAATGGATCATTGTTGCGATTTATTACCGGTAACGCAAAGTACGAGTGCAGTTCTTGAGCTGCACTTGACTTGTTATATTGAACAGTTTCAATTTTTTTTTGAGGCTATTTCATGGTAGCATTGCCAGAAATTACGATGTGTTGTTGTTTCTGTTTTGTCTTTATTAGCGGTGATACGAAGAGGTTTTTCACTTTCTTCATGTTTCTCAGCATCACTCTCGTCATCGCTCAGATTATTTTTCAGAGTTTCTAATAAAAATTGTGACCTAACGGTTATAAGTTCCTCAGCATCAAAAAACTGCTGCTTATATCGTGGATCAAACCAAGTTGCCAGGGTAAAGAGTTTGTTATGCTCCAAGTTAAATCTGCTTTTTAAATCATTGTCTAAGAACCGTTTAATTTCAATGACTTCATTGTTTTTATCGTAGTAATATTCTAAATATTTCTGCAAGGTTTTTACATGAGGTATAACTTCAGATAACGATGAGCAATTTGAACTTACTATCTTGCTAATCTCTTCGAATGACTCCAGCAGCTCAAGGCTTTTTCCGAGCATTTTCCTCTCTTCAGTAGTCAAATTTTCAAAATTTACGGATGTTTCAGATATATACGAGGCTGGTTTGAAAAGTCCGTGCAAAAATAAAAACTACTTATGTGTTTGGGGTAAACCTTTTTTATTTTTCGACATAGTCTCCTTTCAGGCTTATACACTTCGTCCAACGATGTTCTAGTTTGTTGATCCCTTCCGAATAATAGGATTTGTCCAAGTCTGCAAAATATCCATTAGTGTCTGTAATCACCTCCTGGTTTGAATAAAATCTTTGTCCCGCCAGCCATTTCTTCAAATTGGGGAACAAATAGTAGTCAGAGGGAGCCAAATCTGGAGAATAGGGGGGATGTGAAACGAGTTGGAATCCTATTTCCATTAATTTTGCGACCACAACTGCTGAGGTGTGTGCTGGTGCGTTGTCGTGATGGAAAAGGACTTTCTTGTGGGCCAATCGCGGGCGTTTTTCTTGCAGCTTGGTTTTCAAACGATCCAATAACGATGAATAATATTCACCTGTAATAGTTTTACCCTTTTCCAGATAGTCGGTGAGGATTATCCCTTGCGAATCCCAAAAGACAGTCGCCATAATCTTTCCGGCCGAAGGAACGGTCTTCGCCTTTTTTTGGTGCAGATTCCCCCTTGGTAACCCATTGTTTAGATTGTTATTTGGTCTCAGGAGTATAGTAATGTATCCATGTTTCATCCACAGTGACGAAACGACGCTTAAAGTCCTCCGGATTCTTCTGGAACAGCTGCAAACCATCCTTGCAACACTTCACACGATTCCATTTTTTGGTCAAACATGAGCAATGGCGGCACCCATCTTGCGGATAGCTTTCTCATGTCCAAATGTTTATGGAAAATATTATGTACCCGTTCAGTCGAGATGCCCACAGCACTAGCAATCTCACGCACCTTAACTCTTCTGTCATCCATCACCACATCATGGATTTGATCAATAATTTCTGGAGTCGTAACCTCCACAGGCCGTCCAGAACGTTCAGCGTCACTTGTGCTCATATGGCCAGTCCGAAAATTTTGAAACCATTTATAAACTGTTCTAATCGAAGGTGCAGAGTCACCATAATGTTTATCAAGCTTCTCTTTAGTCTCCTGAGGCGTTTTGCCTTTCATAAAGTAATGTTTAATCACCACACGAAATTCTTTTTCGTCCATTTCTTGAAAATCACTCGACTTCCTTCATTCACACGAATGCCAAACACAAAGAAATAGACCAATATGGCTGAAACTTGGTGTGCATTCATTCAAGAGATGCTACTAACTAAACATGACCTCGATACGCGTCGGTGGTGCCATCTCTCGGACTTTGCACGGACTTTTCAAACCAGCCTCGTATAAAGACACAGCCCGTTTTTGGTCTGAAAGACGAGACATCATGTAGTACGACGAATTCCATCTAGTAGATACGTCTTGTACAAGCTGGTGGTCTGGTAAATTAAGTTCTTGCCGTAAATTACGAAGTTTTGACTGAGCTGGACTAGAATGGTGGAAATGTGTAACTATTCGCCTAGATTTTGCAAGTATTTGTATCATAGTAGCATGTTTCAATGCAGTTTTTACTGCCAGTTGCAACGTGTGTATAAAACAAGGAACTCCATTAAAAACTGAGTCATCAATAGCTTTCGCCACATTTCTTCCATTGTCTCGCTCGATGGCATGAATTTTGGTCATGTTTATATTCCACAACGTTGGAATTTCTTCTAAACAGTCTTTTATATTATTGGCTGTATGTGATTCTGCGAAATGTTTCATTTGTAATACTGCGTGGTGAAATTTGAAATCGTCACTAAGCCAGTGTGCTGTAAAACTCAAAAAACTTTCCATGTTATTTATATTTGTCCACAGACCTGTAGTAACTCAGATTGCGGCGGCACTGAGCAGGCCTTTGCTAATTTGAGATTTAGTTTCTTCGTAGAGATGCGGCATGATGTTGTCTGTAAAATACTTTCTGCTTGGTATGTTATATTTCGGTTTCACTGTTCTCATCAAATTTCTGAAGCTAGTATTTTCAACAATAGACAACGTCTGGTTTTCCAAAGCAATCATCTCACCAATAGCAATACTAAGGTTCCTTGACCTAGAATCTTCAAGTGACCATTGAAAAACAAAACTTTGTTCAATACTTCGTTGGTATTTTTGCGATAAACTGATTTCTGACGACACTGGACTGGACGGAATAGGCAATACAGGAGGTAGTTCATCTATGTGTGACTGCGACGTACTCGGGGTTGGATCATTTGATGAACTACGTTTAATCGAAGAACGTAATTGAGGCATCAACTCTGGATGTTTGTATTTAATATGGTTAGTCATACTAGTAGTGTTTGCTGTTTTCCCCTGCCCACTACGCGAAATAACTGTTTGGCATTGATTACATTTCACTTTACGAGAGTCAAACTCCACGACGTCAAAGAAAGTCCACACATGCGATTTCTTCTTTGACACGACTCAATTTCAATTAAGTAGGTATTTCCACTATAATACAAACTGTCTTACCTACGCAATTCACCGACTTTTGTTTTATTTTTTAAAAAAATATTCAGTTTATACCGGGCCGTACGTGAACAATACCATAGCAAAATGTAAAGTAAACAAAAACCTGTTCGTTCATGTCCACATGCACGGCGCGTGCGAGAGATGCGAGGCTCGACAAACATTACCGATTTCGCCCGAACATCGCCGAATGCGATGATCGGCATCGCCGACTAGTCGGCCGATTAGTCGGCCTTTTCCCAGCCGAGTAGTCGGATAGTCGGCTAGTCGGCCAAACTCATAGCCGGTGCATATGTAGTATTTTCACGTTTTTTCTTAGTCAATAATGTATTATAGTTATAGCATCTTAGCTACCTAAACCAATAAATCAATCTAGCTCAATCTAGAATCTAGTAATAAAAGTGTAATATAAATATTTAGTACTTAAATATTTGTATAATTATAAATAAAATTATTTTCTCTCGGTACAGGAGCGACGTGCGACTCGGTAGCAGTACCATACTATCAAGGCTAGTTCTTTTTTACACCTGATAACCTATCAAACGTAATGCACTCGTGATAATTTTCATTCAATCTACACTTTATGAAGACTATTCCAGACTTTTTTCAAAATTTTTTGATCAATATTTTTCAAGATAGCGTTGGGGGGGACATCGAGTTTTGGCCATTTTTTAAAAATAATACAAAGAAAAGTGTGGGTATTACATCATATAAATTTTTGAACTCTTGTATCCATAAGCTTTAATTCCATTTGAGTCGATGACTTGGTAAAATTTTTTTTTCCACTTCCGATTTCACCCCCCAAAACTAACCCCGGAAGTCAAAATTTAACTTTCAGAACTACACGGCCCTGATTGGATCATCGATTTCTAAATTTTGTGTCAAATTTCAACTTTATACGTCAAATAGTTTCGGAGAAAATCGGGTGTGACAGACAGACAAACGGACACCGAAGTGATCTCATAACATAAAAAATGCCAGTAGTCAACAAACCTCTTGTTATTAACACCAAAGAATCCATCTTTATTGTCTGAATTAGACTTCGTTCAAATGGAACCAAAAAGTAATACAGCAAGTTTATGTTTTTTATGATGAAGTGAATCGTTAGGAATATATCTCTCTGTTGAAATATCTTTTCTAATTTCTAATTCTAAATTATTATTATTCCGAATAATTAAAATGTACATGGAAGTTAAGTAAACATTGTGTTAAAAGTTTCTGCTTGAAGTGGTTTCCCATGCTGAAAAAGTAGATATGATTCTTATTTATGGAAGAAATTCTCGGGAAGCCATTAGACTCTATTGAGAACGTTACCCCGACATGTATATCTCGGATCACATTATATTTTGTCGATTAGAATGAAATTTGAGGAGCAATATGGATGCATTTTCTGGGCGGAAAGGTGTTTCTAGACGAAAAACAACAGATGAAAAAGTAGCTGAAATTATGCAATATTTTCAAAACCATCCATATAATTCAATTAGCCAAGCAAGCAGGCAATTGAATGTATTTTATGGGGCTGGGACGACTGAGATTTGTAGCAGAAATGATGATTAAAAATGACGTTAACGTCAACAAGAAATGCAAGATCACTCAGTCAGGATTTATTCTTCAGTAAATCTGTTTCCAAAGGTAACGCCCCTTTTTCCTCTAAAAATTCCAACACTTGCTCTCTCAAGTTGAAGAAATGTTTCAACAAGTTGCCCCTTGAAAGCCATCGCACAGCGCAGTATAGTCGTAACTCTCCATATTCGCTGATTTCTTCTTCAAATAAAACTCTAAATTGACGTCTGTGAAGAGCTTTTGCTTGTATGTAATTTATGCAGCGTACTACCGGGACCATAATATCATCCAACTTCATATCCTTTGCAGCCAACGCTTCCTGGTGGATGATGCAATGATACGAAAATACTGTTCGATCCAAGTATTTTTGTAACAAAGTTACGCAACCATTGTTTTTCTCAGTCATTGTAGGTGCACTATCAGTACAAATAGATATCATTTTTTCCCATGATAAAGCCTTTTTTTCAACGCATTCTTTAATTTTCGTAAAAATGTCTTTTCCTTGGCTTGTAGTTTTCAGCTAACAGAATTCTAGTAAATCTTGAAATACATTCCAATGTTCATCAACACCCCGCACAAAGATAGCCAACTGAGATCTACTCGTTAAATCGCAAGTTTCATCTAACGCCAATGAAAAGTATTTGCACTTTGTTAAGATCTCTTGGATATGACTGCTGATATCAACAGACATCTCCTCCACCCGTCTCGTAACAGTGTGCCGTGAAAGTGAAAGTTTGTCGGCTTTAGCTTTGACGTTTTGATCATCACAATTTTGTGCAAAGATTGTCAAAGCTTCTTTAACGATTTCTCCATCAAAATTTTTTTTTTTTTCGCTAAAAGCAAAGAAATCTCGTAAGATGTTTTGATCATGGATCCAGTCTCTTTTTCTTTAAAAAATCTTCTCTGATGGCACTACCAACAGGGTACTCTTTTCCAAAATTATTATGATTCTGCTTATAATGCCTTTCTAAATTATATTTTTTTGCAGCAGTAGCAAAGTAAACATATGGGTTTCTGCGCCTTGCTTTCAATAAAACAATATGTATTTTCCCATTCATCATGAAAAACACGGTAGGAGTTTGTCGATTTCGACGTACTTGGTTTGCTGTGTGCCATACTGTAATAAACAGCATTTATTTACTTTACTTCCTGAATACCTAATGTGAAATCAAGGAAAACTTAAATTAACTAATAATGAATAACATACCTTTGAACGTCAAAGTAAACATGTTCTATTGTTTTAAGAAAGTGACTAGGTATGTCCAATGTTAGGTGCAGTAAATGCGCGCACGCTCTCGCTCGTTTGAGAACCGATTGGTTCTCGAAGCACAAAGGAACTGGGAGCTTGCGAGCGGGAGTGCTAATCACGTGACCACGCGCATCACTTGTTCTTTTCGGAGCGCGCAACACTTTTTTAAATTGGCGGAAATTTTCAAACTTGCTCACGCAGGCGATTTAAATTCGTCCCCGGGACACAGTGTGGCCCGCGGGCCTGGGGTTGAGCAGCCTTGCACTATACTGATGGAATGCCTGCCATAGTACTCAAAAACTGTGCGAGGAAACTGACACCAGTTTTTTGTAAACTTTTCAATCTATCCTACAGAAAGGGAATATTTCCTTCCTGCTGGAAGTGTGCCATAGTTCAGCCGATACCTAAAAAAGGCAAGGAGACCTTGCCAAATAACTACCGACCAGTCGCACTACTTTCAATAATATCGAAAGTCATGGAAAAGGCTAACAATCAACGTCTTCTAAAATATCTTGAAGAATTCAACATTATTAGCGATCACCAATATGGCTTTCGTAAACATAGATCAACAGGAGATCTTCTGACTTATGTAACACATGTTTGGAACGACGCAATTGAACACTTTGGAGAATCTCGAGCGGTTGCTCTTGACATATCCAAGGAATTCGACCGCGTTTGGCACGATGGACTGTTGTCTAAGCTACGCTCTTACGGTATGTTTGAAAAGTTCTGTTTGTGGCTCTCATGTTTCCTCAGTGAGCATTCTTTACGAGTGGTGGTCGACGGGTTTCTTTCTAACACCTTCACTATCAACGCCGGTGTGCCCCAAGGCTCCATACTATCGCCCACTCTCTTTCTCATTTACATTAACTATCTGCTGGAAGAGACCGGAAATCCAGTCTACAGCTTTGCAGATGACAGTAAGCTTATCTCTTCATTCACTTTGAACGCTCGGACATCAGCTGCTCAGGCGAGTGTCCGCAGATAGCGGGAAGTTGTTCAACTTAACAAAGACCTGGAAGAAATTCTATCTTGTGGTGACAGTAACCAAGTGGAATTTAACGCTACAAAAACCCAGGCGGCAGTTTTCTCCAAAAAAGTTAACGTTGCTGAACCCGACATAGTTATGGCAGGTCACTCCATTCCTCTAACATCGTCACTCAATTTGTTGGGCGTTAATTTGGGAGCAAATATGTCCTGGCATGCGCATGTTGCAGGTATAGTAAGGAGAGCTTCTCAAAAGTTGAGAATATTATTTCGAACCAGAAAGCTTTACACTCCACAACAACTGTTAATTCCTTACAATTTAACGGAAAGAAATAAAACACTTATTATGTATTATTACCACTATATTGCACAAGTTTTGCGACTGCAGTTTCGACCTATGCGGTCATTATCAAGCTTACGTACTAAACTGAATTAAATAGACAAGTCATACTAAAATTAAAGTTAGGTGATAGGTATAAAATATTAGTATAAAACATTATTATTTAATTCTAGGGTTAATACAATTGATCTTAAGTGGTAGGTAGTAATTTTATGGTTTTATGACGGTAAATAGCGGTGAATAGAAAAGGTCTAGTTGGTCGTTTAACAGATTACAGTTTTGGTTTTTCCGATGTTTATAAATTTCCAATGATTCTAAGATATTTAATTTAAAACCTTTCTCCGCATAATGTAGAATTTCTGTATTATGTAAATCGGGAAAGGGGTGTTGGTTTTCTGTGCAGTGGTTTGCAAATGAGGAATCTGTTTTTTGTAGTCTGTATGATCTAAAATGTTCTGTATATCTGGTTTTAATGTTTCTTCCGCTTTGTCCAATATATATGCTGTTACAGTCCGAACATTTTAACTTATAAACTCCACATTTTTGAAATTTGTCATCTTTGGCATTGTAAAGGATATTTGATAGGGTATTTTGCGATTTGAACGCAATTTTCAGATTATGTTTTGAAAAAATATTGGCTAATTTTTTGGATAGCGTGCCATGGTAGGGTATTGTAATGTATGTATGTTGTTCCGTGGATTTTATTTTAGGGTATATTAAGCGAAAAGTAAGTTGCTTTTGTTTTTTGTTGATTAGTTTTCCAACCCACTCTCGAGAGAAGTTATTTTTTCGTGGCAATGTTTTTAATAGTATTTAGTTCGTCTTCTAGGTCAGCTTTGGATAACGGGAGTGAAAGAGCTCTATGTATCATTGAGTTGAATGCTGCCATTTTATGTTGGTTTGGGTGGAATGAGTCTTTTGGGATCGTTATACCTGTGAATGTGGGTTTTATGTATACTTTAAATGTGCAACTGTTATTCATATGTATGATGCTTAGATCTAGAAAGTTAATTTTGTTATCTGCTTCCTGTTCTAGAGTAAACTGAATTTTTGGGTGGATGCTATTAATGAAATTTAAGAGATTGTCTAGTTGTCTTGGGGAGCCTTTGAAACAAGCGAGGATGTCGTCAACATATCTGTACCAAAAATGAATGTGGTTTTTGCCATGATTAGAGTTAAGAATTTCTCTTGCTATATGTGTGATGAAAATGTCTGCTAAGAGAGGACTAAGTGGTGATCCCATTGGTAAACCTGAGTTTTGAAGGTAGAATTTGTGATTGAATTGGAAATATGTTTAAGAGAGGCATGTTTCAAAAGCAGATAATATTTCCGAGGAGATCACAGGGTTTATATTAGATTTGTTCAGTATTTTATGGATTATTGGTATGCATTCTTCAGCTGGAATGTTGGAGAACATATTCTTTATATCAAAGGAGACCAAAAAGGAGTTTGTCGGCGTTCTTAGGTCTTTTAGTTTTTGAACGAGTTCAACGAGTTCATCCTCGCTTGGAGAAAGGTTTTAAATTAAATATCTTAGAATCATTGGAAATTTATAAACATCGGAAAAACCAAAACTGTAATCTGTTAAACGACCAACTAGATCTTTTCTATTCACCGCTATTTACCGTCATAAAACCATAAAATTACTACCTACCACTTAAGATCAATTGTATTAACCCTAGAATTAAATAATAATGTTTTATAATAATATTTTATACCTACCACCTAACTTTAATTTTAGTATGACTTGTCTATTTAATTCAGTTTAGTACGTAAGCTTGATAATGACCGCATAGGTCGAAACTGCAGTCGCAAAACTTGTGCAATATAGTGGTAATAATACATAATAAGTGTTTTATTTCTTTCCGTTAAAATGATAAATTACCACATAGTAACGCCCACGACGATCAACTACTTAATTCCTTACAATGCTCAAATTCGACCAACTATGGAATACTGCTCCCATGTTTGGGGCTCCGCTCCCAAACATACACTGCATTTGTTGGATTCTATTCAGAGAAGAGCTGTTCGTCTTATTGGAGACAAGGAACTGACCGGTGGCCTTGATTCGCTGGAACATCGAAGAACAGTTAGTGACTTGAGCCTATTCTACAAGTATTTCCATGGAAAGTGTTCGGAGGACGTGGCCCGTTTAATTCCTCCCAGAGCGGTACATGTTAGAAATACACGTTGCTCTGATACTTCACATCCGTATGAGGTTCAGCTTGTTACTCCTCGTACAACGCTTTTCAAGCAATCTTTTATATGGAGAACATCATCCCTTTGGAATAATTTGCCCAGGACTGTATTTCCCACCGAGTACAATTTACAGCGGTTCATGAGCAACGTGAATCTCTTTTTCCGCACACGTGCCGCTCCTGGAGCGCTTTAGGGACCTCTCTGCAGCACGTGTGCTAGAGCCATTAAAAAAAAAACTATTCTACATTTAACATTACAGTTGTCCATAAATCGAGACCGGGCGTCTAAAAATGATTACCCTATACATATACAAATGGTAGTAAAGAATACTGCTCGTTTAATCTTCCAATGTTTTTAGTATAGACAGTAGAAATAAATAAAAATAATCAAGAATTGGTAAATAAACAGTGCTGCATATTAAAGAGAATTTACCAGAAACGCTAAGGCATTAAATTCCGTTTTAACTACTACATCTATTTATCCTGCAAAATTAAACCCAAAACATCCTGCATTAGGATAGGACTTATATGTTTGCGCATAAAACGGGGTATAAATACATTTGCACAACACGCCGTCTAAAGTTGTAAATTTAAGGTCATGCAGCAAGCTTGAAATTATTTTATTGGTCATCTAGATCTAGCCTCATTACATTTAGACCAATCCATGATTAAGCCGCTTATTAGCAAACAGCAGATTGGCAAAATTATTACTCTCAAATCCTTTAAAGTTATCAAACTTTGCCTCTAAAGCTACTCCAGTTATTAACGTTTTGGCCGTTATTTGATTTCAGTTAAGTGTTTTATGCTTTTAACGATATTGGATGTACAAGGTTTATATTAGAAATTTACGTCAACTTACACTATCATTTAGACGAACACAAATGTTGATTAAAAGCCTTGTCACATTCTGATATTAGTGCAGTAAAAAAAGGTCAACTTATACTATCATTTAGACCAGTGATTCCCAGAGAGGTTCAAGTGGACCCCCAGGGGTCCACGGGAGACTCGACGGGAGTCTACGTTAGCGTGAAAAAAAATGGGGGTTCACAAGTTGTAAGTGGGGGCCACGAAAATTTATCTGGTTTCGATAGTAAAGAACAAAAATGTTGGCTTGGCTTTACCTATCAATGTAGGCAGATAATACACTACTCAAAAAAATTAAGGGAGCAAAAAAAATTCCAAATTTTTCGGTGATTTTTGACAGGCTGTATTTCAGTGAAAAATGGTCGTATTGAGACTTTAAAAAAAGCATTTTGAAGCTTTAAGATTCTAATTTTCAGATTTTTTGGCTAAAATTTTTTAGGAGCTACGGTTCTCAAGTAATTCTAACAGATAGCGCGAAAAAATAATATTGCAAATATTTTGCTTTTTTTTGGTCCACGGGCTTGAAAACAATTTTTGCAGTTAGGCCGACATATGGATCAGATAGTCTGTTTATTTAGCATTAATTTCCTTGTTTTAAAACCTCCCTTAATTTTTGTGAGTAGTGTATTTTAAGAAGGTCAGCGACTGTTACTTGTAAAAACTTGCATATTCGATATTCAGTACAACGCGTGTCGAGACTTGCAAAGCGCCCCCACCCGCCCGCCACGCAACCCGTTCAGGCGTGCAAAGGGACGAAATACGACTTGTGCTGTGCTTGCAATCTTGCATGAACACGTTTGATTATACCCAATATAAATACGAATGCCAAGGACAAACGTTACTCATTTGTTTCCGGAATTTTGAAAAGAAAAGTGTGAGTGAATCGATGTCAGTGTTTCCTAGTACCGAAAAAAGGAAGTACCTGCCTATTTGTTATTCATACTTTTATTTTATATTGTAATAATATTATATTTGTTATGTTTGCGTGTAGTAGGTACGTAATAAAAATGAAATACTGAACAGGGCCATTATTCGATACTTCTATAAAAGAACAGAAAGCCGAGAAAGATTGAACTTTTAGTACTTTTTATTATAAAATAATTTATTTACCCGAGTGCGGTGATTCACTAAAGGAGAGATATATGATTGACCTGCATGTTTGTACATATTTCAGTGCCCTCGAAGTTGCTAATGCTAAATGACTAAAAATATTTTCATAAATTGTACGTGTCTTTATGTACCACTCGTAACGTACATCAAAGTAATAAATAAATCATTAAAATCGCGTAGTTTTGATGTCAAAATATTCTTTAAAAGTATTTTCTCTCGAATTTACAGAAATGTATCAAAATATAATTAATCAAAAAATATTTTATATTACATTAGAATAGGTTTAGCCGTTTTGTGAAAACCGCTATATGGGTCTTAGCAGTTTATTGCTTTTAATAATTAAAATCAGTTTTGCCGCCGGCATTTTGGTTTTTTTCATTGCAATAATTAATTATTCCTATTTTATTCTGTTAAAATAGCCATATCCTGTTAAAGTCGCCTTATGATTACTAAAACAAACATTTTTTTCTTTACAGGTAGGTAACTGATACGAAACATGGCTGAATCTAAGAAGAAATGTCGACAGTACAGTGTTGATTATTTGAAATTTGGTTTTCTTCCATCAAAGGCAGACAAACGATTGCCCATATGCCTTTTATGCAACAAGTTTTGAGCAAACCATCGAAGATCATCTAAGAAGGTGTCATCCTAATAAAATAGGTAAAGATTTAAAATATTTTCAAACATTGAAGGAAAAATATGAAAAGAGACCCACCGTGCACAGTATGTTCGCTTCAACGTCTCAAAGTAACGATGATGGCTTGCGGGCATCTTACAATATCTTATGCTTATAGCCAAATCTGGAAAACCGCACACCATCGGAGAATAGTTAATTTTACCCGCTGTTGAAGAGGTTTTAAAAACTGTTGTGCACAAACCTCCATTTGACGTACTCAAAAGAATTCCTTTGAGTAACAACACTCTACAAAGACGTATTGATGAAATGAGCTCTGATATTGAAAGCATATTGTGTAATTATCTGCAAACATCTCATTTTTCTATTCAACTGGACGAGTCAACTTTACCTGGTAATGAAGCATTATTATTGGCATATGTTCGATTTGTTATGGACGAAGAAATCCATGAAGAGCTGCTATTCGCGAAAACTTTGAAGACGGACACTAAAGGCGAATCAATATTTAGTGTCCTGAGTGATTTTTTTAGGGAAAAATCGATTCCATTTACAAACATTATTTCGGTGGCAGCAGATGGAGCTCCTGCCATCTTCGGGCGATATCGTGGGTTTATAAACCATCTTAAAGAATTATACCAGGAGTAACTGCAATTCACTGTGTCATCCACTGACAACACCTGGTAGCGAAAAATTTGAGTGATAGATTACACCAATCGCTTCAATTTGTGATTAAAGCAGTTAACAAAATAAGAAGCAATACGTTGAATACAAGTTTATTTGCACAATTGTGCGACGAAAATGATGAAGACTTCCTAGGATTGCTCTTACATACTGAAGTACGCTTGTCGTCGAAAGGTGCATGTTTAACAAGATTTTACTCACTTTTTGAATCAGTTTTAGAGTTTCTGGAAAGTAAAGATCCAGATTTAAAAGAAAAGCTGATCAAATTGAAAGCCGATATCGCGTATTTGACAGATTTGTTCAAAAACTTTAATGACATTAACTTGCAGTTACAAGGGGACAGCCTAAATTTAATAAAAACAAAGGGTGTAATTTCGGCTTTTCTTGGAAAATTGAAATTTATGAAGCAAAATATTAGTCGGCCCGAATTCTCCCAGTTTCCAAACTTGTCACAGGCAGAATGTCTTGATGAGGATATTCAGACATACGTTCAAAATTTAAATGCCCTGCATGATGTCTTCAAAAATAGATTTGAAGATATTCTGACGATGGAAATACCACCATGGATCATAAATCCATTTGATGAAACGGAAGTGGCTAATGTGGTATTACAAGAGGAGCTACTCGAGCTTAGCACCAATGAGGAGCTGAAGGTGAAATTTAAAAAAGGCTATCAAACATTTTGGCTGCAGGCAGAAAAACCCGAAAAATATCCTGGGCTGTGGGAAATTGCGAGAAAACTTTTGATAGCGTTTCCCTCATCATACCTTGTCGAAAAAAGTTTTAGTGTCGTTACAAACCTATTAACAAAGAAAGATTGAAGATCACAGAACGGGGAGATTTGCGGTTATTCCTTACAAAACTGAAGCCAAATATTGATAATTTGCTATCAATCCATCAAGTACATCCCTCCCATTAAAATTATGACTATTTTTTTTTTAATTGTTGTTTTCAATTGTTGAAGTTACGGTACGTTATTAATGTTTAATTTTAATTCTATTAAGTCTGTAATCATATTATTTTTATACATAGAACGCAAGAAAATATATTATTTTTCTTTTTATTTTTACCACTCCGAATTTAGAGTTAGAACTCAGCCACGACGCAAATTTTCATCGTTAGATCTAATATTCACATTTTTTAACAAGTTTTGGGAATGTGGTAGAAATGTAGCTGCAGGGGGTCCACCGAAACCAGTAAAATTTTGAAAGTAGTCTACGAGAAAAAAAAGTTTGGGAACCTCTGATTTAGACGAACACAAATGTTGATTAAAAGCCTTGTCACATTCTGATATTAGTGCAGTAAAAAAAGGTCAAAATAATGTGGAGTTAGGCATAGTTTAGATACAGCAATATCGTGATTTTATCCTCTCTGGAATATCACCAGGAGTATTGTCCTGAGTTTTGGACCACAAAAAACTTGTGCTCTTTTCTTTATAAACAATTTAAGTTTTCAAAACGCGTTTTTGAGCTTAAAATGTGAATAACTCCGGTTATTTAAGTCGGATCGAGACAAAAAAAACCACGCTCCTCGTAATGAAATTTCCAAAACATCTTCGTTAATTTTAAACCGCTCAAATGCGTATATAACGTACAAAATTGAAAAAACAGACAGAACTGTTTTTTGTCATTTTATTGTACAGGGTGAGTCAACGATAGAGTAAACTTCATTATCTCATTTTTCTCGGGAATGACGAAAAAATGTTAAATACAATAGTTTTAAGGATCTCTTGGAGGATCCAACATTATTAGCGATCACCAATATGGCTTTCGTAAAAATAGATCAACAGGAGATCTTCTGACTTATGTAACACATGTTTGGAACAATGCAATTGAACACTTTGGAGAATCTCGAGCGGTTGCTCTGGACATATCCAAGGCATTCGACCGTGTTTAGCACGATGGGCTGTTGGCTAAGCTACGTTCTTATGGTATGTCGGAAAAGTTCTGTTTGTGGCTCTCATGTTTCCTCAGAGAGCGTTCTTTACGAGTGGCAGTCGACGGATTTCTTTCTAACACCTTCACTATCAACGCCGGTTTACCTCAAGGCTCCATACTGTCTCCTACTCTTTTTCTCATTTACATTAACGATCTGCTGGAAAAGACCGAGAATCCAATCTACAGCTTTGCAGATGACAGTACACTTATCTCTTCATTCACTTTGAACGCTCGGACATCGGCTACTCAGACGAATATCCGCAGACAGCAGGAAGTCGTTCAACTTAACAAAGACCTGAAAGAAATTCTATCTTGGGGTGACAGTAACCAAGTGGAATTTAACGCTACAAAAACCCAGGCGGCAGTTTTCTCTAAAAAAGTTAACGTTGCTGAACCCGACATAGTTGTGTCGGGGCACTCCATTCCCCTAACGTCGTCACTCAATTTGTTGGGCGTTAATTTGGGAGCAAATATGTCCTGGCATGAACATGTTGCAGGCATAGCAAGGAGAGCTTCTCAAAAGTTGGGAATATTATTTCGAATCAGAGAGCTTTACACTCCTCAACAACTGCTAATTCTTTACAAAGCTCAAATTCGACCAACTATGGAATACTGCTCCCATGTTTGGAGCTCCGCTTCCAAACATACACTGCATTTGTTGGATTCTATTCAGAGAAGAGCTGTTCATCTGATTGGAGACCCGGAACTGACCGTCGGCCTTGATTCGCTGGAACATCGAAGAACGGTTGGCGACTTGAGCCTATTCTACAAGTACTTTCATGGAAAGTGTTCGAAGGATGTGGCTCGCTTAATTCCTCCCAGAGCGGTGCATGTTAGAAGTACACGTCGCGCTAATTCTTCACATCCGTATGAGGTTCAGCTTGTTACTCCCCGTACAACACTTTTCAAGCAGTCTTTTATATGGAGAACATCATCCCTTTGGAATAATTTGCCCAGGACTGTGTTTCCCACCGAGTACAATCTACAGCGATTCAAGAACAACGTGAATCGCCTTCTCCGCACACGTGTCGCTCCTGTAGCGCTTTAGGGACTTCCCTGTAGCACGTGTGCTAGACCCTTAAAAAAAAAAAGAATATTAAGGTGCACAGTTTAACATTATTTTTGAATATACAGGGTACTTCAAAAAAGTGTGGCCGATATAATATATGTGTTTTTAAATGGAACATCCTATTTTCTAATTTGTTTTTAAATTCCGTGTAAAATTCTATAACTTTTTTATTAATAATGTCATATACCTAAACTTAGTAGTTTTTCTAATATTATAATTTAAAAAAAAAAATAATAGTTTTCAGTTTTGTAAAAAATTGCCAGTAGCGCCATTGTTTCTGAAGGTGGAATACTCATAACTGGCACGAGCGTTCTATAGAGATGAAAAAAAAAGCTATATGTAAAAAAAATTTGAATTAGATGCTACAGGGTGTTCAAAATAAATTTATGCATTTCGACTATTTTAAATTTAAAACTATCAAATTTTTTAAAAGGCACATCCTGTATATTATTATTTTTTCTGATAGATTTTACAAAACCCTCCAACTTTTATTAAGTATGTCATATACCTATTTCTAATAGTTTTCGATTTATTTTGAATTTTTCAATTTTTACCCTTGTTTTTTAATACACTTACGCTATAACATCATAGTTGCCAAGACAAAACAAAAATGTAGGCATTGTCGAATTTTGACATTACTCTGTATATATCACAACTACATCAAACACTTTATTTTTGCACTCGACGAGCGTTTCGCTAATCATGTTAGCTTCATCAGGAGCAATGATTGACTAAAGCTAAACTACAAATCTACCCTATTTATACTTAGCCTAACCCTTGAATTACTCAAGCGGAACTAATGACATAGGCAAGGCCGTCAGTTCCGGTCAAGTAACCAGTAGAGGGGTCTATAAGGAATAGGCCCTCTGTCTTTATTTAAACTACTTTTACATTTTATGATTTCCATATTTTCGTATGCGTCCAACAATCTCCTATCAGATACATTTTTTTATTAATCTTAGATTATCTAATGTTACAGTATGATCAGCTTCAAGGGCATGTTCGGCAATGCTAGACTTTTCTGTTCTACTGTATTTTAAGTGTGCTAAATGTTCTTTAAATCGTGTTTTAATTGACCTTTTAGTTTGCCCAACATACTTCTTGTCACAATCATTACTACTAATTTCATAAATTCCACTTTTCTCACAATTAAGAATCTTATCTTTGGGATTTCCTAAGATATTCCTCAGATTGTTTGATGAGTTATAGACTAAAGTGAAGCCTACCTTATTAAATACCTTATTGAGTCCCTTGCTATATTTCGGATTATATGGTATGGAGACATACTTGGTGTTATTTTCTTCGCGTGTAAAAAAAGGTGGAATTCTAAATATTAAACCTAAACTTATGTCTATTTATTAGTTTATTTACTAAGTCATCGTCATAACCATTAACTCTAGTTATATTTCTAATACGATTCCTCTCTTTATTAAAGTTTACTCTATTCAGAGGGAAAGTGACCAAACGATGAACTAAAAAATGTAATGAGGCTAATTTATGTTGTTTGCAATGAAATGAATCATTAGGAATATATCTATCTGTTACTGTGTCTTTCACTATAGATATCAAATTCTAATCTATTATTATTTTTAATAATTAAAATATCTAGAAAAGACAATTGTCCTTTGTTCTCAACTTTGTAAGTCAATTTAATAGAATCATACCGGCTATTTAATTTTACAAACAAAATCATTAATATTTGCTTTCTTGGTATCAAAAATCGCGACAATATCATCCATATACCTATACCATACCCTTGGGAAATATTCGAATTCTTGACTGGCTTCGATTTCAAACTTACTCATGAATAAATTGGCTATGAAAGATGATAAGCAATTACCCATAGTTGTTTCTTCTTTCTGAACATAAAATTGATTGTTATATTTGAAATAATTTTGTTCCATTTGTCCCAACAAGTGACGTGTAAAGATAATAGGATTTACTGGGCGAGGCGGGAAAAAAAAAATTGGGAAATAATAGTTTTGTTCAATAATAAAAAGAATTAGAAACAATTTTTTAATTTAGCTGTTGCACATATTTATTTTAAACATTTTGCTACGTAGCTTAGTTAAATTGGTGTATGCGTGTTTTTTGTTAAACATGAACGCTAGAACCTAATATTTTTGCGTTTTTATGTTAAATGTAGATTCAGAATGTTTCAAGATATCCGAAATAATACTTTTATTCCATAATTTTAATGATTATACAGGTTTACAATATTTATTAAAATGTATTTTTTTCAATTTAAAGTTTTCTGGCAATTTTAAGTGTATCTTCTAAAAAAAACCTCGTAGTGGTTTTATGATTTTTTTGGATTCAGCATAAAAAAATGCTTAAGAAAACATATGTCTCATTTAAAAGACAGATAATTATTTTTTTCACACATGTGTAATTGATCTTGTTTTAATGTAAATTTACTGAGATTTAGCTAAAATAGTTAACTATTGATTTAACGTTTACGCTCTGAATACACTAAACCCTGTAGTTGACAATAAACAATTTAGATAGGATGCATTGTTGAAGGTTATTGACCTATAACATATTTTGAGACCTCCCGTATCACCTAATACATGTTTAACATCGATAGATAGTATGTTCTGATAGTGAATTTACGACGTTCTGCGAATTCATGTTAAACTTTATATTATGCAACATATTTTAGAGATCATATAATCAGATCGTAAAGCTTAGTTGCTGATGTTGCACCGTACAACAGTAATGTTATGACTTTGACGTGTTATAATGGTTATTGTAATACAACGATCAAATATCAGATCATGAAACAATATTACTCAAAATCCCAATTGTGAAAAAGTACAAAATGAGATTAACGAAAAAAATTATTTCCTGGAAAAACTAATGAAAATTATTTCCTGAAAAAAAATGAAAATGCCCTAAACTAAAGGGCGAAACGTCAATTTAAGTTTAATTTTAAATACCAAATATTCATAAAACGAACCCAAAGCCAAAGAATTGAATATATATATATATATATATATATATATATATATATAATATATATATATACATATATATATATATATATATATGTATTTTTTTTTATGGATCTAGCACACGTGCTGCAGGGAAGTTCCTAAAGCGCTCCAGGAGCTTCATGTGCGCGGAAAAAGCGATTCAAGTTGTTCTTGAATCGCTGTAAATTGTACTCGGTGGAAAACACAGCGCTGGGCAAATTGTTCCAAAGGGATGACGTTCTCCATATAAAAGACTGCTTGAAAAGCGTTGTACGCGGAGTAACAAGCTGAACCTCATACGACTGTGAAGCACCAGCGCGACCTGTATTTCGAACATGCACCGCTTTGGGAGGAATTAAGCGGGCTACATCCTTCGAACACTTTCCATGAAAATACTTGTAGAATAGGCTCAAGTCGCCAACCGTTCTTTGATGTTCCAGCGAATCAAGGCCGACGATCAGTTCCGGGTCTCCAATCAGACGAACAGAATCCAACAAATGCAGTGTACGTTTGGGAGCGGAGCCCCAAACATGGGTGCAGAATTCCATAGTTGGTCGAATTTGAGCTTTGTAAAGAATTAACAGTTGTTGTGGAGTGTAAAGCTTTCTGGTTCGAAATAATATTCCGAACTTTTGAGAAGCTCTCCTTGCTATGCCTGCAACATGCCCATGCGAGGACATATTTGCTCCCAACAAGTTGAGTAACGATGTTAGAGGAATGAAGTGCCCCACCATAAACTGGCTCAGATTCAGCAATGTTAACTTTTTTAGAAAAAAAACTGCCGCCTGGGTTTTTGTAGCGTTAAATTCCACTTTGTTACTGTCACTCCAAGACAGAATTTCTTCTAGGTCCCTGTTAAGTTGAACAACTTCTCGCTGTCTGCGGACACTCGGCTGGGCAGCTGATGACCGAGCGTTCAAATTGAATGAAGAGATAAGCTTACTGTCATCTACAAAGCTGTAGATTGGATTTCTGGTCTTTTTCCAGCAAATCGTTAATATAAATGAGAAAGTGAGTAGGAGATAGTATGGAGCCTTGAGGCACACCGGCGTTGATAGTGAAGGTCGAACGCTCACTGAAGAAACATGAGAGCCACAAACAGAACTTTTCAGACATACCACAAGAACGTAGCTTAGCCAACAGGCCATCGTGCCGGTCGAATGCCTTGGATATGTCAAGAGCAACTGCTCGAAATTCTCCAAAATGTTCAGTTGCGTTGTTCCAAACATGTGTTACATAAGTCAGAAGATCTCCTGTTGACCTGTGTTTACGAAAGCCATATTGGTGATCGCTAATAATGTTGAATTCTTCAAGATATTTTAGAAGATGTTGATTGATATCCTTTTCCATGACTTTCGATATTATTTAAAGCAGTGCGACTGGTAGGTCTTCTTGCCGGCTGAACTGTGGCACATTTCCAGCAGCAAGGAAATATTCCCTTTCTATAGGATAGGTTGAAAAGTCTACAGAAAGCTGGTGTCAGTTCCCTCGCACAGTTTTTGAGAACTATGGCAGGTATTCCGTCAGCGCCAGAAGCTTTTTTGGTGTCTAGCTTCATTAAAATATGTTTTATGATACGCTATCTGAAGACAACATCGGGCATCCTTGACTGCACTATGGGAATAGTAGGTGGTGTTTTTCCTTGGAAATCGACGGTAGAATGTGAAGCAAAGAGTTCATACAAGTTCGCTTTTTCAACAGGTGTCGTTGCAATAGAATTATCTGGCCGTGTTAGTGGTGGTATGGTGGATTTGGTGATATTTTGGATAACTACCTTAGCTAATTGTTGAGACAAGCGAAACGTTTGTTTCCAATTCGCTGATTGTGTGCCTCCTTGGTTTCGTCGATAATCTCTTTGCATCTGTTCCGGGCACGAACAAAGGTGTTATGATTTATGGTGTTAGGATTTTCACGCCATCGTCGGTAGGTAGTCGGTATGTTCTCATTTCCAGAACTAAAAATTACATAAAAAAAAGGTCTTAATAATATTAAAAGTTTAAAATACAGAAATGTAATGTCTTACCAATGCGAATTCTAACATTTAAAAATCCACAGTGATGATACATAAAAAAAAACATAGTCATAAATAAGAAATTTTTTAATATCTTAAAAAATTTCAAAAAATTTTACTAAACATTATAAACCTTTGGCATGGAGATTCATTACAAAATTAAATTAATTAAGGGGTCACATACATCTCGAATTTTCAAAAATTAGATTTTTTTTAGAGATTACTAACTTTTTTTTTTAATCTTAAGAATTAAAATAATTTTTCTACAAACTGTCTAGACGCTTTTAAATTTTGTCTAATTAAATATCCTTTTTTTTGTGAAGATTGCATACTAAACTTTGAAACACCGTAAATTTTTTATTTTTGAAAAAAAAAGAACCTACGACAATTTTTAACTACTACATTATTTTACAACTCAGTATATATCACCACTACATCAAACACTTTATTTTTGCACTCGACGCGCGTTTCGCTAACCAGGAGCGATGATTGACTGAGTCAATCATCGCTCCTGATGAAGCTAACATGGTTAGCGAAACGCGCGTCGAGTGCAAAAATAAAGTGTTTGGTGTAGTGGTGATATATACTGAGTAGTCAAAGATTCCACATTCCCAACTTAATTATTTTACAAGATTAATTTTTATTTTTGCAAATTGGATTATTTTTTGTGAAGTTATCTTGCTGACAAAGAGGCGCCATAGTTTTGATCAACCCGATAAAAAATAATGTTAATATTTAAAACATATTAAAAAAAATATATTTATAATTTAAAGTACAAAAAAAGCATATAATCGGCATTCTCTTGTATTATTCACTTAAAAACCTTCAAAATATATTTTTTTAATTATACATACTTTTTGCAGAGCCCAGGTGTATGTAATCCCTTAAAGACAGTTTGACGCATGTCAGTTATGACTTTTTAACTAAAGAAGAGAATTGTAATGTAGGCCGGTAATCGACCCAAAAATTGATGTTAAGGTGGAAATACGGAGATGTACCCAAAGAAAATCAACAAAAATAAAAAGAAACCGAAAGCCAAAAGGAAAACGCCACTAAACATGTAACTCCTGTCTTGTATCAGAAAATGTCCACAAAAGAGAATTAGAAAATGGCAATATATATATATATATATATATATATATATATATATATATATATATATATATATATATATATATATATATATATATATATATATATATATATATATATATATATATATATATATATATATATATATATATATATATATATATATATATATATATATATATATATATATATATATATATATATATATATATATATATATATATATATATATATGTATATATATATATATATATATATATATATATATATATATATATATATATATATATATATATATATATATGTCTCTCTGTCTGTTAGTGCGCTTATCACTAGAGAACCACTTATCCGATTTACGTGTTTCTTTTTTTAAAACGTACATATGTTCTCTGGCGACAAATATACATGTGTTCTCTCGCCAAGTTAAAGGATATATTTTATTACGTTAGGTAACATAAGGAATATGCAGTGACGATAATAGTGAATCAAATCGGAAAAACATTTGCCACTAGCGCGTTCTCTTGCAATAGACTGCCTAAACTATTAAATATGGAACAATATCATGTAGCAAAAAATGTCTATATTATATATAAAATACAACGTCTCTTTGTCTGTCTGTCCGTCCGTTAATACGCTTATCACTCGAGAACCAGTTGTACGATTTACGTGATTTTTTTTTTAATTCATACATTTGTTCTCTGGTCAGGTTGTCTATAATCTTCTATAATATACATAAAATGCAACTTCTCTCTGTCTGTCTGTCGGTCTGTCCGTTAGTGCGCTTATCACTAGAGAACCACTTATCTGATTTACGCGCTGCAAAAGCTACGTTAGGTAACATAAGGAATATGTAGTATCGGCAATAGTGAATCAAGTCGGAAAAAAGTTTGCCGCTAGCGCGTTCTCTTGCAATACACTATTGCCTAAACCATTAAATATGGAAAAAATATCATGTAGCAAAGAACATAATATATGCAACATCTCTCTGTTTGTCTGTCAGTTCGTTAGGCTAGGTTATCTATAATCTTCTATCTATAATATATAAAATGCAATGTCTCTCTATCTGTCTGGCCGTTAGTGCGAAGATCATACAAGAACCACTTATCCGAATTACGTGTTTTTTTAAACCATACATAGGTTCTTTAGCCAGGTTATAGGATATATTTTATTACGTTAGGTAACATAAAGAATAAGTAGTGTCAATAATAATGAATCAAGTCGGAAAAAAGTTTGGCGCTAGCGCGTTCTCTTGCAATACATTGCCTAAACCATTAAAAACGTAGCAAAGAACATAATATGTGCAACATCTCTTCCCGTCTTACATTTTTTTTTTTTAATTCATATATTTGTTCTCTGGCCAGGTTATCTATAATCTTCTGTAATATATATACATATGTATATACATATATATATATATATATATATATATATATATATATATATATATATATATATATATATATATATATATATATACTCGATTTATGTGTTTTTTTTTAATCCATACATACTTCTCTGACCAGGTTATATAATAATAATAATGATCTATATAATATATATAAAACGCAACGTCTCTCTGTGTGTCCGTCCGTGTGCTTATCATTCGAGAACCACTTATTCGATTTACGTGTGTTTTTTTAATTCTTAATTTAATATTTATCAAAAAAAAAAATTTATTATATACAAAACGCAACCTCTCGGTCGTCTGTCTGTCTGTCCGTTAGTGCGCTCAGCACTCAAGAACCACTTATCCGATTTTCGTGTTTTTTTTATAAAATACATATGTTCTTTGCCCAGGTTATATGTTAGATAACATAAATAATAAGCAGTGACGATAATAGTGAATCAAGTCCACGCGAGCGGAGCCGCGGGCACGGCTAATATATATATATATATATATATATATATATATATATATATATATATATATATATATATATATATAAATATGTATATAGGTGAAAAAAAAAAACATGCAAAGAGATGCAAAATAAAAAATTGTTGAGAATTTATTTATGAAAGATCTGGATTGTCAGCTGGATCAACAGAGGAGGGTTCATATTTAATCTTATGCACTTTTTCCATATATCAATCCTTTTTTGGGGGCATTTTCTGATAAAAGAAAAGGGTCTTATATTTCGCGCCGTTTCCAATTTTGCTTCCGTTTTTTTTTATTTTTATGTATTTTCTTGAGTACATCTTTGTACTGCCATCTTAACATAAATTTTCAATTCGGTTAGCAGCCGACTTTTTCCTTCTTTATCCACAAGTACATAACTGATGTTAAAGGAGCAAAATGGATACATGGCACTCATGAAGATTTTTCTTTATTTAATTATTTTTATTTTGGCAAGAACGTTTTAAAAATTAAAATTTTCTAAATTATTTTTACAATATTAAAACGTTCTTGTTTTGTAATTATGTTTGTGTACCATTGTGGATGTTTAAATGTTAGAACTCGCTCTGATAAGCCATTGCTTTCTGTTTTTTTTTTTAAATTTTTAATTTTCCAATATATATACATATATATATATATATATATATATATATATATATATATATATATATATATATATATATATATATATATATATATATATATTACGATCATTACGATCTGCCTATTTCAATTCACTGCTGAATGCTTTTACGTGCAAGCCTTGGTCCCTACCCTAAAATTTTTCTCATACATCTGTTCTACGGACCACTTATTAGGCCCTTGTCTATTTTAATTCGAACACCCTTTCCAATACGTCCACGACCTTAGTTTGTTGTCGCATCCATTCGTTGAGTTTTCGGTCAGTTAATTTAATACCTAATATTCTCCGGTGGTGTGCTCGAGGTTTTCTGACTAAGCTTTGAGTTTGTCTTTTTGTGAGTTCTCAGTTCTCAGCTCCGTAGGTAAGTACAGGGAGAGTACACTGGCCATACATTTCTCTTTTTAAAGTACTGGGTATTTCTAATGTAAGGTTGTCATTTAAGTTACGAAATGAAAAATAATATTTTTAGATATTTGGAATATATGTGAAACTGTGTATTAGCATGGCAAAGGATACTTTTCTACAGTTGAAAAATATGCTGCTTCAAAGACAGATGCCACTCGCCCTGCGCCTACGAGTATCAAAATGCTATGTCTGGTCGGTCCTCTTACATGGTGTAGAGACGTAGTAGTTAAGAGTGAGATCATTGAATCGTACCGAAGCTTTTGCGCTACGTATACTGCGATGAATTTCATGGACAAAACACCTAATCAAAGAAGAAGTGCTTCAAAAGGCTGGGGTGAAGAGGCAACTACTTAATATCGTAAAACAAAGAAAGAAACAAATCAATAAAGACAATAAATCAGGGGTTTATCAATTAACATGTGGGTCATGTCCTAAAACATACATCGGACAAACTGGACGTACATTTAGACAAAGAATTACAGAACACGAAAAAAGTTTCATCCATAGAAAATCTAATTCAACATATGCTAATCTTCTTTTAACAGAAAATCACACATTTAACAAGAATTTCAAAATTTTAAACACCCAACAAAAAAGTTTAAAACTAAACCTTTTAGAGACAATGCAAATAAATCGATTAAGGACTACAGGTACTTTACTCAACGACCAGGTAGATTTAAGCAATTCACCATTATTGAATTTATTCTCGTAACTCCAAATCTGTGTGGATATTCCAATACTATCAATGTAATTTAATTAGGTGTAATATTATAATTAAGAAAGTATATAAAACTGTGAATATTAAACCTAACTTGACAGTGTAAAATGTAGATCTGAAGAAGCTGCATCGACAGCGAAACGCGTCATCACAATTTAAATAAACCAGTGGAAATTGACTAAAAACAGTCTTTTATTATATATTTATAATGAATTTCCATCAAGTAGAAGCTACAACAATCCAAAAAACAAAGAAAGATGTCTTATTTGGGACATATACTACGAGGTGAACTCTAATTGATTCCAAAACTTATTCTTCAGGGAGGTCGGCGAGGACAGCAATCGTGGCTTCAGAATATCAGGGACTGGTGTGGCGTTCCGAACGCTGCGTCTATTTTTCGTCTAGCAGAGAATAGCAACCTCAATATAAACTGAAGAAATGGTACAGATATCCCGACGTATGTGAATACATGGGACAGGAAGAAGAAGAAGGGAGGGAGAGAAGGAAGACGGCAGAAGGCAGGGTATACTCTCAACTCTTCCTATTTCGAAACGGCGTTCCCCAATATAGATTACTAATGTGTAAATGTATCTTGCCACATAGTTTATCGTTAATTGTGGCGGTCATTTATATACCTTCATATGTCACGCCGCAGGAATATGAACTTTTCTTTGAATCGCTTGAATAGTGCGGACATTTGCAGAGTAGGAGGGTAATCATTTTGGCAGACTTTAATGCCCCTCAATATGGAGCCCGTGACAATAATGATATCAAAGTGAGGGGGATGGGCACCTTCAAGAACTTCTTTAATTTTGAGCAATATAACAATGTTAATACTGGCAATATTTTGGATTTAGTTTTTAGTAACTTTAAATGTTCAGTTGTGCAAAATCTTGTTCCGATTATTCCTAAGGATGCCTATCATCTGGCACTAATTATTATTCTTTTTAATCTAGGCAGTAGTATACCCCTGAGTGTTCCTAATTGTTTAATAAGAGCATACAATTTTAAACGGGCCGATTTCTTGTCTTTATATGACTCTCTGCTGTCTACCAATTGGACCGATCTGGGTAGGTGTACTGACGTTAATATCGCAGTTACTCAGTTTTATAATAGACTTTATGAGCAACTAGATACTTATGTTCCACTTCGCAAGAATTCCAAGTGAAAATTTCCTGTTTGGTATACATCAGAAATAATTACGGATATTAAATATAAATTCCTAATGAGATCAAAATATAAAAAAAATCGGTGATCAATGGTATAATATCGAATTTACAAATATTAGAAAATTGATTAAGGTTAAGTGCAGGTCAGATTTTGATAGGTGCATACTTGGTGTCCAGGAAGCAATTAACAGTGATTCAGGAAAGCTTTAGTCCTTTATTAATCAGAAGAATTGAGAATCAAGGATTCCCAGAGTAATTCATTTGAGTGGTGCTTGATATGAAAAGCCGCAAGACATGCGTTCGCTTGTTATTTTGAAAGTGTGTTCTTGCCTAACGAGAATGAAATCAGTTTTGTTCCGGAGAGTGCTTGTCAGCTTTTCGGTAATGTTGACATTTCATTAGCTTCTGTATCATACAGTGAGATTCAACACTTTGCTAAAAAATTAAAGAATAACCTGACCGCAGGACCTGATGGTATTCCATCTCTTCTGGTTAAAGATTATATGGGTGCATTTATGGTGCCTCTAAAATATATATTTAATTTGGCGTTAAGGACGTTAACATTTCCGGGGAGCTGGAAGGAAACGAGGGTATGCCCCATTGTCAAATCCGGCGAACGTAGTGAGGTAAACAATTATCGACTTATTTCTATTCTGAACAGTTTTTCGAAGCTGTTTGAAGTAATTCTGTATAATCGCATCTATACTCAGGTTAAGAGGCAATCTGTCGACCCATGAACGTGGATTTATTGATGGTAGATCCACTGTAACAAACTTGGGAGTTCATACAATTTTTACAGAGAACATATTAGATGCAGGAGGGCAGGTTGACGTAATATATACGGACTTTTCTAAAGCCTTTGATAGAATATCTCATTTCGTTTTGCTGCAGAAGCTTTGGCGTACGGGTTTTGGTGTGGATGCGTGCAGTTTGTTTTCTTCATATTTGGGGGGCCGCTCTCAGTCAGTACACTATAGTGGATATTCCTATACCGCAAGCTCAGGCGTGCCACAGAGTTCCAATCTTGGCCCCCTACTGTTTTTGCTATATATTAATGACCTCTGTGATACTCTGAATTGTGGCAGGTTGCTTTTCGCTGATGATCTCAAGCTGTATGCGCCCGTATCATGTATTCAGGACTGTAAACTGCTTCAAACTGAGCTTTGCGTGCTTGAGGATTGGTGTAAGCACAATAAATTAGACTTGAATATTTCTAAATGTAAAATTATGTCGGTGACGAGGAAAAACCATATAATAACATGGAACTAGGAACGTCAACTCTTGGGCGCACCAACAGTGTAAGGGACTTGGGAGTAGTATTCGATAACAAAACGAATTTTTCTAATCACATCAATAACATAACCCTGGAAGCCAATCGTCTATATGGTTTTATAGTGCGCAACTGTAGGAGCTTTAACAGTGAACGATCTTTAATACTGATATATGAGTCTCATGTGAGATCCAAACTGGAGTATGCCTCTCTTATTTGAAGCTCATATTATCTATGTTACAAACTAATGCTAGAACGAGTTCAAAGAAGATTTCTAAAATATTTATCATATAAGGTAGATGATGTCTATCCAATGAGAGGAATAGAGTACTCTTTGTTATTGAAGAGATTTAATCTTCAATCACTTGAGGCTCGCAGAGAGTGTTCGTCTATAGTTTTTTTGTATAGATTGTTGCACGGAGTCATCGACTGTCCTCAGCTGCCATCGAAGGTGGCTATAGTGGTGCCTAGAATTAATTCACTAAATACTGCTACTTTTGTTTGTTCACGTGCTAGGACTAATCTCAGGTTGATTGAACCAATCAATGTTCTGTGCAATAAATTTAACTTAATTAGTAATGAATGTGACATTTTTGCGGGCATCGAAAATAAGATTCGGTCAATATGTTTGGATCATTTCACTTGATAGGACATTTATAAAAATTCTTGTAGAAGCTTGTTTTGCTTGTTGGATGTATGTAGCTAATATTTGTTTTATTTCTGTTATATTCTAATTTGTACTGCGCTGATTCATTTAATTTCATTATTTATTTTTATTTCTTTCTTTCTTCTGCTTTTTTGTTGTTTTTGTCTATTTTTGTTGTTACTTTAGCACCTTAGTTTTAAGAGAAAATTTCATTCATATTCTTTCTTGTTTTCCCTGTAAATGGTTCTTACTGTTGGGAATAAAGCTATTATTATTATTATTACAAAAAAGTTCTTCTTTGTCACATTTGGTCAATGTGGTTCCATGTTTGGCTGACTGGCCAAAGCCAAGTCAGCACAAACGCTATTACCATTATGTATTAAGGAATGACCTGACAATATTACATGTTTTCGAAATCACTGACTTCTAAATGTTTCTGTGTATGTTTGTGTTGAGTCCTAATTGTACTAAGTGTGGTGTGAATGTTATTGGTGTAAGGCCTGTGGCTGATATAATGAGGGGGACAATGATGACTTTTTCTTGTTTCCACAGCCTTTTTATTTTCGTTTCAAAATCTGTGTATTTGGAAATTTTTTCTGTGTATTTCGTTTGGATGTTTGTGTCGTTGGGGAGAGCTATGTCAATTAGATAGGTGACTTTTCCTTTTTTGCACTGAAAAGTAATATCGGGTCTCTTGGCGGAGACTGTTTTATCTGTATGGATACTGATGTCCCAGTAGAAGTTGTAATCTTTATTTTCAAGTATGGATGTTGGTGTGTATTTGTAGTAGGGATCTGTGTTTTCTATGAGTTTGTATGTTGTGGCTAGTGCTTGGTGAACTACTTTGGCAGCTGAGTCATATCTGGCTGTGTATTCCGTACCGGCCCACATTTTACATCCGCTTGTTATGTGCTCGATCGCCTCTTCCTGCATCTGTCTTCTGTAATAGTTGGGTCTTTGATGATATGCTTTTGGTAGTTTCTGGTTAATATAACTTTATCTTGGAAGGCAATTAAGAAGACTTCTGCTTCCGGGAATAGCTGTCCATCCTGTAACCAGGTGTATGATTGTTTTCCGTGGAGTGTTTTTTCTGACCACGTTTTCATCTTTTCCTGTTGTAATAAGGTGTGACTGAGTGTGTCTGCTGAGTGGTCTACCCGGGATAAGTCGAGTGGGGTGTAGTTTTTGTCTGCTTTGACTGTTGCTGTGTGGAGGCTGGTTTGTTGGTGTGAAAGAATTTCCTAAGTGCTTGTATTTGTTTTGTGTGTAGTGATCTTATGTCTTCCTCTCGATGGTAAGTCTCTCTTTGCATGTATTGGGGTGTAATTTTCTGTATTTGGTAAATTGAGAACGTACAAGGATGAGAATGTTTTATTATTATTATTATTATTATTAAGGTAAGGTTCAATATTTAATTTGTACTGGAAAATAAGTTAGTTATATGAATTTCAGAAAATATTGTTGAATTATAAATGTATTTTTAAACATTTTCTGTACAATTCTGAATTAAAACTGGAATTTTTGAAATTCTGGACTTCACTGTATAAAATTTCCTAATAATGTAAGCTAAACTAACTACATTAATAAATTTCTACGCACTTTTTATAATATCTGATTACATATTCACTTTCTAGATTCTAAAATAACATAACAATATTACCGAAATCGATAATATACTAATGTGAATTGAGCTTAAGTTTTTACGACGTCGTTAAATGGTTAACTCGAATGAAATTACAACCAAGAATTGGATAACCAAGTTACTTTATAACGTAGTTTGATAACTTCAGAACATTTTAGAGTAATAATTTTAGTCGAATCTGTCGGTTGCTAATGGACAATTTCGTTTTATTTCTACTGACGATTTAAGTACTAACAAAAAAGTATAAATTAACATATTCCTGGTCTATAATAATAAAGGTGTCTTTCAAATTATATAGATTGTCCTTCATAGAAGTTACGATGATAAAATTTTTCGTTTTTGGCACTTTCGTTATTAGCACCAATGCTTATATTTCTTGTTTTATTATTCTTATATATTATATCTTTCTACAACTAATGCTTTGATAGAGTTTGTGACGGATATAGTAGGAGCCTTTGAGGCGGGTGAAATAGTAACTGCCTCTTTCTGCGATCTTTCAAAGGCCCTTGACTGTGTATGTCACAATACTCTACTGGCCAAACTTGGGTATTATGGAGTGAGAATAAATGCTTATGATTTTCTAAGATCATACTTAGAAAACAGAAGACAGCTAATGGACTGTGATGGTGCATGGTCATCAAGCCTACCAATATTAGCGGGGGTGCCGCAAGGCTTAATATTGGAACCAATCCTGTTTGTAATATATGTCAATGATTTGCCTCACTATTTAGAGGACATTAACATTATACAATATGCAGATGACACCACCCTATACTCTGCTCATAAAAATAAGCAGTCATCTGAAAATACAATAAATGTTAATTTAAATAAAGCAGAAAAATGGTTCCAAGCAAATTCACTAGCTCTCAACCTAACATAGGTAAGACTGCCATAGTAAACATGTCACTAGGTAAAAATTCAGAAGATAATCCCTTTAAGTTTTTGGGGCTTTATATTGATTCAGGGCTCTCCTTTAGATGCCATATTGCAAAACTCAGCTCAAGCCTATCAAAGGTAATTTATTTCATCTGAAAAATAAAACATTACTCAACAATGGAAACTATGAAACTTGTCTACATGGGCCTTTTCCATAGTCGACTAAATTATGCAATTTTATTATGGGGAAATACCGTTGATTGGCCAGTTATCTTTAAGCAACAAAAGAGGGCTATAAGAGTCATCGTAAATGTGTCACAAAGGCAATCCTGCCAAGAATACTTTGGGTAATTAAAGATTTTGACTGTGCCAGCATTGTATGTTATATTTACCAATGCCTGTCTTTTGTTAAAAATAACCTGGATTCCTTAAAAACACATGATGATATCCACGATTATGAAACAAGAAATAAAAATAATATCATCATTCCTCGTACAATTACAGTGAGTACTTTGGGACAATTTGAATACCATATGTATATTGTCTTTCATTATTGTTTTTTTGGTTATCGATTATCGATTTTATTATTTTTAATTCACTTACATATATAATTATTTTATTTTCAACTGTATTTGACGATGCAAAGACGATGCGTAGGTTAGGTTTGCTTAACATGATTTGTACAAGTTATGCAAATAAAGTATTATTATTATTAAAACAAGAAAAATTCAATTTGCGATATTGCTGATGAATTCAAACCTATTTCCTTATTTATTTCAAATGCTCGAACACCAACAGCCCATGAAAATATCCACAGATATTAAGAAATTATAAAAGATGAGATTTTTGGGATGATAATGCTCAAGTAGAATTCAAAGCTATAAAAATTTATATATTAGTTTTTATTATAAACAAGCTAACATTACAAAACTTGACGTAGTTCTGTCTGGTCATTATATTCCATTAAAATTGTCATTCAATTTGTTGAGCGTTAAGTTGGGAGCGATTACGTCGTAATATTATGAATGTTGTATAAGTCGTAACGCCAGCTTCTCAAAAGCTCGGAATACTATTTTACACTCGCCATCTATATATTCCAGAATGGTTTCTAATTCTAGATTAAGCCGGACTGTCGATGAAGTAGTCCTCCAATGTTTGGAACTACATTTCTTAGAGTCTCCCCTGATTGATTGTTATAGAGACTTTTGGATTTTCTAATATAAAAAAATACAAAGTTTTCATAATAGTAAAGTATATTAAAAATGATATATATATATATATATATATATATATATATATATATATATATATATATATATATACAGATATATATATATATATATATATATATATATATATATATATATATATATATATATATATATATATATATATATATATATATTTATATACATATATATATATATATATATATATATATATATATATATATATATATATATATATATATATATATATATATATATTTCTCTCTCAATCTGCAATCTGCACATATAAACTTCTTCCATCTGTCTCTATTCTTTGCCATTTTCACTGCTTCTTTCCAGGATTTTCCCTTCTCCTTAAGTATATCTCCAATACTCCTATTCCAGGTCTGCCTAGGTCTTCTTCGCTTCTGTTTTCCCTGTATTTGGGTTTCATACACTTGTTTTACCTGTCTATCATCCTTCATTCTCTGTATATGTCCCCACCATCCCAGCTGTCTTTGTTGTATATATTCCATAATTGCCTGTACTCTCAGCCTTCTCTTTATTTCTGTCCTTCCGTGTAACTCTTTGTACTGCTCTTATCTTGTTTTTCTGCCTGTCTGTTAGAGTCCATTATTCACATCTATATGTTAGGATTGTCCTATAAATTGCTTTGAACACTTTTATTTTTGTTTGTTTCATTACTTCTTTCTTCCTAATGAATTTATTACTTATTGCATAGTAAAGTTTGTTCTTTTTTTCTATTCTTTCATTGATTTCTTTGTCTTGTTTTCCAGTTTCATCCATTATCACTCCCAAATACTTATACTGTTCCACTTGTTGTATTTTATTCCCTTCTGTGTAAATATTCGTTTGTTGGTTTTCCATTGTCATTACTTTTGTTTTATCTATATTAATTTTTATACCTTCTTTTTTAAACGCTTTCTTCCAAATACAGAGGTTTCCTTATAATTGTCTCTCATTTTCCTCCACTAACACACATATTATCAGCAAGAGTCGCTTCAGATATTTCTATTCTTCTTAGCTTCCAGTATCCATTTGTCATTCTTTTCACTTTTATTTCGCATTTCTTGATTATTTCGTCCATGTATACAATGAACAATGTTGAGCTCAAGCTTCCTCCCTGCCTCAAATCTTCCTGTGTTGTAAATCCCGCCGACTTCATGTTGTTTTTTATTTCTTTATGATTCCTGTTGTCTTTTTGTTTATTCCTTTGTTTTCTAGGCTTTTCCACACTTTATTTCTCGGCACACTGTCAAATGCTTTTTCTCAGCAAGGTGTAGACTTTTATTTTGTTTAATCTTTTTACGTTAATCTGGTTCAGTATAAATATGTGGTCTTGTGTACTTCTTGCTGTTCTAAATCCACTTTGCGATTCCGATAGTTGTGGTTCTATTACTTTCTTTATCCTATTATTAATGATGCCCTCCTAAATTTTGACAGTTGTGTTCAGTATAGTAATTCTTCTGTATTTATTGCAATTCTTATGATCTCCTTTTTTATAGATAGGTGTGATAAACGATATTCCCCATTCGGCCAGAAATTTTTCTTCACCCCAAACATTATTAATTATTTCTAACAATATTGTTTTTCCTTTCTTCCCTATGTATTTAATCATTTCAGACGTTGTTTTATCGCTGCCTGAGACTTTCCCATTTTTCAATTTACTTATGACTTCCTCCAACTCTTTCCGTTCTATTTGTTCCCTATTTTCTGTTTTTTCCATATTTCGTTGTTCCAATTCTTCATAGTTTGTATTCTCTTTTTCTTCATTACCTCCCAATAGTTCTTCAAAGTATTCTTTCCATCTTTCCATTATTGCTTTCTCTGTTGTTAGGATTTCTTGGTTTTTGCTTTTCACATATAATTCGGTTATAGGTTACTCCTTCCTGAATGATTTAAGAACTCTGTAGAATAGTTTTTGAATTTCTTTACTATTTTCTTCCATTTTATCTTCGGATTCTTTCCATGACTGTTCTTTTGCTTCTCTTACCAACTGTAACTCTTTTCCTTTTTTCTTTATATAGTTCATATTCTTCTGGTGTTTTTGTTTTGAGATAATTTTTTCCATTTTTTCTTCTTCGCAATAATTTCTTCTTGGATATTACTATTCCACCAAGCTGTTTGTCTTTTACTGTTATTTGCGTTGCCCACTCCGCATACTTTGGTAGCCCTGTCCAGGATTATATTCTTGAAGATGCTCCATTCTTCTTCCAAATTTGCATATTTTATATTTCTGTATCCTTTTTCGAATTTCTCATCAGTTAGTTGTCGGTATTTGATAATAATTTCTTCATTTCATAGTTTATATGTCCTTATTGATTTATATTTTCTTATTGCTGGGTTTTCGTCTCTTGGCAACCTTTCTTTGATTATTCCTACTAGTAGGTAATGATCACCGTATATTAAGGCTCCTCTTTTTATTTTTACGTTTTTCACATATTTTCTTTTGCTCCTTTGTACCAGTATATAGTCTATAATTGACCTCTCTTGTTTTGTATGTTGAACCTTGGTGTACTTATATATGTCTTTATGTTGGTAAAATGTGTTTGTTATGATAAGATCATGTATTTGGCAATAGTCTAGCATCCTTTCTCCATTATTATTTCTAAGTTCTTCACCGTGCTGTCCTATGATGCTGTTTTTGTATTGTTTCTTCTGCCTACTCTAGCATTAAAGTCCCTAGCAATATACAGCCTTCCTCTGGTTTCTTCCGTTATCGTACTCAATTCTTCCCAAAATTTGTCCTCTTGTTGGGCCGTTACATTTTCATCTGGCGCATATACCGCTATCACTGTGATTATCTCTCCTTTACCATTTTTCAGTTCTCCTGTGAGTACTCTTTCGGATACTGCTTCCTAATGTATTATTTGTCTATTTATTCTTCTGTGTATTATGCATCCAACCCCGGCCGCTGCTCTTTGGCTCTGTTGCACTCTGTTGCACTTCACTGTATATCAATGTATGTTCATTATTTAAACTTATTCTTGTCCCTTTCTCTTTGTTTCGCTAATTATTAATATTTCTAAGCCCGTCCCTTCAAACTCATCTATCAATTCCTCTTCCTTCCCAGTGCCCAGTTTCCAGGTTTCCATTTTTCTTTATCTACTCCTCTACTCTACTCTATCTTGCTCCTTTTCTCCTTCCTTTCCCATTCCCTTGTCATTTTTCATTGCGGTTTTCGTCATCATATTTTCTTGGTTTGTCCTCCTCGTTTCTATTGGTTTTTTGGATTTTCTTTCTTTTTACATTTTTCAAGCATGTCCCTCTCCAAACCCCACCTTAACTCTCTTCCCATCTCTTTCCTCCTGTTTGGCTTGCATTCTAATTTTCTTCTGTATTAGTCTTTGTTCTGGCGACATATCATCATTGATGTAGATCTTCTGTTCCTTTATTCCTTTCAGTTTATTTTTATTTTCCATTACTCTTCCATTTTCCGATTCAAACAGACAAGTTTTTTCCCTCATTTTTCTTGCGTTTTTAACTCTTACTTCCACTCCCATGTATTTGTTAATGAATATTTTAATGTCTTCCTTTAATGTATCTTCGTCATTGGTATTGAGAGTCAGGTCTTGTATGACTATATTGTTCCCTCTTTTGTCTATTTCTATGTTCTCCAGCTTTACATTCGTACGTTGCATGTTCTCCTTTAATTCCTTATTTTCTTCTGTTAGTCTTAAATTTTCGTTTTTAACCTCCATAATTTTTTTCTGGTATTTCTTTTATTTTTGTTTGATTTCCTTCATATCAGTTTTTATTTCCTGGATCATTTCTATTAACAATTCCATTTTATCTTCATTTTTATTTCTTGTGTCCGAAGATCTTCTTATTTTAGTACTCTTTCCAAACGTTTCAGCAAGGCCTTCGCTCGATTTTTTTCATTTTCTCTCGTCTGTTGTATATTCCCCTTCACTACTCATTTTTCTTTTTCTTTATATCGTTCCGCGTTAAGTAAGTTACTCAGATCTACTCTTCGGAGGTCCTTTACTTCTCAGATTGATACTCATTTGTCACTTTATATTTCTACGGGAGTCCGGCAACGCTGCTGTTTTCACCGCGCCCGGACTCGATACTTTCGTCGATCAGTTAACAACCTCTTGCAATAAATGTTCTAAGCTCTTTGCTTATATATGTTTACTCACAAATTCTTATTTATTGTGTCTTCTCTCCTTCGTACTATTCAGATACAGGTATACCACCCAGACTTACTTATGCAATGTTAATGTGTATTTTTTTACACTACAACTCTCGATTTTCAGTCTCCGATTCCTGCTACGTTGTTGATGGGTAACAATCAATAAACGTAAAGAACTCCACAATATTCAACAGTGAGATCTCTCGCACGAAATTCGTTACCGTATGGAAAAAGCTAGAGCAGTGTTCCTCAAAATGACATCACTTTTCAAAAGCTTACCAATAAAATTAAGAAAGTTCAGATCAACAAAGGTCAAAAGACAAAATTCGTCAAAAGATCGTTGATCAAATGAATTTTTAGAATGCTGAGGATGTCAAAACTGATACAACCTTTGTTCCTTTGGAAAATTTGAGCGAACTTTGCTCTTCTCATTTGCAAACTACTTCTTGAACCAACGAGATTTAAAATCAAATCAAATCAAATTAGCTCTTAGGCTTCTTCGCCTAACTGATGAGACCCGAAAGGTTGAAAGCAGAACAAAAATGTTTGTCTTTCAGATCCACAAATGTCAAAGTTTGTCCTTGGGATCCACAAATGTCAGATTTTCACAGTGGTAACCAAGAATTTGGACTCAAGACAGTGGTAACCGAGAATCAAAACATTCGTTTTCTCGTCGCTAGTGAAACTGGGACTTTTGTTAATTTTGAAAACGTACTAACGTGAGTCAAAACAATTTTCACTTGAACGATGGGAGTTTGCTTGTTTCGGCTTCGGTTCGCCTCTTCAGTCAGGGAACTAACCCTGAGACAAGTTGGAATTTCTTCTGTAAAAAGTGGAATCTACAGAACGTTCAGATCAACAAAAGTCAAAAGACAAAATTCGTCAAAAAATCATTGATCAAAATCTACAGCATTCTACAAATTCATTTGATCGACGATCTTTTAACGAATTTTGTCAGTTACCACTGTGTTGAGTCCAAATTTTTGGTTACCACTGTCGAAATTTGACATTTGTTGATCCAAAGGACAAACTTTGACATTTGTGGATCTGAAAGACAAACATTTTTGTTCTGCTTTCGACCTTTCTGGTCTCATCAGTTAGGCGAAGAAGCCTAAGGCTAATTTGATTTAACAATAAAATTATGCACAAAAATAAGAGTCCTAAGATATTATGTTTTCAGTGTCCTTCTTTACGGTGTGGATTTTTGAACGCTGACTGAAGCCACTTCTAAGAAACATGAAGCATTTGAATTATGACTATATCGCAGAATTTTGAAAATTTCTTATGCTGACCATATTACCAACGGGTATGACTTACGTCGCATGCACAAAGAAAATTGGAGTATTTAGGACAAATAATGAGAAATTCGCACAGATATAGATTACTGCAGCAAATATAGAGTATTTGCTGTTTGTGTTTAAGGTTTTTGGAAAAAGGGGACCACGACGCAAACGTATCTCCTGGCGAAATAATCTGAGAAATTGGTTCTCAACAAATACTGCCGGTCTTTTCAGAGTTGCTGTGGATAAATTAATAACAGTAATGATTGCCAACATTCAAACCGAATAGGCGCTTTAAGAAGAAAAAGAATATTCAGAGTATTTTACGTAAAAATTTTGTCATATGTTAAAAATGCAGTGTGCGCTTGTTTCTTTTTTAACTCCATAAAAAAAAATTTTAAAAACGCTATAACGTCTATATTTGACATGTCGGCATAAATCTTCAAATAAACGAGTTAGATGGGGAGTCCAGTTGTAATTAATAACTCTATATAATAGAGGTTCATAGAGTATACAAGAAATAATAAAAGAAAGAAGGCATTCTCAGAATTCATGTTATCATAATTTTAACATTTGTACACAAACTAACATAAACTTAACGAACATCAACATGTTGTAGTTTAAAGTTATCAAACGAAGTTGAAGCTAGTTTCGATTTATTTTATCGTCTGTTAAATCTCCAGCAGCTGCCACATTTAGAGCATCTCATGGCTGAGTCGTTTATTAGCGACCAACTGATTTGCAAGATTATTACTCTAAAACGCTCTAAACGCTCTAAAGTTATCGAACTTTGCTGTAAAGCATCCTCGGTTATCAAGTTCTTGGACCGTAATTTAATTTTAGTCAATTTATTAGCAGCTTCAGTGTATAAGGGGTGTTTTCTAAGTTAAGACATACTCTTTCCTTTCCTCGCTAAAGGATAGTATTTGTGAAAAAAATCACACTTCAAGAGTTTTTCTTTTTTTCACGTTTTAGGATTCCTAGAGCACAAAAACACATAGTCACTTATTTTCGTCGGTTTGTCTATCTGTTTGCCGGTCAGTCGATCTGTCGCTCTGTAGGTCTGTTGGCACGATAACTCTCGAGCGAAATGAGATATCAATTTCGAACTTGACACATAGATATTATATAAGGAGGGGA